>OY037019.1:13000000-13460370 GCA_955831195.1 Pilophorus perplexus | reverse complement strand
AATATAACATTTATCCCTGGTCAGAGGACCAAAGGGTGGAGTGTTCCACACAAAAAAATATAAAATTGAAAAAAAAAGAGGGTAAAGGCACATTGTCTCACCCCGAGCACTTAACTAGTTCCCCCAGGGAGGGGTTCGATATGACCCCCGGGGCTCTGACTCAGCAAGCACGAAGTAAATTGTAAAGGTTTATTCAAAATCGGTTTTTTACCTTTACGGAACGCTGTAAATATGAGTTTCAGAAACAGCACAGCGTAGACGACATCCGGGTTGGCACGCAGGCCGCTGACTTATTATTTCCTCACGGGGCCCCAATTAAATTCTCACAGTAAAATGATACCTGTAAGTACAGTCTCGATTAGAAAATGAGAAACTACAAAATTACACAGAGAACTAACATTGACAGATAGTATCACAGTTCATTTACTTAGGGGCTGTGCCCCAGAACGGCTGGAAGGCCTTGACATGCTAAAACTCAGAAGGGTTAGTTTATTAGTCCACAGAGTGGTAGAAATATTGAATGTAGGGTTGTTAATCATCAGCAAGCTTCAGTATTTGGTGAGAGGAGATCGTGACGTAACTTATGATGCTCAGTGAGCTAAATGAAGAAATCCGCCGGCGGTCGGCAGCTCGGTGCCGACAAGAATGATGCGGACGGAAAATCATGCAGGCGAAGAAACGCCATGGTGCAAATCGAAGTCGCAGAAAATCGTAGCGCACGGAGGTCGCGAGCAAATAGTTGTACATGTAGGTAAGAGGTCGGAACGCAGACACGTCGTTGATTAAGCAGTGTCGTCGATTAGCAGAGTTGCGGGTTCCCCCTTCTGGTTAGTTTTAGCGGCTGCTAAATTTTCCAGAAATCCCCTTGCATAACACGTGGTTCCACGAAGTTCCCAAATGGTACTTTCTTCTCGAAGATGCAGATCGGTGCCGTGCAGGTTAGACTGAACTTCCGTTCGTGAGATCGTCTCAAAATCCTGGCTCCAGCTCTTTCCAACACTTCACGAAATGACCGAAATGGCCCGAAACGAAACCACCGAAGGTGGGCGAAAATATAATTAGATTTGTGCGAATTTTGGATGGCACTTGATTAAAAAACCCACCGATCGGGCAGGGCCCGTCGGGAAAAAAAAACGACACCTCCCTTCTCCTCCGCAGCCTCCGTGATCGGCAGTCCTGCCAATCACTCATAATTCGCTCCAAATTAAATTCCTTCTTTCCCCGATTCCTGAGCTAACTCCTTCATTCAGGAAGCGCTTCAGGGGTTATCCAACTATTTATGCTTCATATTGGGGGGGGGGGGAAGAGGTCCAGAAGGAGTTTTCAGGAATGTGATTCACACGGAAGGTATGCGTTCCGCCTTGGTAGCAGGCGGATTCCCGCTCATACTGCGGGCTGGGGCGGAAGTTATTTAAAATTTAAATTTCCTCGCTCACCTCACGAGGGGTAGGGGGAGTAGGGATGCTACACACTTCCTCCCCTGGGAGAAATTTTGGCGACAGCGGAGCCAAAATTTCCCCTTCCTGGCGCTTCCAGCAGGGCTCCAGTTGGCGAACCTGACGCGTCGACTCGTCAGAGTTCCAACAACGTGAAAGAGAGAGTTCTCCGGCGTTGCCAGAGAAATACATGCAAGGCAAGGACGAAGAAACATACAATCACATGCCAACGAACACAACAAAATATCACAAAATGGGCCATATAGGCACTATAAGGATTAGTCGGCAAAAGCCGCATGAAGAATCCGTCGATGACGATACGCTACAAAAGCGGGCGGAATCGTAGCCAAAGGCTATGAAGATTGCTGGGGTTAGGTCCCACCAGACAAAATAGAGGAATGCAGCGTCCAAGGTACTCCTGGTCGGAACAAGTCCTGTCAGGGTATCACATCCGCCTAAGGCGTAGGAGCTTGCACGAAACAAAATGTCCCGAGGGACACGCCATGCGGGCGCAAAAAAACATATTGGCCAGGGCCACACCAAAACGAAATTCAGAAAATGGGCCAGGTGGCACCAAGAACTCATTGACTAGAGTCACACCAAACACCAAAAGGAAATCACAGAAAATGGGCCAAAAGGCACCACACGATCGGCTAGCAAGAGCCACAACGCGGCATCGTTTTTCGCCGAAATCGAACATTTTGCAAAGTGCATCAAACAAAAATTTTGCTTGGCTGAGTATTTCACTCATAAATCGTAAAGACGTTCGCCATAGGCGGAACAGGGTCGTCGGAGGTTTAGGTGCCTTCGCGACAAAAGAGGTGAGCTTCAGAGAGCATAAAAAAATATTCACAGAGTGAATGTCGGGCATAGAATTTGCCGAGATAAACTTTCCGTGGAGTAATTCGCGACGGATAAATAAATATTGTCGGAGGGTTAAACCCATACACGACGAAGAGAGGGCTTCATAGAGCACAAAATGTTCGCTGGGTGAACACCAGGCATCAAGGCTGCCAAAAATTTTTTTGCAACAGAAACCCTTTGCTCAACTGAGTGTTCACTCACAGATCGAAAAACTGCTACGCAGTAAAAAAAAATTTTTTGTCATTGTGGTTCTGGTTCCCCACAAGACAAGCAAAGGTAAGCTTCAGAGAGCACACGAAAAATGTCACCAAGTGACTCATCCACCAAATCGAAACCTGCAAAATTTTATTGCTTTTTGAGCGAAAAGCTCATAAATCGAAGAAGAGGGCTGCCAACGGCAGAAGAATTTTTCCGGGGGGAAGAAATCCACAAAACGACAGACAAAAGCCTCAGAGAGGAAAAGCTGGCATTCTTAGCCAAAATAAAATTTTGCAAAATTTTACTTTATCTGAGCGGAGCTCATAAATCAAAAAAATTGCCAAAGGTCAAGCGCAAGATATGCGTGAAGAGAGATGACGCTGCCGGCTTGTCGTGAGAGAAATCATGGGAGAATGTCACAGTAGATCTGGAGTCAAATTCGTGAGCTGTAGCGACGTAGAAGAAAAATCACGATGACGCGCTCTAAGAGCGACGAAAATTCTGCCGGAGGCAAGGTTCACGAATCATAACTGTACGAAGATGGAAAAATGAAAACTTAGTATGGGCGGTCCACCAAGCAAGAGAAGATGTCTGAGCAACCACGATCCCCGGAGACAACAGCAACTTGGGGTGAAAAAAAAAAGTAACCTTGGCACGTCGTTAAGGTCCGCTCGTCCTTTTTGACGGGTCCTTGTCGAGAGGGGGAGGGGGCGTTTCCCGCGCGCTCCAGCGGCTTTTACACGTCGTGACGAAAGCGGCTGTAAGGTTTAGCACTTCGGAAAAACACTCCAGGCTTCTTTTCCGCGCGCTCCAAGGCTCATACACGTAAAATAACGAGAGCCCTGTGAAGTACAGCACTTCGAAAAAGAAGAGAAAATCAAAAGGGAGGGGGGTTTGGTGCACTTTTGGTCACTTCCCAGCTTCTCATCGCTCCAGGGACTGGGGAGGTCAGATTTTAGTTGGCGGAGGGCGTATGCTCCATGGCATTTGAAGAGGAAATTATTTAATTTGTGGAATATTAAGAGCAGAAAATTTTTAGACGTCAATAATTATCTACTTCGTGCCGCTGACCAGTTCCGGGGGCTGGGCTCTAATCTAGAGCCTCACGTCGTTGGGCGCCATGTGTATAACATTTATCCCTGGTCAGAGGACCAAAGGGTGGAGTGTTCCACACAAAAAAATATAAAATTGAAAAAAAAAGAGGGTAAAGGCACATTGTCTCACCCCGAGCACTTAACTAGTTCCCCCAGGGAGGGGTTCGATATGACCCCCGGGGCTCTGACTCAGCAAGCACGAAGTAAATTGTAAAGGTTTATTCAAAATCGGTTTTTTACCTTTACGGAACGCTGTAAATATGAGTTTCAGAAACAGCACAGCGTAGACGACATCCGGGTTGGCACGCAGGCCGCTGACTTATTATTTCCTCACGGGGCCCCAATTAAATTCTCACAGTAAAATGATACCTGTAAGTACAGTCTCGATTAGAAAATGAGAAACTACAAAATTACACAGAGAACTAACATTGACAGATAGTATCACAGTTCATTTACTTAGGGGCTGTGCCCCAGAACGGCTGGAAGGCCTTGACATGCTAAAACTCAGAAGGGTTAGTTTATTAGTCCACAGAGTGGTAGAAATATTGAATGTAGGGTTGTTAATCATCAGCAAGCTTCAGTATTTGGTGAGAGGAGATCGTGACGTAACTTATGATGCTCAGTGAGCTAAATGAAGAAATCCGCCGGCGGTCGGCAGCTCGGTGCCGACAAGAATGATGCGGACGGAAAATCATGCAGGCGAAGAAACGCCATGGTGCAAATCGAAGTCGCAGAAAATCGTAGCGCACGGAGGTCGCGAGCAAATAGTTGTACATGTAGGTAAGAGGTCGGAACGCAGACACGTCGTTGATTAAGCAGTGTCGTCGATTAGCAGAGTTGCGGGTTCCCCCTTCTGGTTAGTTTTAGCGGCTGCTAAATTTTCCAGAAATCCCCTTGCATAACACGTGGTTCCACGAAGTTCCCAAATGGTACTTTCTTCTCGAAGATGCAGATCGGTGCCGTGCAGGTTAGACTGAACTTCCGTTCGTGAGATCGTCTCAAAATCCTGGCTCCAGCTCTTTCCAACACTTCACGAAATGACCGAAATGGCCCGAAACGAAACCACCGAAGGTGGGCGAAAATATAATTAGATTTGTGCGAATTTTGGATGGCACTTGATTAAAAAACCCACCGATCGGGCAGGGCCCGTCGGGAAAAAAAAACGACACCTCCCTTCTCCTCCGCAGCCTCCGTGATCGGCAGTCCTGCCAATCACTCATAATTCGCTCCAAATTAAATTCCTTCTTTCCCCGATTCCTGAGCTAACTCCTTCATTCAGGAAGCGCTTCAGGGGTTATCCAACTATTTATGCTTCATATTGGGGGGGGGGGAAGAGGTCCAGAAGGAGTTTTCAGGAATGTGATTCACACGGAAGGTATGCGTTCCGCCTTGGTAGCAGGCGGATTCCCGCTCATACTGCGGGCTGGGGCGGAAGTTATTTAAAATTTAAATTTCCTCGCTCACCTCACGAGGGGTAGGGGGAGTAGGGATGCTACACTAATATATATATATGTTACGGTGAAAGCTCGAAATCGGTCAAAGCTGAGAATCACCGGTGATTGTTGATATTCACCGAGGTGGATAACGTAACCTCTGGCGAAAGTCCGAATTCCGGGCTTTCGCCGGTCATTGTCGACAGTCTCCGGCAGCGAGCGGTGTAAGTTCGATTTTAGACATAATATGTCTAAAATCGAACTTACAGTTCGAACTTACGTTCAACAGAGCACATCAGACATCATCACACCGATAAGCATAGAAGACTACTGGCTGCGAGTCTTCTATGCTTATCGGTGTGATGATGTCTGATGTGCTCTGTTGAACGGGCAAACCAATGTAAATGCAAATCCAATGGCATTCTTTGAAACAGCAAATGCCATGGGAGTGACAGTTGCATGAACAAATGAACAATATTGTTATTGACCATGACGAGCGCGAATGGGCGACATTTGGACGATTTTGAGAGCAATTGTTAACCCCTATTAATTATACCAGTTGTAACTTATGTTATTACATTGTATTCCCACTCAAAGGTGAAGATTTTCTTAGGCTCCAGATTCAACTTCGCACATTCACCAACTAGCCTTGGTCATTGTTAGCATTCACCGGTGAACATTGTTGCTTCGGGCTTTCACCAAAATCAGCGGTGATTGTTGACAATTACCGGCGAATGTCGGACATTCACCGGGCACCGGGCTTTCACCGTAACATATATATACTACTACTACTACTACTCAAAATCACCCTAATCCACGAAGAGGCGACCTAAATTAGAGGCGACTAGATAGCTGGAGATGTTCGTGGATTCCAGATATAGGGTCGCCCCATCGGGTCGCCGGGCTGGCGACCATAATATGGTCAAAGGAATTTGTTATAATGGCGACCATAATATTATGTCTGAGGAATTTGTAACAATGCGACCTGATAGCTGTGTCTGTAAAACTATATATCTATAGACTATAGTCTCTACCAATACAGCCTTGAAATGAATTTTTATCTTTTACCTGGATTGTAAATTTTTGTAATGAAACTTCGTTGAGCAAAATGATTTGCGAAGAATGAAGGCTTCGATCAGGAGATACGCAGCGCTGGAGCCCGGAGACGACGGTTTAGTGGGATGCTTTGATTGTCCAAACGCAATTCTTGTTTCTGAGTACAAGGGTTGCCTCTGGACATCACCGTTACCCACTGGAGCGACTTCGCGGAGGCTGCTGGACCGCCGTTTTGGAACGAGAATGAGAACGTCGAGGTGAAGAAGTTTATTCTGGTTGGCAGATTATGAAAATCGAAGATATTAAATAGCAAAATAGATATTTTCAAGCAAATTTTGTCGATGGTCAAAGCGGTGGAGTCAGTATTGAAGAAGTGACAAATGAGACTAGTCGAAGTTATTTTGTTCTAACCGCGCAAGTTTTCACTTTGTAATTCCCTCAACCTTCGCAGCTTTTTCACGGTCAAAATAGTCCGAGGATGTTTTGGGTGTTTGACGCGTGCAAACTGTTAGAGGCCAAACTTTGTGTAAAAGTTGGATGATAGAGTGAGAAAGAGCGACTGACAAACTCTCCAAAAGGCGACGAAGAAGTGTATAAAAAGTCCCCCTCCTTCAAGGCTGTCCGCCGGTGTGATTTTCCGTTTGGTTCTTCCGCGGCAGTTCGGTGATCCCGTGCTTGATTGATCCTGAAGTCGGACGCAAGATGGATCACCCGAAGGCCAGTAGAGTGAGCACAACTGCGCCCCAATTGGCCACTCCCGTGAGTATGCCAATGAAGATTACTGATAGGTAGGCCTGAGAATACCAAAGCAGGTTCAAAGCTAATTCATCAACCATCAAGATTTTGGGAAAAAAAATCTACAGGCGTTTTCCTGGTGACCCTAAGCTCTTTATGAATCCCTCCATCGATCCATAGCAGAACGTCCTCCATTAGCTAATGTGTTTCTTCTGTAACCCGATATACCTCCGCTATAAGCAAATATTGTCCCCTTTTGCTCCCCTCCTGGGCCTCCAGTCACCTACGGGGCAGCATCTTAGGGCAGACCGCAGCACAAAAGTGTAAACAAGGGAGAGAAATATGCGACCCGAGTGTGTGCTTTCTAAACAAGGAAGTTGACCAGAGTGGATGGAGGTGAATTTCAGGAGTTCGCAAAATATTGGGTACGGGAACCCGGTGGATGTGGTACTGCAGTTGCTTTGAGGTAGGTACAACAAGAAAACTAAAATTAAAGTCATTAGGTTCTTTTCAATCATTTGTTATTCAAAAATTTCCATTCAATGAAGTGTGTGGTTATCAGTGGCTCAGTCGTTTGAGCGTCAAAGGTTGCTGGTTCGATCCCAGCAGCCGCGAGACATCTTCCTTATAGTCACCTATCGGAAGGCAATGGCGAGCCACTGAGAGTTTCTTGCCCAGGAAAACCTCTCTCCTTTGCCGTTCGGAGCCGAAGTTAAAACAGTAGGTCTCTACTACTTCTGTAATAACTGTTCAACACGCTCAACAGAAGTTAGTTTGAGGTTTGAGGACTTGGTTGCACAGGATAAGCTTATTCTGGATGGACAGTTTAGACCAGGGTTGTCCAACAGGCGGCCCGCGATGCTATTAGCTGTGTCTCGCGAAGGTTTTACGGAAATCATATATTTTCTTTAAATGCTACCATTGTAAAAAAAGATTTATATTTTATGGTATATCAATGTTTTTACATCACAAGTGCAGTCCTGCATGCCGTAGACACAGTCTTCCTCCACCACTACGAGAATCGCACTGACCGACCACTGCGCATCATAGTTCACGCAGGCCACACCGCCAGCGCCCCAGTGCAGTGCTGCCAAATCGGGGGTTTTCCCCCCAGATTTAGGGGTTTTTTCTGAAGGGGGAAATTCGGGGGGGAAGATGTTTTTGGTTTTTTTTTAGGGGATTTCAATTTGAGTCAGGGGGATTGGGGGGGGGGGGGGATAATCAAGGCTCAGAGGCAGGGGCGGATAGGCAGGTCGGGCGATCGGGCGACGCCCGAAGGGCCGAAGGTCCTGAGGGGCCGGTCAAAGCTGGAAACAAAATTTGACCTTACCCGAAATATGAAATCGAGACGGAAAAGGAAAATTCAGACACAATGAAGGCGATCTGGTTGGCTCTGTTCCTAACAGGGTGGATGTCAAGTGCAATCAATGCGTAATTTGCATACAAGGTTTTAAATCCTCATGGCCTCATTGTATGAAATTATCTTTTTGATTCACCCATTTTTGGTAGGTACCTACCTACCGCTTTCTACCACCCAAGCTGAGTGTTAGAGTAGTTTTTCAAAATTGAAAATCATCAAAACAAGGCTGAGGCTAACTCTGAGTGATAACAATCTGGAGGATCTCATGTTGATGGCTTGCGAGCAGGAGCGTCTGGCCAAAGCACTGAGCCGAGTGGCTTCAGTCGTTTCTGGCCCTCCTCGCCATCGCCTACCGCTTGGTCTCTTTTCCCTCATCAGCAAGTGTTTCGTCTGTGGGCGTTATGTGATCACGTTTTGGTTAAATATTCTTTGAATATTACACTATGTTGTTATCTAAGTCCAAAATGTTGATCGTCCTCAAAATTTGTCATTATATCTACGTTTTAAGATGAGCAGATTCCAAAACTGAAATGTCCACGACGTTTTGAGCAGTAGCAATTTTTCTCAAAAATCTGAAACTTTTGACAAAATACTTGGTTTTTCTTCAAGTTGTACCCACACGGTTTTCAGCCCAATCGCACAAACCAGCGATGCTCTGCGGAACTAAAGAGGGCTACATAAGGGGGTTTTGAAGGGTTTCATCTATGGGAAGGAGTTAGGTGTCGTTTTCAAAGTATTTTTGGGGGTCCCAGAAGCGTCCGATTTCGCCTTGGCATTCAATGCATCCATCAGACTTTTGAAGGATGCCAGAAAGTCGAATGAGGACTCATTTTCCGAGTAATCATTTTTGGGTCCAAACACTTAACATGACAAACTTTTCTAGTAATTGAATTTAAACAGCTGTAAAAGGTAAATTTACCATGGGACAGGTTGAGCCTAGAGTTCGAAAGAAATGAACAAGCAGGGGACAAATATGAGTAGGGGAGGAGGGGGGATGGCGAGGAGGGCTAGAAACACCCAACGCCTCTCGGTTCAGTGCTCTAGCCAAATGCTCCTCATCAATACGCTGTGATAATGAAGCTGAAGAAATGTGCAAAAATTCAATCCATCCTAGCTTCAGTCGCTATTATGTTTGTATAGACGGTACCAAACTAACACACATACCACTTTTATTTTTTCTAAATATAGGCGCTGTTATTTTTCACTTAAGTACTTATTAATAAGTATAAGTTCACCTAGGTATTAAAATTAATAAAGTGTATTCTCGTTCCTATTCATTTGCTTGTTTTTCCAAAATATGAACAACCCCTCCTTTGATGGTCTTTGGATAGGTAACTGTTAAGGCTAGGGGGGGGGGGGGAAGGGCCGGTCAAATTGAATCGCCCGGGCCGGTCAAAACCGCCTATTCGCCTCTGCTCAGAGGGTCACGGTAAAAACCTAAACGCCGGTGGGTTGTTAAATAGGGATCGAGGCAAGCAATCTAGGTAGGTAGTCTGTTGTGGGCATCACGGTCGGGGTTTTTTGGGTTTTTTTCCCGCGACTCGGGGGGTTTTTGTTCGGGTAGCACTGCCAGTGGTAGCACTGCCAGTGTGCTACTTACGTGTTGGCTGTTACATATCTTAGTTAATTCATTCATTCTTGATTCCTTAAACTTCAATACAATTATGAGTGAAAAATCAGTAAAACGTAAAATTGACAGTGAGAACAGGAGTTACAGAGAAAGTTGGGAGAGTGATTACTTACTTGATTGCTAACAATAATGGAAAGTTGCAGTGTTTAGTGTGCATGAATGTTGTTTCTGTGCCTAAAGAATATAATGTGAGAAGACACTACACAACAATGCATGAAAAGAAGTATGCTACGTATACAAATGAAAGTCGGCGTGCGCTAGTTGTAGATTTGAAGAAGAAGCTTTAACAGCAAACTGGTATGTTTCGTAAAATATTGCGCTCTCAAACGCATTCTTTGCATGCATCTTATGCCGTGTCACTTGAGCTGGCAAAGGCAAAAAAAACCTTTTACTGATGCCAATTTAATTTAAAAATATGCCGTTGAAATGGCCATAGCTTTTGAAGATTCCAAAATGTATATGTATACATAGTATATGTATAGTATATGGCCCGCAACCAGATCAAAGGTTTTAGTTTTTGCCCTTGAGGCCTTGCAAGTTGGACACCCCTGGCTTAGACCGTCTCCCCATTAGTCAGTACATCTTTCTGAATTTGAGCAAAAGTTCTTCTTTCTTCTGCTTGACGTGGGCTTTCCATCAGAGCCGAGCATCAAGCGTCATACCGAGATACTTCGCTTCATTTGAGCATGGGATTACTTTCCCATTGACGTAAGCCGGTATGTAGTTGATTGATTACGTCACAAACAAGGTAAAGCACTCACTTGGGGCGCTAGTGTCTACAGCTTGTAGAAGGAATTTACGAAGGTTTATCATTTGATGTAGTGAATAAATAATTCAAAATATATTATACTTATAGTTTAACGTCTTATTACATCAAATTGACGGTGATTCGATAGCGTTCGTTGTGACGGGCTGCCAGATGGCAACACTGGAAACAACTTCGGCAGCCCGCCGAGGTTGGTAGCAGCTTCGTTACCAAACGACGTCACTGACCCAGCTGATCGATTCTACTCCCGCGTATTTTCAAACGTCACCACTTTCTCTAAATCATAATAATTTTCTGGAAGCGATTCCAGACGGCTGACTGTCGTTTTTGTTATTCTCGTAGGATGTACTTTCGACAAAAAAAAAAAAACAAAAAAAAAAAACAAGCCATCAATTGAATTGAATAGATGAGCGCAACCTTTCTGTTATTACGATATATTTAATGAGCGAGAGAAACTAAGAAACAGTAGGTATCTAGCGACCAAACTATGCCACACAACACATCAAAAGTATCCACGTGATGCTCATTATGTAAACAACTGCACCCTAACGACCCAGGCGTAAGAAAACCTTATCTCGATCAGAGGTAACAAACGGCTCAGGCTGCCAAAATCGTTTTGGAGTCGTTGGAATCAGCCTAAAAAGCTCATTCCATAGACCCTTGTACCAACGAAATCGGACAAAAACTTTCGTCCCCCTTTTGAGGCCTCCTTAGTTACACATCAGAGATAAACAACTTTTGTCGTGAAGGACCTCCCGAAAACCGATGAAGGGGATGAGGGAGGAAAAATCAAGGTAGCCTATAACCACCCCCCGAACTCGCTGATCTCAATGAGACCACCCTCATGAAAGTCTGTTGAGCCGCTCGGGCGTGATGCTGTGAAGAACAAAAAAAAAAAAAAAAAAAACATACATGTCGAAGAGGTGAGCGCACCTTTCCATTTTTTGAGGGAAAGGATGCGCTAAAAATTGAAAAAAATTTATGCAATTTCCCCATTATTATCGGAGGGTGGATATGTGACTTTTTGATTAAATAGCTGAACTGAGGGTTTGTTCCATGATATGGAACGTAAGGGTCAATCAAGCTCATCTGAACAATTTTAAAAAAAAGCTGCAAATTTTACACAAGGGTTTATTATTCTTCGATATAGGCACTTGTGCATAAATTTAATTCCTGTGTCAATGAAAAAACAAATTAGGGAAAAGATTTTTTTTTTTTTTCAAAAATTTGTGGATTTTAACTCGAAAATTATTTGACCTCCTGGGATCCTTCAAAAATCCCATTTGTAGCCCCATGAGAGCCCTATAGACCCCCATTGTGAAATCGGATCGTTCTGGGACCCCAAAAATGGATTCTACGTCCAAAAATACTTCGAAAACGACACTTAACTCGATCCCATAACTAAAAGCCTTCAAAAAACGCTGCAAATTTTACACAAGGGTTTATTATTCTTTGATATAGGTTTACTTGGGCAGAAATTTAATTCTGTGTCAATGAAAAAATTCTGGATTTTTACTTATATCCCAAAAAAGTTTTTTTAGATTTTTTTTAATTTTCAAAAATTATTTAGGTTTTACTCGAAACATATTTAACCTCCTGGGATCCTTCAAAAATCCCATTTTTAGCCCCATGAAAGCCCTATAAATCGCAACAGTGAAATCGGATCTTTCCGGGGCCCCCAAAAATGGATTCTACGTCCAAAAATACTTCGAAAACGACACCTGACTCGATCCCATAGCCAAAGGCCTTCAAAAAAAAACCTCCTGTAGCCCCATAGCGACCCACGAGTTTGGGCGATCGGGCTGAAAACCTTGCGGGCATTTATTTCCCTTAAGGGGGAAATTTCTTCTCATTTTCCCGCTACAGCTGGTCCCAACCGGGAAGGGTGAGCGCCCACATGCACAGAAGCACCGCAGCACCGTACACGTACTGATTTTGCCACTTATTGATCGTACGGAGTAGGATTTTCTTCGTTTGGTGTGGAGGAGCGCCCTTGCCAGGTGTGGCTCACAAATTGCTACTATGACGACGCACAGCAGGTAATAACACGTCTCACAATGATTACTATGTAGATTGATTCCAATGCCACCTGATGATTTTGCTTCACACCTCCGATGATGACGAGTCTCATTAGAGGAGGCGCGATTATTCCGCAAACATAATCATCCACCAGGTTTGAGAGGATATTGCCACGGAACAGGAAATCAGGTGGGAACGTTAACACTCGTGTTGGGGGGGGAGGGATCAATTTATATGTAAAGTTATTGTCGTGGACAGTTTGACGCTGGACTTGCCGGAGAGGAACTTGTGAAGATGAGAGAGGGAGCAACTTGGTTAATGGTTTTTACTAACAAAGAGCTTTGAAGGCATCGTGCTTGGCAGTCAGACTGGGGGCCAGAGGGGGACAAGGAGTTGAAGGAAGCAGTGGCCCCCGCGGGGCAAAGAGGGAGGATTTTGGGATGACGCTGTTGGAGACGACTGTAAGCAGCCGTGTGATACTCGAGGAACCATTGCTCTGTTCCTCTCTACAGATAGCACCCACTAGGGTACTATTGAGCAAGGCCCGTAACCTGCCCCTGCCAACGAGCACTGTCTGCATTTGGATCAGCGTTTCACTCCAAAGTCACCCTGAGCGACTCCATGAACACAACGTCCTTGGAGGGTGGGTGACCGTTGGAGGCGGGGGGCTGTCACTCTGTGATCGACACGGCAAGCAATTGCTATCCGTTAATCAGAGGACGGCAGCAGACTGTTAAAACAACGTCTAAAATTCCTACCGTCCCTTCCAATGAACCCACAACGTCCCCTCGACCGGAAAACACCTCGATTTATTAATACTGCAGTCCCTCCGACTGGCAAATCCATTGATTACATCATAATATACATCGTGTTACCGGAGGGCTTATCCGAAAAGCCAATTTTCCTCGTTGTAAATCTGCTTTCAGAACTTAGGCAATATTGAAGCCTGCATCTCATTTGTGTCAGGAGGAACATGTGAAAACAGGATTTGATCGTGTTTATTTGAACAGTTTGAATGAACGTGTAGTCAGGTTATCGGCACATCCAGATGTCCTCGTAGGCGAATTCGAAATCTTGGTTGGCTCAAATTGATGGATTGCGTGTCTTGCCTAACAACCGGGACTTCTATGGTAGCGTGGGGCTGGGCGGGCGATAAACCGCGGTGCGGCTGCAGCTTGGGCATCTCTTATTTGTTGAAGCCGCTCTTCTCTCGCCTGACGAGCCAACTTGTCCCTCTGGTAGAACGAAAAAGGTTGCGGCTGTATCCTGCGACGTCCGTAGGACAAAGGGCTGGTCTTGACGCCCCAATGCGGTCTGTCGTAGATGGACATAGGGGCACGCGGCAATGTTTGAGACCATAATAACGCAGCGTTTGTGCTCGGAGTGTACCGCCGGGGCTGGCTTGCATAACTCATCTGTGCCCTTGGCATCGACGTTTGACTCGTGCAGTCATTACTCCACTGACGCCTTGCCATGAATAACCTGCACAATGTTGTTCCGTGTGAAGATGATCGTGAAAGGAAACTTGTGAACAACTAGAGCTTTTAACATTTGGGCACATAGAAACAAGTAATGATTTTGGAGTAAGCAATATCATGGAAACCTGCTCAACGAAAATGAGCCATCAAAAAGAGCACCAGCCCTGAGGAAGTTTGGTCAGACCACGACGCCAAGATTGAGTTCTCGCTGCCAGACGGAAAAAGGTGGAACCAGGAGCCTGCGTGACGTGATGTAACTGACGTTGTGTGTGGCTTCCTAAGATCTTCGGAATGAAAATTAAGGTTTTACTAAGTTAACTTAGTAAAACCTTAATTGCAGCAATTGCTGTAGCATAGCCAGAGTTTGTTAATTTTCTCAGAAAACTGGTACAGTCAGGGCCGCCGAGAGAAAAAGCGGGCCCGGGGCAAAAGAGAACTTAGGGCCCCCATGTAAGCGATGGTACAAATAATGGTGAACATTGATGCTCCATCCTTCATACCGCTTTGCCGCCGCCCCTCTCCTCATCCAGACCTTTTTCTGATGTGATTCACAGGGTTTATTGCGATTCACATTGCTCGAGTTTTACAGGGCCGAATCACGCGGAAGACTACGTTGCTCGCTCACTGCTCTCCAGTGACGAAGTACCTACTGCTCCAATGTCATAAGAAAGGGTGCAGAGCGCATGGGTTCAACCAAAGTGGAACTACTCTGGTTTGCTAGGAAAAAACTTGTCGGCCTATCCACGAGGAATTCCTAAGCGACGTAAGACCACTGACAAGCTCTATCCAGGGACACACTGCCCATGTCGCATCAGTAACGACCATGATTATATTACCAAGCACCTCCTGCAGAAGTTTAATTTTCGTGTGGATGTTCAAACAGCCAAAAGATGGCTTCATTGCGAAGATGACATTGCATGAGGGCCAAACCCAACCGGGAACTGCCAATCCATCCCCGGACGAAGTCTCTCTTGTTCTCAATTCATTCCTTGACTTGGAACCAATTTGCAAGCCTTGGACAGACCTGGAAAGCAATGTTAAGCAAGATAAGATTCTTCACCGCTTGGCAACATTGAGGAGTGGAACGCCGCCAGGGAGCAGACATTAACGATTACTGTGACAGACAGAAGAAACGACCAATGCCTCTGCTGCACTCTGGCGATCCGTTGCTTCCCAAGCGCTAATTGCACCTTTCACGGGGACGCACAGTGGTTGAAAACGCTACTCTATGAGCCCAAAACTCAAAAGGGGTCGTAAACTCGTGAAATTTGGTATACTGAGGTTTTTTCGTGCATAGAACCCGAATCTGAAGTTCATTTGTTGAAATTGTTTCCAGAAATTATTGAGAAAGCTGAGTACCTAGTTTTGCCAGACCTAATATTATTAGCATTGAAAGGGGCTTCGCGGTAGAATAAAAAAGGTTATCCGAGGAAATATAAATCAAACTCATATGTAGAATGTAGAAACTCGTAATGTATGTCCTCTGATACTTAAATTTTACCACAAAGATAATATCACGATATAACAGTGGGTAATTTCAAAAAGTTTGACACATCATTTGTAGATAGTATCTATCACCAATATTATTTTGACAAAGGAAATTAAACTAAATAACACAATAAACTCAAAATAACTCAATAAACACAAATGAATGGTTACTTTCTCGCTAGGTTTGAAAATGAATTCTCCGATTTTTTTCCGATTTTTTTCCGATTTTTTCCGATTTTCTCCGATTTGTCTCCGATTTTCTCCGATTTTTTCTCCGATTTTCTCCGATTTGTCTCCGATTTTCTCCGAATTTTTCTCCGATACCATTTGGCTTGGAACTGGGCGCACAAGTTCGTGATTATTTGCAATACCTTTCGTTGTTCTTCACCGCTGAAAGTGTTCAAATTACTGGCTTCTTTCAAAAACCCACAAACTGCCTTTGTTTTGGACGTGACAAGGCTTTCTTCTTGCCAAACGCGAAACAGCCTTGATCGCGGGCATCCACTTCGTAAATCTGAAACAGAGACCCGCGGCTAAGAGATACACCCTGAATAGTTGAAACAGGAATTGTAATCTTACCGTTAATTTATTTCCTTGCTAGTTTTTTGCTCTTAACTCGGAAACGGTAGGCCTCACAAAAAAAACTGTCAAAATAGAAAATGAAGCTGACAACATTTGCTACAAAAATGTTCATCTTCATTTTTTGCCTATCTGCAACTGTTTAGGAAATATTCAAGCTTAAAAGTAGGTGAAGTAAAAAAAAATGGAAATTTTAATTCCTTGTATACCAAATTTGCATAAAACTAAGTTAAGGGCAGGTAGATGCAGTTCATTTTGGATTCGACATTTAGTGCTACTGTTCAGGAAAAGATATACGTCCATTTCAGGGTCAATAAAGGTCAATATCGTTTTTGGCAGTCCAGAGAAACCGAAGTGGTCATTACTTACCATGAGTCCGCAATTCGTCTCATGTTTCCGCAGCTATTTCAACAAGTAAAATTATAATTATTGAATTTACTTACCTATCCTGGACATATCGAACGAGGGGAAACCGCTTTAGCCTCCAGGACTTGTGGCACACAACTCATTTCAAATATAACACTGGGCTCGTCGCTCCTCATTTTCAAGCGATATCGCACCTTGATCTTTGTCGACTCAGCCAAGATCACAGTCTATCGATATGATGAAAAGAGCCTTTGTCCATCGTTATGAAGGTATTAACGTTGCCCCCCGCTTATTCAACGATTAGATTCGAGCATTTTTATTTTGTCCCTTTTTGGGCTCATAGAATAGCGTTTTCAACCACTGTGGGACGGGTCGCCTGTTACCGAACCCAACACCACTATTGAGGAGCTAAGCATTCTGAAGCGAAATTAGGAAGACTGGTAGGAACCACGTGGCTGATGAAAATGCTTCGCTCATTACAGATAAACAACTTCCATTTCCAAGAGAACAACTAGTTAAAAATCATCACCAGGGGAATATTCTTGATAATACTCTGGTTGGTCTGGCAAAGCACAATAAGCCTCTAGGCTCACGCTGGAGGCATTCGTGACTGCTTTCCTGAGCAGTCCCACACAGTCTACCCCACTCCAGACCCGAGGCCTCAGCAAGAAATCTGAGCAAAAGTGCTGTTTAGTACGGCTTATAGTAAGGCGCTTGACAATCAAACAGCCATGTTGTTGTTAGGGTTTATTGACATTACTCAACCATGTCGTCATCATAGTGGTGTTATCAGCACTCCCTGTTTCTCCTCAAGTAAGCGGGCACCGGTCGGGCGCGAAACCGAGGAGCCGGCCTGCACTGCGCTTCCCTCAGTTCCTCCAGTCTCTTCTCTCTCTGTTGAAGAGCCAAACAGTCCCTTTCGTGGAACGAAAACGGCGACGGCGTTGTTCTCGACGGCGACAAAGACGGCGACCACCTCCGGTCGACGAAGGGTCGGGGCGAGGGCATTTGATACCAAGGGTCGCGCTGGTCGCCGTAGTCCAAATTCCCTCCGTAACAAATCTCCGGCTCGTCGAACCTCAAAGTCTCCGGCCACTCTTCTATCTGTTGAGCCGTCGGGACGTACTGGGGCCCCTGAGTCATCCTTCGCATCGGCACATAATCCAACCCCGACGTTGGATCAAGCGGGCCAACTCCACTAAGACACGAATATCTCGGAGCTCGTGCCATTTGGTGTTACGTCAATTTGTGTTATGTTATTCTGTGATGTAATTTCGTGTACAATTAGGAAACCTGCTTGTGTATCAATTGGAATTGAAATTGGAAACCATATTAAACATAAGCCAGGTATAATTATAATAGTGAAGTGTCCCCTAGTTATTACAAGCATGTTCTCATTAAGTTCTTAAAATGTTAGCCGTGCGGATTACGAGAAAAAATAGGTTCATCGTTATGTGTATCATTTGCATAACTCATGCACATGCATGAACTGTTACTCCTTCTACTACCAACTAAGTCTAAGGCTGATTATGTCGAATGGCGTCGCCGGTAGGTCACTAACGGTTGCTCTTATTCATCCATTTCACTAGTTACTCTGTACATGACCATAGACGTTGAGTAGGCCATTTGAAGAATCTGAAACAAAATTGCTTGATAACCGTGGGCTTTTTATATTGACCAAAAACGTAAAATTCGTTTCAACGTACAGTCAGGAGGCAGTCGTAATTCACGGGGTACCAGGCGGCTTTCAAACCTGAAGGGTTCCTGGACCGTATCATCATCATCTGCATTGATTTTCGATAGGTGGACCCCATAGAATACCATTCGCTGCTGTAGGCGGCAAAACCGACGTCGTCACTCTGAAAATGAACGACTCCGTTACCAGCAACATTCGTGTAAGTCTGAAGTGGCTTCACGGCAGCAGCAGCAAAGCTTGGAATTAACATTGTTTATGAGTTGTTACCACGGAGTTGAGCTCGCTTCCGACGTAACAGTACAAGCTGACTTCCAAAAGTGAGTACATCAGGTAGATGAAAAATTTGAACTGTTGGGGCAAATCGCCGTCGCTGGATCCCTGCAACGTTGAGACGGGCAATTATGTTAGGATCGGGCCGTGGAAGGTTGGTACGTCGTAAATTTACCATGAAAAAGTTGAAAATGCTCATGATCAGGATGGCGGTTCCGGTCGTGAGTTGTAGCGTGACGATTAGATCAAACAGGGTCTTCAAGTCTTCAACCGCCCTGTGAATAACGGTATATACACTGAGAGAAAAGATTTTTTAGTGGCTCGGTTAAATCCGAAATAACCTCGAAAAGAAATTGAAACCACGTAGAATCAATTGATTCAACCTAGAAAAAAATAGGTCCAGGTTAAAGTATCATCGAAAAATATTAATACAACCTAGACCCATATAGAAACAACCTAATCCATTATTACCCGCCCTCTGACCACAACCTGGAATAAAAAATGTGTGTGAAGTTCACATTTGGTCTAGGTTGACATTGTGAAGACCTAGAAAATATATTACCTACCTTTGACTTTTAAGTGGGGTGTCCTAGAATCGAATGATTTGACCTTCCATATAATTCCCCTCCATTAAAGTCTCGGTTGTACAACTGAAAACAACCGAGAGATTTAAAAGGCGAGATTGTTACTTTAGGTAACAACCCAGAAGAAAAAGTTAGACTTTCAGTCTCGGTTAAAACTACTGTAGTACCACAAATAGTTTTAGGTTTAAACAACAGTGATTGTAATTTATTCGATAAATTCCAGGTTGTTTCTACTGTACGCTAAGCCACCGCAGAGAGCGCCACTGTAGGCAGTGGGCGTTAATTCTCGTTGTCTTGGCACCCCTGCTATTTACCCTGTGGCCTCAACCCCACCATCTACCTCTGTCAAATTCTAATCATCTATTTTCTGTCACTATGTGCACTCATACTATGACGTCACATTCAAATTTTTGTACTGAGTTGGAAACAGAGACAACCCAGAAAGATAGTTCAAGAATTGAAGTTGATAGAACCAACCTGCAATGGAAGTGGAGCAAACCTAGAAAGAAAAGTGGACCACCTAGCAGGCGCGACTCGTGAGGGAGGCAGCGTCGCAACTGCACCACCTCGATGCCGAAGGGCGAGAGGGGGGGCTACGTATTACCTACCTAATTAGTTACCTAGCTAAAAATGAATCAAAACTCGGCTCGAAAATCTACGTAAGTTCTTGTAGACCTTACATAGTTCGCGGAACGTCTGAAAAGCCTGTGTTGATAGTGCAATGATAACGGGAGCACTGCCCTTCTTGAGACGATTTTCTTTGCATGGACCTTATGGAACAACGAACTAAGTGTGAAGCCAGAAATGTCGAAATGTGGGGCAGTTCTGGGCACTGCGCACACCCTTCCTTCTCACCGCTCACCAGATGTTAAATCATCTCCACAATCAGTGTTGGCAGTCTTCGTTCATGGGCAGGGAATTTTCGTTTGTAATGAGGGACTTTTTCGGGATCTAATCTGTCTCAAATCATGGAAAAAATAGGGGCTTACTTTTGAAATATTTTGAACACTTTTTGGTGTTGCTATATTACTTTGTACGGTATGAAATCATAAAATTTCGATCGACCAAGGTTTCTGATTTTTTCAGTTTTCCCACAAAGGTATTTTTTACCAGAAGCAGCTTCTGAGGGGGTGGCATCAGGGGTTTAGTGTGCTTCCATGTTTTCTGGGAAGTGTTTTCTGAACTCGGTGATCTGCGTTTGTCTCATTTATAAGTTTTTTATTCGTTCGTTTCATTCGATCGTTTCATTGTTCATTTCATAAAGCGTTTGTTGGATAACTCTATTGATTTCATCTTGAGGGAGTTTTCCCGTTTAGGCGTGAGTGATAAGTGTGACATTCGCGACATGGGACGGCCAACCTCACCTTTACCAGGTTTGCAGCGTGTACCCAGGAAATGAAAGGAAACTGGTAATAGTTAATTGGAATTTTTAAACAAACAAATAAATAATGAACTATAGCAAATCTTGATAGTAGGTACTTTTTATCTGTGTTGGGTGCAATAATATTTTCATAAAATATTATCACGAATCCGTGACTGCACCCCCTTGTTCTGCCATCACCAGTCGCGCCTGCCACCTAGTAATTTATTAGGACCAACCTGAAAAGAATAGGAAGCTACCTAGAAATTTAACTGGTACAACAGGGATAGTAAATGAAACAACCTCGTAAATAAAGGGGCACAACCTAGAGAAATAAGGGTTCTAGGTTAACGCGCCATGGCTGTAAATTGTTTAAGGGGGGGGGTAAGAACGTTTTCGTTTTAGGCTAAATCAACTGTCTACGAAAGTGAAAAACATTGAATACCAGGGTGAGACAACCAAGACATTAATGTTTTTAACCTAGACTGTAAATGGATGGAGGCGTGTGTGCGTGAACTTAACCTAGAACTAAAGTGTGGGGGTAGCGCATTTTAAATCTTGGTTGTTTGCATTTTTAGGACGGTAACTTCACCAGTATTTTCAATCTAGGTTAAATGATATTCAACCTAGACTAAATTGTTCCACCCTAGAATGAAAACCAAAAAAAAAATCTAGGTTGGCAGCATTTAACCTAGAAAAAACTCGAAAAATAACCTAGGATAGGCCCTTTTTTTCTCTCTCAGTCAGTATACTGACTGCGCAGCGGTGGAGTTGTTTTGGGGTGATTGCACTTACTCCAGTAACTTCTTGTGCTCCGTGATGCACGACAGAAGGTACTCAGTGTCTTGCTTCGTGTGCCTGGTCGAGGCGTTGTGTTGGCTGAGTAGGAACGACAAGACGCGAAAGTGTCCGATGAGCACGGCCGTCAACTGGATGAGAGTGCATTCGTACAAGGTGATCACAAAAGCTGCCCAAGTGCAGACGTAAAGCTCGTAAATGTAGACCAGTTCTGTCCAGGGGCTGACGTCCACGTTGACGGGGTACCAGAAGCCGAGGATTTTGTTGTGCCTTTTGGCTTTGCCGAAGAAACCAACGCCCAAGACTTCGCGGAAAAAGTCCGATCTTGTGGAAATTAAAGTATAAATTAGCGGATAACATTATTGATCATTGCGTGAGAGTGTTTGGTACCTCAGTATTGGGAGTACGTTCCAAGTGAAGATCGTCATGAAATTGCTGTAAATGGGGAGGTAGGTCATGAAATTAGCGCGGCGCACGGCTTGGGCCATGATCCTGTCGGCGTCTTCCCTCTTGTCGTCCGGAACGCATTTCAAGAAGTCCTTCTTCGTCAGGTCCATCAACTTGGCGTGGACGTCCACTCGGAACCAGATGGCGGCGAATTTGACGGCCACTTGTATCGCCGACATGGGGTTGAGCAAGACGAGCGTCAGCTCTTCCAAGGACCTACCGGAGAAGAAAGGGCCGGCGGCGCTGGTCACGAACAGCGGTGTGTACCCTGAAGCAGAAAGTATAAAGAATGATTACCATTTTTTGTTAGAATGAAATTATTTAAGGCACACCTCTTGCACCATTTCAACTATGGCGCCATGCTGTATGTTCGGTCGATTGCGAGCCTCATTTCGGACATTGCGCAGTGTTCAACGCTTGTGCGCAAGGGGGCATGTTTCTGATTATTCCTGTACATTATAACGTATCTGATGGTCCAGGAACTGTGTTTCGTTTTTCGTGCCCTTCATGGTGCTTATCCACCATAATATATTATACCTATTTCATCCATTTGCAGTTTCGGTGGTTCGGCGAGAGCTCGAAATTTGACGGTTTCTGAGCACAGGAGTCGTGTTATGAGTTTGTCGGTTGCTGCGGCGGGGGCGAAGGCTCGCCTGCAGCTTCCTGTAGCGCCACAATTTTAAATTTTATGAAACGTAAAAAAAAAAATTTTTGAAATGGCCTGACCGGAAGGCGGAAAAAAAGTTGCACCAGTTTCAATTTTTATAAATATCAAAACATTTAAATCGATCATTTTTTTCGAATTTTGATATAAGTCATTGCACAAAGAGAAAATCGTATGGATTTTTGTAATAGTAGGTATAGATTTTATAAGAATTCGAATTTATTTATCTATTAGTTCAAGAAACTTGTGGATTTTAAAAAAAATTCAATTTTGTTTATAAATTATTTCGAAAAAAAATTTTTTCTAATAATCGATACTTTTTCGAATTTTGAAACGAGTCAGAATGTATTTTTTTTTTTTTTTTTTTTTTTTTGAATGATGAATAGTGTTGAAACCCGGGAGGTGGAACCAGTATCGTACACATTAGTGGAAGATCTCCAGTTTTTACTCAATATTTTGGTCTGATGTCGTCTGACGAGCTTTGGAGAGGCTGATATCGTTAGAACAACTCTTTAAAAAAATCTAGAAACCAATAAAATGTCAAAATTTGGTGCCTATGAGTTGCAATTAATTTATTTCGAAAGTCGGTTTTTTCACCAGTCGTACAGGGTGAAAAGTGCGTGTCACCAGTGTCATACACCCTTCGGAACCAGTTTCATACACATCTCATAAAACATTCATGACCGTTTTTCAAAATTGGTGTGTATGTACGTACCTTGCCCCACCTCCTTGTGCGTACCTCGCCCCTAGGATTTTGTGATACCGTTGTGGTTACCAACCAATTCCTAGCCATATTTTTCTAATTATAATTTTTTTGATCACTATGAACTTCAGTCAATTTTAAATTTTACAACTTTAAGCTTAACAAGAAAAGTATTCGTCTTTGAAAATAATTCTAGGATTTTGTGATACAGTTGTGATTACCAACCAATTCCTAGCCCTGTTTTTCTAATTAAAATTTGTTTAATGCATTAAAGTTTATATTCAATATAAAATAAACGTATTTGATTCATTTTCCATACTTCTGAGCGCTCAATTTCGAGAAATAGGGATGGTGGAGCAAGGTACGACCCTATCCGGGGCGAGGTAGGTACTATGTTCGTACCTGGCCCCACTTTGGAGGGTTTTAGAAATTTAGCTCTAGAAAACTCGAAAACTTGAAATAACCCATTTCAACACCTGGCTCTTGTAGACAACTTATTTCCCTAGCGATCTGTAAAAAAAACGATTCGATCAGAGCCCTAGGGGTCTCCCAAGAGAGGAAAATCTGAAAAGTGGGGCGAGGTACGGGGCTTTACCCTACACCCCTGGACCCAGTGCCCTACACCCCCTGTATGATACTGGTCATTGTGATTGCAATGTCCAGCAAAGGTTGCGAGATATATTTCAAGTCCTAACTAACTTAAATAACAACAAAAATGCGATTTTTTTTAAGTTTCGGGTTCATACTCAGGCGTATGATACTGGAGAATTGGAGGTTATCAGGTCCCCAGTATCGTACACCCTCTCAAATCAAGTAAAAACCTATTCTTTTGACAAAATTATCGACGGAAATGAATTCTACGAGTCCAAATACATGAAAAATCGCCCCTAGAGGATTACAGTAAGATAAAAATGTGTGGTAAAGTGAAAGCAAGTAGAGCTTACGGCGACGCCATGAAACAAATTAACACGAGGTATCCTTGGTAAACACCAAATAACCACAAAAAAACCTTCCTCAGTGCTTCAAGTTCTCACGATGGCCATTAGATAGACCCACTGGAAACTTCCTGGTTCAGAGGGAAGCAAATAGACCGCCATGAACTTGAAGTTGAAGATGCAAGTGTATGATACTGGGTGGGTGTATGAGACTGGTTCCACCACCTATTCCTGGTTCCAAACTTACCTATTAATGTGATCCACATGTAACTCGTGTACAACTTGTCTCGTACGCCGGTCTCCCGGAAATGGTTGAGGGTTTGCCAAAAGCCGCATTTTTTGAGGTAATCGACTTTCAACCCGTCGATGACTCGGTCGTCCCGAATGGCCCCGCCAGGGACCGCCATGATCTGCAACGGCGTGAAATGACAAATAAACTGGTTTCAAACGGGGGTAACTTCGGATTCAAACATCGGTTCCACCTCGCGGCGTCAAATAGCGGGCTATTTGTCAGCCTCCCCTTTTTCCCCAGAAGGGTTCGCGGTTTTGAAAAAAAAAAAAAAAAAAAAAAAAAACCTCGTGCGCTACAACAAAAGGCCCCCTTTTTTTCCGCCGAAAGTTGAAGCGGTTCGAATAATAAAACGGTTTTCCAAGAGGGAGGAGAAAACACCTCTTCCCGGGGAAAACGTCATGATTAGATTGTGTCGAAAAGTCGGTCTTTTCTCTGGCTTGGGGGGGGGGGGGGGGGGGGTAAAAGCAATGATATCCGAACCGACCTTTTGTTGAAAATGAAGGGGAAAGGAGTAATGAAAAGGCGGAGAAGGGGGAAAGGGGTTCGATCGTTAACAAGTTGTAATAGTCCCTCCTCAGGCTTCTCCTCTGTTTCCCACTGGAGTCTCCGCCGTAGCTGGGATATAATGCTGGAGCAATGAAGTTAATGAAGATGAGGCAGGTTTTACAGTTTTTCCCACCCCCTCCCGCGGGGGAGGTTTTTTTTTACTGTCAGGGGTTTTTACTGCTAGGGGGATGGTACACGTCCAAGTACGAGGTTTTATCTAGTGGAAGGGCTTTGCGGTCGAAGATTCATCCACCTCGTCGTCCGGCGTAAACTTTACGAGGTCGTCTCCTCCGATACAAAGGCGATCCTTAGCGGCGGAGCAGTTGTTGAAAGACAATTTGAAACAACCCAAGCCCTACTCAAAATGGTTAAATAAGGGTTTATTATTCTTCGATATTGGTTGATTTGCAAGAATTAATTCTGTGCCAGTAAGAAAATATTTTTACGAAAATTTAAAAAAAAGAAAAAACGCTGCAAATGTTACACAAGGGTTTATTATTCTTTGATATAGGTAGGTTACTTTTGCAAAAATTTAATTCTGTCAATAAAAAATTTTGAAAAAAAAAATTATTTTTCGATTTTTTTTTCAAAAAGTTTTTTCTTCAAAAATTCTTTATTTTTTACTCGAAAAATATTTGACCTCCTGGGATCCTTCAAAAATCCCATTTGTAGCCCCCATAGATCGCAACAGTGAAATCGGATTGTTCCGGGACCACAAAAAATGGATTCTACGATCAAAAATACTTCGAAAACGACACCTAACTCGATCCCATAGCCAAAAGCCTTCAAAAAACGCCTCACGTAGCCCCATTTTAGCCCCATAGCGCCCCACGGGTTTAGGCGATCGGGCTGAAAACCTTGCGGCCACAACTAGATGGTCAACCGAGTATTATGTCAAGATTTCAGAAAAAAAAAAATTGCTAATGCCAAAAAAACGAGCAAAGGAACGGACATAAACCAGTCGCCAGAGTGTTTGACTTGCGCAAGAAATGATGTAAAAGCGTTTTTGTTTATAAATATTTCGATTTTTTCCCGACATTTTCCAGTATTTCACCCATGACTCTAAAACTAATCATCGCAGAGGAAACGTTTCGAATTTCAAAAATGAAAAACATGAAGCGTCGAATGACCTCAGTACTCATTGAAATCGGTCCAGCCGTTTAGCCACAATCAAGCGTCACAAATAGGCAATGTTTTCCAACGCTTTAACGCGCGCAAAAATTTTTCAACTTTCCAATATGATTCGCTCATGTTTCAACCCCTGTTACCAATTAACGGCTAATGCAAATGAATTGGCTCAAAATTTATGTTGTACAGCATCAAATTATGAGTTAGGAGAGCACCTGACATATAAATAAATACTACTACCAACCGAGAAAACAAATTTAAACCGAAACAAGAAACGCCCAATCAGACACCGCTCGGTAATCTGAAAACCACGTTTTTCAAAACGTTTTCGGCTGTAGCTCAAAAACTATTGGCCCGATTCCATATTTATTTTTTTCTTGTGAAAGCTGATTAAATTCCCCATCGCAGTTATTTCGTGTGAAATTTTGATATGAGCTTTGATAAGGGAGGGGCGGGCACGGCAAAAAAAAAAATGGCAAACTGACCAAAACGTGTTTTTTTGCACATTTTTGCCCATAACTCGGGAACGCTTAGTCTGATCTTAATTCTCTTTTTTTCTGGTGAAAGCTGATGAGATTTTATATAAGAGGCGGTTCGTTGCATTTCTGTTAAGACAACAAAAGTCCCATTAGTATTCGTCGGAAAGGGTGGAAACCAGAAATTTGACCACGTACATAGATAAAGAGCGTATCGAACAAAGTAGCCTCGCGAAACAGCACAATTTGCCTGAAATGTCCAGATCCATCAATCAAGCGAAAGAAACGGAGTAACCAGCGCTGTAGTGCTTGTAAGAGACACTGACAGATCGGTCATGTGGGTTGCCAATGTTGACAGAGACTACTGTAACAAGAAGAAAATATTCACCCGACAGACAAAAACAAAACAAAATAAAAAACAGTTTCCATCCACCTATGCGAAAATTACGAAACTCAACACCAAAAAAGACAGCTTGAAGTACGAATAACCCCAAAGATGACAGAATACAGCTGAAAAGGGATGAAAGGGCACCAAATATCAACAGTAAAGAATACCGTAATCCTGTAACGAATTTAAGAGGCAAAACCATGAATAACCACAAATATGACACAATGAAGCATGAGCTGATTGTAAAAGTCGAAACACAAGTCAGAAGAATAAAAGGAAAAACTAGTGAAAGCATAACCATGTAAATTTACATTGTCATTAAATGACTTTGTCATAAATAGCATTAAATGACTTTGTCATAAATTTTATGACAAAGAAAATCTTCGAGCTAAAAAAAAAAAAAAAAAAAAAAAAACTGAAAAAGGACGTAATGGCAGAATCCCCAAAAGATGTTCCTGTAATTATTACTGGAAGAAAACAAAACAGCAGTGAAAATGAAAAAACGAAGAATCATACCAAAAACCTGTCAGCGATAAGCGCTAAACTAAAAGCATATTGAGAAGACATGTCTGTTCTTTGCAAAGAACAAAATGCAATGAAGACAAAACAAAACGCTGCAAATTTTACACAAGGGTTTATTATTCTTTAATATAGGTTACTTGTGCAAAAATAATTTCTGTGTCAATGGAAAAAAATTTGAAAAAAAACATTTTGGATTTTTTTTTCGAAAAACTTTTTTTTGATTTTTTTTTCTTTCAAAAAAATTGTATTTTCAAAAATTCATTATTTTTTACTCAAAAAATATTTAACCTCCAGGTATCCTTCACAAATCCCATGTTTAGCCCCATGAAAGCCCTATAGATCGCCACAGTGAAATCGGATCGTTCCGGGACCCCAGAAAATGGATTCTACGCCCAATAATACTTCGAAAACGACACCTTACTCGATCCCATAGCTAAAAGCCTTCAAAACCCACCTCCCGTAGCCCCATTTTAGCCCCATAGCGCCCCACGGGTTTGGGCGATCGGACTGAAAACCTTGCGGGCACAACTAGATGGTAAACCGAGTATTTTGTCAAAATTTCAGATTTAAAAAAAATTCCTAGGTACCGTCCAAAACGGCCCGGACGGCGGACGGACATTTCGGATTTAGAATGTAGACCTCTTGAAACAGATAATGTCAAATTTTGAGGCCGATCACAGACGTCGACCTCCGTCGCGAAAACCAATAATTATTATTCCAAGAATAATAAACCCAAAAAAGCTGAAAAAGTACCAAAGTTGATGAAAGAAGCCGAACCAAAAGAAGTTCCTGTAATTATTACTGGAGGAAAACAAAACAGCAGTGAAAATGAAAAAAAAAAAAAACAAAGAATCAGACCAAAAACCTGTCGGCGATAAGCGCTAAACTAAAAGCATATTGAAGAGACAAAGAACAAAATGCGATGAAGACAAAACAAAAAGTAAATTTCAGTAACGTTAAAGTCTAGTCAGTAACGTTAAAACAAGTCAAAAGTAAAGGCAGAACACCCTCAAAAATAACAAAACAAAAAAATAATAAAAACCAAGATTAGCAACGAAGAAGACAAAACGATACTAAGAGGAAATCAGCTCTGAAAGAACTGAACCACGGAGTTAGAGCATTATTAGGGCTAGTTTTCCATTTCCTAGTAAACGCGGAAATACAGAGAAACGGAAATTAGTGAGAGAAAAAAAAAGTATGTGAAAAGGAGATGGCAAAAGGTGTTCGTTTGGAATTGGAGAAGGGAAAAATGGGGGGTGGAGTGCTGACCCTCGTCACTTAAGGGCTACGTCTGACAGCGTTTAAATTAAACATCATCGCCCCACAGCAGCTTTCCACTTACTTTTCCGGCCCCTCGGAGTTCTCTTTTCTGACGCTAAATTAAAACTCTTCCTTCTAACTGACTCGAGCTCACTTACTTCCTAGTTGTCTTTGAATGTTTCCTGGTTGTTTGTGGAATGAGACAATGGTTGAGGAGTGTAGAGGGGAGATCTTGCCAGAGTGTGTTCGTGAATGTTGTGGCTGGTGCAATCCCTGCAGATGTCCTGAAGAGAGAAGGAGACCTGAAATGGCAACCACTTAAATGCCTTCGCGTACTTGGGTACTGGTTGAAAGTGAGACCACCATGCATGATTTCAAAGAAACACATTGTTGAGCAAGTCAAGCAGATCAGTAGCAAAGAGAGAGCGCCTTCGTTCAAGCATTTGGGGGACAAGAGACCGTGTTTGGTGAACAGGGACGCAGTAGACTAGCTTAGACACTGGTCTGTACCTCTGGGGGCTGAATTGAGACCCGGCCATCCTTCCGACGTCCTGCAGGGACTTCTGAAAGGTCGCAAGACTGGTTCTCATCCCCAAAGGCAAAGCCGATCCAAACTCAGTATCAGCAGACCCATTTTACATGGGGCGGGCAAGCTATACGAAGAGATGCTAAAAGAAAGTTTCTCCAAGGGGAAAAGCCACAATCGGCAGAGTGCACGAGGTTGTCTCTCGTACAAACAGAGCTCAGTCTGGACTGAAGAGAGAGATGTGCATATGTTTTCAATATCGAAAACGCTCGCCACCAGCCAAACAGCCAGTGATGGCAGACTCAACCGATGCGTGTCCCACGACAATCAGGAGGGACACTGAAGGAAGAGTGACCTTAAGGATCAAATCATAGGCCAGACCTCAACAACTCATTTCACTTGGGATATTCTCCCAATTAATACTCATTGGGTCTCCTTGAGCTAACTGTTTGTCACAGTATCAGGAAACAAATTGTCGTAAGGGCTCGATCAAGGCAGCATTGGCAGAGCTGTCCACAATGACAGGGCGTTTTGGCACTCCAAGCCAAGCAGAGGGGGGGGGGGGCACTGGACCCGTTGCCCCCGGGCCCGGCCTTCGTAGGGGGGCGCGGATTTTCTTGAGATTTTTTTTTTTTTTTTTTTTTTTTTTTTTGTAAAAAAAGGGGGTAGGAGAGGCAAAATGGGAAAAGGAACAGATCAATATAGGAAAAATGTTCATACCTACCTTTTTTTTTTAGGGGGCCCAATGAATTTTCATCTTTTTTTTTTAGGGGGCCCGATGAATTTTCATACTTTTTTTTAGGGGGCCGGATGAATTTTCATACTTTTTTTCTTTTTTTTTTTTTTTAGGGGGCCCGATGAATTTTCATACTTTTTTTTTTTTTTTGAAACTTTTATTGCACCAAGTAAGCAAACTTATCAGCAATTTACAATTGATGTATACTAAATGACTTGCCAGAAGCGATGACACATAACACTGCTTCTATGCGACTTGTTGTTTTGTGCAACTGACGCACTAGTAATTACTCACTGAGCTGATAATTAGTTCAAAGGGCACCCCACTCCCACAGGTCATGAGGTTTTGTTCTTTTCAGTCTTCTGAGCAGGCCTTCAACGTCGAGGAGCTGGACAACCTCGCTGTTGATGTGTCCCCGAAGCCTCTGCTGATGGGCTAATGCTTGTTGTTTGATGACTTCTTCGACAGTAGGAATTTGAAGTTCCCGGTGTAGTCTCTCGTTCCTGGTGTAACGGTACGCATCTACGCATGCTCGTAGCACGTTATTTTGAAATCGCTGAATGATCAAGCGATTGCTCGGAGCGGTGCAGCCCCACAATTGTGCACCATAGGCCCAGACTGGCTTAAGGACCTGATTGTATAGTGTTAGCTTGTTGGGGAATGACAAGGATGACCGTCGCCCCATTAGCCAATACATCTTCCGAAATTTGGTGGTTAGTTCCATCTTCTTTTTTTTTACATGTGCTTTCCACCGAAGCTTAGCATCGAGGGTCATGCCCAGGTACTTGGCTTCGTTTGCGTGCGGTATGACTTTGTTGTTGAGGTGAACGGGTATGTACTCACACCTACGGTTTGTGAAGTCGACATGTACCGGTTTTTTTTTTTTTTTTTTTTTTTTTTTAGGGGGCCCGATGAATTTTGCCCCCGGGCCCGGATTTTCTCTCCACGGCCCTGACTCCAAGACCTAGTGTTTTGTATTCCTGGCAGCCTAGCAGGCTGCTGTCGTCACGATGTCACCTCTCAACGAGCATTTGAACTCCTTCTGGCGATTCCACTTTAGGCTCCCCAAGGAGCCCAATCAGACACCTCGGTACCTACTCACCCATCTAATGTTTGCAATGTTACCTCCCGGCGTGATAAGTGACCCACGCCTGACGCAATACACGTCAAACGCGCACTGACCAGGAGGGTGAGGCGTCCCGGTAACAAATGAAACTTCCCGCCGATTGGAAGGGTTTGAGGAGAAGGAATAGATCACGTGACAATAAAGGGAACGAAGGTATCCATCTTGGTTGAAAGTGTCACCCGCACCCATCCGTCACTCCTTCAACGCTGTGGGGTCAAGCCCCGGGACACGAGTGACACACCGGTTTTCAGAATGAAAAGGCACCAGCACGAAGAGGCCCAGTTGAATTTATGGTGTTTGACGCTCAATCGGGTCTGACACTATAGTCCTGGAAAGTGCGAGGCAGTTTGTCTCCACTCGGAGAATTTGTGGGCAAGAAAACGGGACAGTTTGGTCAATATCCTCAACAGTGACAGGCCAACAGTTAATTTGACCGGAGGCGATTTTCTTAGCAGGGCTCCTTTCAGGTGCGATCGTTTGGTTCACTCGGGCATCTGCACGCCTAGTGTAGGTATTAGGCTGCCTCAGATACTACGCATAGCTAACAGTGAAAGTTTTAAAATAGCTGCAGAAATTATTCCGTTTCCCCTAAAAATGACTTCTTCGCCAGACAACTGTCTTGGTTGGCAGCTCGGGGAAGTTGGAAAGGTGACCCTATTCACCCCAAGGGTTCAAAAAGTTCCGATGTATCGATATTTTCTGAAATATTGTACAAATATCGATATTTTTAAAATTAGTCGACACCTTTTTCATAGTGCCCTCTTCACAAAGACAATTAGGAATGGAAGCGTTTCTGGATTATTTTTTTTATCGATAAAAGGCGTCCAAATAATACTAAAAATGGGGTTAAAACACAAACTGCAAGCTCGTATGAATTTATAAAATTTATGGAAAAATTGCTATTTGAATTTTGGCGGGAACCCGAAGTCAGCTCTTATTGGTCGACACGTTGGCCACCATTACAAAACTAAAAACTAAAGAATCGGTCATTGGAATAAGTTAATTTATATCATAAATAAGTTGAGTAAATAAGCATGATCACATTCAAAACAAAGCGAACACGGCCATTTTCTCGTTACTCCAGTGTCACTAGAGCCAAACACCAAGAAAAAATCGAAAAAGAAGACAAAATCGACCTGCACTCTGGTGTCTTTTGATTGGAAACCGGAACACCTGTAGGTGACGTCACTCAGTGGTTTTTGAATCGGCCTAAATTACTTAAGATGATTGTAAACTACGTGAAAGACTTTTTGTCACAAAAATGATGTATTTTTCCCTTTTTGACTTCTAACAACACGGTACAGGTTGATTTAACCCGAAATTCGGGAGCACTTCCATTCCTAATTGTGGAGCTTGTTTTCAAAAAAAAAAAAATCTTCTCAGTCCTACATTATTCAATTCAATCAACCAGCAGAAATGATGTACACAATTACTGTTAAGTGAAAAATATTGCTTGATGAACTTCTCAGTGTGTCAGCCATGGAATATTTAGATACACATGTGTATATCTGAATATTCCATGGCTGACACACTGAGATGTTCATCAAGCAATTTTTTTCACTTAACAGTAATTTTCGAAGTTGCTTTGGGTTTTCACTAACTCCTTGGCCCTGTAATTAACACTCACAGTTTACACCAGTTGGTACGCAAGTTAAGAGGCCTTAACGTTGAGTTGAGGGTACAGGGAAAAAACCAGCAAAGTCACTTTTTTTCTGAAAACGAGATAATGGCATCACTGTGTTCAGAACAGGCTACTGCAGGTTCTAAAAGCTTGAAACTGGGAAAAAATAAGCCTGGTCAAGAGTTATACGCATCCAAAGTGTAGGCGTCCAGGGAAAAAACCAACTAAGTCAATGGAAACTGGGAAACAAGCCCCAGACCCCCCCCCCCCCCCCGTTGGCCCTAAGTCAACGATTGCCCCACAGATGGCAGTGCGATCAGGCAGGTGATTCAGATGACTTAACTGGTTTTTTCCCTGACTTTTTGTGGGTTACATCGCATTTTGGTTTTCATTTCATTTTACATCATGCTCAGGCCGTCAAACAGTATTCCTTCTTGTAAAACCGATGTGGTGGGACATTTTTCACGTGTAAAATTTGTTAATGTTGAATTGGAGTGTTGGCAACTAAGTTTTGAAATTAAAAATTCGTTTTTCTCAGTTGGAAAAAAAAGTGACTTTGCTGATTTTTTCCCTGTACCATTGTTTAACAATGGTTAGTGTTACTTTTGAGTATACACACATCCTTCAACTTACTATGAGTAGAAGCTTGTCGAACAGTCCAGCCTTCAGTGACACACATACGGTTCACGTTATCGACAAGTTTGAATAAACTATCTCAATTATCGTCCATCAGGCGAACTATCCTGAAAGCAAACAAATGCTCGTGTGTGCTCGATGATTGTTATTCGCTAATTACAACGATTAGTTACTCCGAATCGAATTATTGTGTTAATCTTCTATGGACAGAATAATCGTTGTTTGGCAATAATTAAATAATCGGTCCGGAAACAGTACCTCGAAAGCACCGCCACCATCCCCCCCACCACCACAACTCAAAAGTAGAAGTGCCATAAGAGGAGGGGAAGGTACGTGGATCAAGTTAGTTAATCAATCTTATTCCTTTCCGCAAACTAAGCCAACCGAAAGTTATGAGATTACAATCCTGATGAATGATTCCGCCCCAACAGGCCTTCATCCCCTTCGACTCCCTTTCTCAGCACCTCCGCGTGTTGTCAAGGGCGGAAGGAAAGCACGTGGTAAATCCACTGTGATAAGTATTTATGGCCAAAACGTATGTACAGTTTATTAGGGATGTCAAATTCTCCGTAAAGAATCGATTGAAATCGTAGGTATCGATCTTATTGGAAAGAATATAAAAACTCGTATCGATGTTGATAAAAGTATCGATTCTTATACCAGTCTATGACGTTCAATAAACTCTTCGGAGGGTTCGCAGTGAAAGAAAAATGAAGAAACTGACAGATGGAACAAATCGTCAAATTTCAACGAGCTGTATCTTGGTTGCTGTTGGATTTAAAAGCAACTTTAAGGGGTGGAAATTGTTGGTAATTTCATGAACTTTAAAATCGCTCAGGTGAACAATATCGCTAGGATCACTTGTTCTCGAGTAATATTGGAAAATTCAAAAAAAGTCAGAGAAAATCGTGGTATTTAACGCTGCCCAGAGTTGTCCCGTCATTTTGTTGGCGAATCCTTTATTAGCGCCCCAATGGACCAAATGGAAACAAAGTTTTCTAGTTCTTCTGTTTACGAGGCGGCGCACAGTGGTCCAGAACCCCCGAAAACGTGATCGAAACTCAATTTTTTCATATTTTTCTACAGATTTGAAAATTTTATCCTTTGTTCTACAGTTCTTGAAACACCCAAGCCTGCCAAGGCTTTCCCGAAAACTGCCTAGAAAAGTTTGCAGGAAATTCGAAAATTCGAAAATTTTTTTTTTAAACATTTAATGTTTAAAGTAGACTGATGCTATCGATTTTTTTGTTAATGTAGGTAGCGATTTGTATTTTTTTTTTTTTTTTTCTTATTTCCAACATTTGGAGAGCTTTGCTGATTGGTTAATCACAGCCAACAAGTAGATCCGAAGATGAGTAAATTATCTTTAAAGTAAAATTTTCATGAATATTTTTCGAAATTAGGTAGAAAAAATCGTAAAAATATTTACGCGCCAAAATTGGTCTCAAATTGTCGAGAAAGGTATAAAGAAAGTTTTCGATCCAATTCCAGGTGCTACTAGCTGCTATCTTGGCCTGTAGGTCAATTTTTCTGATCCAAAGTATCTCTGCTCATAAACCTGGGATAATTTTCGTCCACGTCAAGATCAATGTCCAGAGACGGAAGTGGAGCTCCCTTTCATCGATTTCGTGTGCCCTCTCCCAACCTTATTTTTCGTCTGTAAATTTTACTTTCTCAGGATTTCCGATTAATAAAATTTATTATTTAATAATAAATTTGGACATTTTTTCTATTTTTTCCAATATTTTTTATTCAACTTCAGTAATTTGTTAATTTTAATGAAAACGTTGAGATAACCAATAATACACTTGGGGCTGATATGAAAAGTTCAGATAATCAACGAAAAAGCCGAAAAATAATAAATATTTTTGGACCATTTCTGGGTCTCAAAAGTGAACAAAAACATGATTTTTGGATTCTGCGCACTCAAAAACATAAGACCTACTCATTTTGAAAGCAAAAGTAAAAAAAATAAAGTCGCTAGGAGTTTCGATCACGTTTTCGGAGGTTCTGGACCACTGTGCGGCGCTCACTGTCCAAATGCCGTCCCCACCCCTTCTGAAGGCTCCACTCGGCCACAGGTGAAGGCAGTCAGGATGTAGAGGGGGACGTCAGCAGTGAAGTACAAAGTGGGCGGAGCTTATCTCATTCTGCAAGCATCTCGTCAACACCCACCTAAATGCGTTGGGTTAGGGCAATCTTTAGCATATTTCGTGTAAACATGTGTTTTAGTGACATATTGACTAAACTATATACTGGGCCAGAATACAATGTTGAGTGCATTTGGATTGGTGGTGCCCTATTGGCCGAGTTATTTGTGAGTTATAGAGCACCAGTTTGAGTCAGTCGAGTGTGAGATCCTTTCTCCACTGAGATGAGATTGTTAAATAGTCGCAGGAAAGTCACGATTCTAAGATTAGATTACTACCAGAGAGGGTATGAACTGGGCTCCTGAATATCCCTGTTTCACCAGTATCTCTTCCCGGTCCACAGATCCCACAGCACCTATTGCACTCCAGGGCCTCACTCGAAAAGTCATGTTTGTGGTTACAAATTTTCAATTTACGGAATGTCGCACAATGGCTGGCGCAGTGCTGCCAAATCACCCACACAAAACCCCCCCGAGCCGAGGAAAAAAACCTAAAAACCCCCAAAACTTTAGTTTCAGGTCGAAATAGAGGGCTGACGTATCACCTAGTTTTAGATGTGTTGGTAAGATCATTTAATAAGACTGGCTAATGAATTTTGATGAATTTGTAGCAAAAATATTACGAAAACGACACCCCACTCGACATTTTACCCGAAAACCTGCAAAAACCCCTCCCGTAGCTACTTTTTAGCCCCTCAGAGCTCCCCGTTCACTGATTTTTTTGCCCGCAGTTAGACATTGTCCCGGGCCCAAGTTGTGTCAGCTGCGGGACATCCTCCGGGAACGCAAAAGGGACGACCACACCCCAAATTTGCATAATTCGAGTTCCGCCCCCTCCAAGGAAAACCCCCAACCTCGTTCGGAAATTTGCCCGGTTCGAGGCCCAGAAGGCTTTGAGAAACCCTTTATGAGATTTTTCTAGGGGGGGGGTTTCATAAATCAAACTCTCGAGCTTTACGGATGATGGTGACCATGTGCGAAAAGGGGTGGCTTTTATGTGGGGAAACAATAAAAACGGATAAGACGGAGAAGAGAAGGTTATCTCGGAAGGATTATTGTTTCCTTTTCTAAATGAAAGAAAGTGGATTAAGGGGAAAGGGATTTTCTGAGGATCTCCCACGTATATGAGGAGTTGACGACCAACCTTTTACAACCGAGCTTTGACGTTAAACCATCTTCAAACACACTTTTTCGTCAATTTTCCATCTCTCGGTTCAACAATCATTTGATTTTGTAGACTTTTCAAAGATAAAAATGATTACCTACTTCAACCTATATTTTTTGTAATAACCGCCTAAAATTCACGAGTTGGCCTTTTGGAGCTTCTACGGGAAGTTTTGAAGTGCTTTGGCCTGAAGGTTGGGTTAGGTGTCGTGATCGAAGTCATTTCGGACGTATTAATTGTGAAGGCTGCTGCAGCTTCCTTAACCGAATTGTTGGCAAAGGAGGCCTGACCAGCGGACCCAATCTTATCTGAGGCCGCTCTTCCGGATCCCACAGTCGAATTGTCGCCAATGGGCGCCTGGACGACGGACTCACACGTCGAAATTTCTCCTGGCAGTTCATCTTCCGCAAACGGATTGTCGGCAAAGGAAGCCTGGCTATCAGGATCAATTTCATTACATTTACTGCTTAGCAACATTGTATAATTTCTGAGAAAAAATGAACAGTGAATGGCTATTTTAAATGTTAAATTCTTCCCGACTTCAAGCTGGCGGGAGAAGCGGAGCCCTTGACTGACTTGTAATTCATTTTTTTCTTTAAAAAAATATTTTTATGGAAAAATATGTTTAATTAAATAAAATAAAATATTTAGTTAAATTAAATTAAATTTTTATTTATTTTTTCATTTTTTTTTTTTTTTTTTGACTAACTTGTAATTCATTTTTATCTTTAAGAAAAAATTTTTATAGAAAAATATGTTTAATAAAATAAAATAAAATATTTAGTTAAATTATTAAATTTTTATTTATTTTTTCATTATTTTTTTTTCATTTTTGTTTAAAAAAGTTGTTTTTTCAAGCCGACAAACGTTTTTCTTTACAAAATGTTTGAGTTATTTTAGTCATCTTTCAAAAAGTTAATTTTTTGAAGTATCACTTTTTTAAATTTGAAAAAGTAAAACATTCGAATAAAACCAAAATTTATAAAAAGTGACAACAAAAAATTATAATTAATATGACCCGTCCGTTTTTTATTTATTTTTTTTATTTAGTTTTATTTTTTAATTTTAATGTAAATTGGTTAATTTTTATAATTTTAAATTTTGAAATATTTTTTATAATTTTGAGTATTTAATAATTTTTAAAAATTTTAATAATTTTTATATTTAATAATTTCAAAATTATTATAACTTTTTTTATAGAGATAATTTAAAAAATTGATAAGTGAGTACTTATAACAACTTAATTATTTTTTGTCTCATATCTTAGATGTTTAATAATTAAACATATAAGATATGAAAATATGACCAAATCTATAATTATTATAGATACATAATTTAAAAAATTCAATATTTAAAACGTAAAAAAATTATAAATGTTAACATATTGTTAAATGTTACCCACCTACTGTATATCTTAACATACGACGGAAATGCAAAATCCAAATTTCATACGGCACGGGCCATTCGTAAATTGTTTTCTCGGATTTGGACTCGAGGAGACGATTTATTTCAATTCGGGATGAAATTTGTTTGAGGGCGATTTCCAGCAATTATTTAAATTTTCGCAGTCGGTTGAGCAGGAAAAAGCTTGCCGGCCTCAGTTTCGCGGTTACTTCACGCTGTACACGAAGAGGGGGGGGGGGGGGGGGGGGGTGAAACGGAAAGCTGGGAACTCTTGTCAAACGATAGGGGGGGGGGGGGGGAAATAGTTGACCTCCGACGGGGTGACGAGGGGGGTGGTGTTTGGTTAAGCTCGGAACCAACCCTTTCCCCCTTCCCGGTATCGCGCACCCTTTAACCGCCGTTTAACTCCGTTTGGGTTACGTTATCAACATGATTCCTCCTAATTACAAAGTCAAACCGAGAGCCTGTCGGTGGTTGGGGGGGGGGGGGGGGTGTTCCCCTTCTGATTCGCTCCCGCTGTTGGCTCAGCTGGTCCACCTTCGCACAACGAACCCCTGTCCGTCGAGCCTTTCCGCTTTTCAAGCTTTAGCGTTCAAAGTCAACACCCCCCCCCCCCCCCCGTACTGTGAACTATCGGATAATTCGAGGGTAGGGGGAGGGGGCTATTACCGTTTGCCCGAAAACCCGACGTTTACAAAGGTCGCGTTGAAGGGGGTGGTGGACTACGTGAGCCACTTGGTCAGCGGCCCGATGAAAATTTTCCGCATCCACTCAGCGGGGCTGACGTCGTTGGCTCCTTCCATCAACATTACCCTTTGATAAGAGTTTTCCCGGCTTTCCGTTTCAACCTCTCGCGGAAGAACCTCCCCTCATCGTGACCGTAACCCCTCGAGACTACCCCTCGTTTCTCCACCCCCACCGCCCCCCCGACAACATCACAAGTCATATTTCCCTCGGGAGCCCTCCCCCACCCTTTCAACCCCTTTCACTTTATTCACAGACTTGAGAGAAAAGAACCCGCCGGACTCAAATCTCATTTCGTATACAGCTCCGACCAAAAAAGATTTTCTCTCTTTCAACCCCCCTCGTGTATTTGTATTTTCCCTGTGTACTTAATATAATACATGCGGCCTCTTTGCAATTTAGGGCCAACGGCCACCGCGAAACTAAATTTTAAAATTTCCCGCCCCCTTAAAAAAAAATAAAATCGTAATCTGCACACTCAAGCAGCCTCGTCATGTCGTTACGGGATCCAAAAAAAGCCACTGACAGCCCCCCCCCCCCCTCCTCGGTGACAAGATTAAAAGCCTTGAAGACCGTCGAGTGGGTTAAAAGGTGGGGGTGGAAGCATCCCCCATAAGACTCCCCCTTTACCAGAATATTCATTGTTATTTTAATTAAATTACGCTCCTTAATGCTCCTCGTCGTTAGGGCTCCGTCGACGAGTATCGCGTTTTATCCCCCCCCCCCCTCCACTACCACCCCATAGAAAACGATGCCCCACTCGGATTCCCCACTCAACGTTCATCTCTTCAACGTTCCTGTTCCCATCTACATAATATGATAAAAGAACCAAGTATTTACATTCAAGATTTGACTCCAGAGGCCGACGATTTATTTACTTTAATGCATAATAATGAAACGTTTTTTTCGTCTCGTTGCGAATTATAATTTTCATTCTTTTTTTTTTTCTTTCATTAAGAGAGAAAAAAAAAACGTTGAACGTTTCTTCAAGTAGGAATTCCATTATTAGAAATTCTACAGGAGTAGAAGTATAAAGTTTATACTTGTACTCATATTTACATTTGGGTGATTCTCCAAAACTGCAGAAATTATGTTCGCAGGAGATTGTGAGGTTTGTGCGTTAATTTGAGTACCTACCTATGATTTCTTTTAGTCCAGTCATTAGGTGAAAAATACATAGTAAGAAGGTTACCTTGACCAGAGGTTGCAGGTGGGAGTCAACTAACGCCTAAATGCGCTCAGTTGGAGAGCCAAAGCTCGACACTATGGGACGACCAGGTGGAGTCTCCGGTAAGCTGTATGGCTTGTGCAATTTTGGTAAAATGTAAAATACCGGGCACCGGGGCTCAACAGGGACCTCAGCCGTTAAGCCCTCCGATCGAGCTCTAGAATGCAAGAAACCCCTCAGCCTGGTGCAATAATCATTTAGGGTCATTTTCAAGCCTACAATACGACTTGGTATCACCAAGCCTGTTAAACTTCTCGATTGTAGTCGGAGAAATGCATCGACTGTCGAAATGCAATGCAACGACTGTGTGATTAAGATGGACGTATCCGCCTTGAGATCTCGCAATGCCATATTCTTAAGTGGGACATGCGAGTTCAAAAAGTCAAGCTTTGATCATTTTTTTTTAAATTCTTGTCAAAGAGTTGATAGTTTCAGAGTAACCTACCAGGAGCCTCAACAAACATCATTTCCCCTGATTCGGATTTTCTAAGATTGCAAGAGAACCATTGGGTCTACCGACTTCGCTTTGCGCTTGAATTAAAGTCAATTACATTTACTACAACTTTCCTTCCGATAACATCTCTCTAGGAGGAGGCGGTCCTGCCGAAATTTGGCTCGCTAGATTGACAAAACCTAAAAATTGCACTTTTTGAGAAAATTGGCCCAATTTTGAAGTGCTGTATCTCGGGATCCATTAGATCTACAGAGCTGCGGTTGCACTCAAACGATAGCAAATTTAATCGTCTTCAATAAACATATAAACGGTTTTTTTTACACAAAGTTGATAGTTTTTGAGCTGTACTGAAAAAACCATGAAAAATCCGAAAATTTCACAGTTTTTTTGCATTTTTCTCCATGTTCCGTCACGAAATTCTTTTGGCAAACCTCAGATTCGGATTCAGCACCTCAAAACACATAGAGAACCGTCGAAACCATTTCTAACCCTGTTTCTATTTCACCATACGGAACACCTAATGACTTGACTATTTTTCTATTGAACAAAATATACGTTCACCTTGGCTCCCAGTCACTTCCAGTCGATATATTCACTCACTTTCATGATGAAATTTAAATTCAAAATTTGGACCTTGCAAAAACCTGTAAGTGAATATTAAATTTTTGCCGGAATAAAAGGATTTGGGTTTTCTGGTCAAGTTCTGGCATGCGCGCAGTGTGGGACTGAGAAATATGGCCAACGACCCTTCATCTATACTATACTACTACTTCATCTGGCTACTTGTAAAAAGCAGTTTTTGTTAGCAGTTTTTTTTTTTTTTTTTTTTTTGGCTCATCTGATTTCTCCGAGAATCAACACACAGGTTTTTTCAACGTGGCTTGCAAAACATTAAATGTTAACAAATTTAGACCCTCACTAAGTCGTGCCCCATGACACGAATTCCTTGCTTTGAGCGTGAATAATAGTCGTCTCAGGTCCGTCCAGGGCAGTTCTTTTTGGTTGATATCTCTTCTCTGGTCCATCCAGGGCACTTCTTTTTGCTTGATATCTTGTCTCTGGTCCATCCAGGGCACTTCTTTTTGCTTGATATCTCGTCTCTGGTCCATCCAGGGCAGTTCTTTTTGCTTGATATCTCGTCTCTGGTCCATCCAGGGCACTTGTTTTTGCTTGATATCTCATCTCTGGCCCATCCAGGGCAGTTCTTTTTGCTTGATATCTCGTCTTTGGCCCGTCCAGGGCAGTTCTTTTTGCTTAATATCTCTTCTCTGGTCCATCCAGGGCACTTATTTTCGCTTGATATCTCGTCTCTGGCCCATCCAGGGCAGTTCTTTTTGCTTGATATCTCGTCTCTGGCCCGCCCAGGGCACTTCTTTTTGCTTGATATCTCGTCTCTGACCCGTCCAGGGCCCTTCTTTTTGCTTTATATCTCGTCTCTGGCCCATCCAGAGCACCTCTTTTTGCTTGATATCCTCTTGATTCCATCCATGCATGGATTCGCCAAGGCCTTCAAATGAATACATTGCTCCGACTCTGCTCTATTCATCACTACGGAAACAGATTTCCTTCAAGGTTACCAGTAAGCCTAGCTTAGATTTGTTTGTTAAACGGTGGTATCGTACTTCGTGGGATTTCTAGGAGTATTAGATTATTTCACTAGCAGAACTAGTGCTCGTAGGGCCTACGATGTCAAAACCGGTCCGAAAAAGGTACGTATCCGGCCCATTCGGGGAAGTTGGCTACGTGCTGAAGAAACCCAGTGACGGGAAGGTGATGAGGGAAGTGTTGGACGAGCGGACCCGCAGGATGGAAGAGCACAGCGCGAGTCAAACTGTAATCAATCAGATGAAGCATGACGAGTACATGAAGCAGTTCTGGGTGTCTACGGATCTTCACAGTTTGAACCAAAGGATAAGCAGGTTCGTCGATTTGGGGATGGAAGCCCGAGAAAAAGATATGGACGTCAAGAGGAACAAATTGAAAGTGCTCATGCTCAATGAGCAATCCAATCTGGCACAAGAATACACTGATAAAGCTCAAAAAAGTGCGGATCAAGTGTTTGAAAGGAAGAAGAAGAAAGCTGAAGAAATTGAAAGGACCGCACAAGACGCCGAAAAGACATTCGTCGAAAAAGCCTACGAAAGAATCTTCAAAGACAACTGCGACGAACTCAGAACAAAAGTCCTGAGGGAAAACAGAGCTGCACTCAATGACATCCACAAGATGCAAATGTGTGAGAAACTACTAGTCGAAGACTTGGAAAAAGAGGACGAAAAGGTGTGGTTAGCTCTGGCAGACGAAGAAGACGCAAGGAGGAGAAAGCGGTCGGAAAAGGAAACCGCTCGCGTCGACCAACTGGCCAAAGACTACGTTACTGGCCTGGAACAGCAGATCAGGGATGCGGAGTATCGAAAACAAAATGAAGAATGTATTGAGAGGCTGGAAGAAGGCTGGAGGCGGGAGATTCAAAAGAAGAAGGAAGAATACTACGACATCAGAGACGCCGAGGCGAAGGAGCGTGAAAAACAGACTGCACGAGATATCGTTGAGCAGCTTGAAATCAACCGGTTGATTCGAGAGAGGCAAAAGAAAGAAGAGGCGTATCTTGACAAGGTTCAATTCTGTTCCATTCTGTTACTTTTCTCAATATACCGTGCACTATTTAGCGCTTTGTAACTTTTACAGTTGATGATCGACGCTGACCTGGAAGCGTACAGAGCTGAACTTGCGGCTGTCGTGGATAACCGGGCGCAACTCAGGAGTGAGCTGGCGCTGTTCAAAGAGTCGCTCAAACAGTACACGGATGCGGTTGAAGAGCACAACAAAGCTTCAGACAAGGCGAGCGAAGCTGACAACGTGAAGGTTCAAGCCATGAAGAGAGAAGCTTTGGTGCGAGCAGCAATAGCCAGGAAGGGGCTGCTCAAAGAGTGCGTGGAAGTGAGGAAGGAGCAAGTTCGCGATCGGAAAGCCCGAGAGGGGAAAATTAGTAAAGAAGATCAAGACTACTTTGAATTGATGAAGTACAGGTGTGTTGCAGGATATTGAGGTATGTTGAGCTGTTTCATGTTTGTCAATGCATCCACCAATTCTGCTTTGTTTCAGGCTTGCTCAGAACGAACAACTCAGCAAAGTTTGGAGTGACGAGAAGCATCAGAATTTTCGGAAACAGTCGGAAATGAACAACCAACAAGAAAAGTACATGGACGTCCTTCATAAGAGGGATCAGTTGAGTGTGTTGCAGATGGTGCAGGACAGGAAAGACGAGGAGGAACAGACTGGGAGGAAGATACAGGAGCTGCTGAAGGCACCGCTTGCCGTTGTGGCAGGAACCGGCGTGCACCCATTTCTTCCACCGTTGTTGGCAGCCAGGAAGTAAAATGTGTTGAAATAGTAAAGCAGCTGAAATAGTAAATAGAACTGGTTTATTGATGTACCGTACAAATTTTGTGCATGCTGGAACTCTCAATGGAGAAGGTGATGGGTTTGGGGGATCGAAAGAAACCTCAAAATGAATGAAAATCTCTGTAATAAGGCTGTTAAAAACTTGGTTTTGCTGTACCGTAAGAATAAACCCAACGCCCACAAGTTTGATAATTTCTTATTTACCACGTGTGGACATAATTGATTGCCAGACTTGGAGCAATGTATTGACATTTAGCTGTGGCTCTTGGAGAACATGTGGCAAGCATTTTGAGTGTTGCCACTAGTGAGCTTGTCCTTGCCGTGGCAAAATATCCAAACTACTCTATTTAGGGGTTACTTTAATTTCAGAACTTGATTCATGTCTACTGATTAATGTGATGAAATTTCGTTTCTATTTGAGCCTCCTGCTGTGAGGACACTCCTTTTACACCCATTTAGGACTACATTTTATACGTTTTTGAATTGGATATCTATCGATCAAAACCTGATAAGTCCATTTTTTCGGAAATTGAGTTTGTGAGTGTTCTCGAAGGTTTTGTTAGCGAAAAGAAAAGAAAGATCCAATAGAAAAAGAGGGTACAAACAGCTCAGTTTCAAAACCTGCTCAATCTTGTTCTGGATGTCTGCAAGGCAGACATGTACAGGTAATTTCACTGCAAAATGTCATGGATGCACTGTTTGCAATCAAAACCTGACAAGTCCATGCTAATAACCTGTTTTCCGGCAAAATAACCAGACCGAAGCTTGAAACCGTAGGAGTTTCAACCTAAAAGACCTTTGCTGACATTAAGACCCAAGAAATGCATCCGGTTCAGTGGAAACCAAGTTGTAATAGTTTTTGACGTTTTTCTCGAAAACTGTAAAAAGTGGACTTATCAGGGTTTGCGACTAATCACCTCACATGAGGATTGAATGCTGAGGATCGAGCCGTTTATTCCTAGTTTCGCCGCTGCATACGCTGCTACGCCCCAGCTTGTATAGCAAGAAAAGCATGTACCTGCTAGTTACCGACGCCTAAAATGTTATCGAGCCGTCCCTACTTCTGTAGAGAGCGGTTTCTGAGAGGAATATAAGGAGAATGTGTTCGAGGCACATACAAGGCTCAACATGCAACATCTTCTCGCGACAATAACAGTTACCTACAGACGTCGTGTAAGGGAAGGGCAACATGGCGGAACAGGCGGGAGATGGAGGACGATAAGTGCCCTCCTCCGTGTTATTGCCATCCTCCCCTCGCCGAGCGTTGCCCGTCGAGCGTAAAACAGTTCGAGCGTTTCCCTGCCGCCTCAAAAAGCCGCATTATCATGTAATTGGTTCACCGGGGCGAGCGAAAATTCCGCAGCAGTTGCTCCTGATGGTTTCCCATCCGGCGTCATCTGCACCTATTCCCAAACTGGGAGGCCTCTCTGAGCGTTTGAATAGAATAGGAAGAGGAAAAAAAAAAGTTTTTGTATTTGGTTGTCGGTGTACTTCGGGGCTTAGTCGGTTTTAGCATAAAGTAGCCATTCTTTACGAGTTTATTTGCAAGTATTCTACCCCCGAATGTGGCGTTTGCAAATATCGCGAGATACTCCGGCTCTTTTGAAAAAGAGATATGAAGATGCGACAGATGTTTTTTCTGCGCCCCCTCAGGAGGGTATCGCTGTGTAAATTATGTGACCGACTCTTTGCTTGTCCCCGAGTTGGTGAAATGGTGACGTCGAATAACGTGCTCGGTGAAAGGAGGGGTAAGAAGCACTGAAGGCATGCATATCACATGAGCACCTTCAGGCACATTAATTTCACATCTCCACCTTGTCATATTATGTAAAAGGTGGGGGAGAGAAACCTCCTACGTTCCTGCCCTCCTGAATTTATCATGCGCCCTCTCACAGTAAACATTTTTCCCATTAGTCTTTTTTTTTTTCTTTTTTCATTGGAGCAACAACATTATTAAGTTCAAAAATGCTTTCGCGAGTCGCAGTTAACTGAGCTCCAAGGCAACACTGATTTCCAAAGGGAAGCAATTTTTCAGTCAAAGGCTAATTGTGGCGAATGGAGGAGCCTGCTGTGGTACAGCTGCTGTGTCTGGGGCCAGTTATGGGCCAAATACTGTTCTGGTCCTTCGGTAACGCACTTGAATGGGGGGGGGGGGGGAGACAACAACAACGAGAACGTCCGCACGTTTTTTTCTGAGCTTTCTGGTAAATGTTTGTATGATGCTGCCTCGACGGCCCGGTTGAGAAGATTTTCAGCACGACTGGATATAACCATTCAAAATTGACAGACCTGCCTCCAGCTGGACGGAGTGGACAAGTTTTTTTCAATTCAATCATTTTCGAGATGATTTCAAGAACGTTACGAACGACTTGATAGTTATCACAAGTTCTTCTGCTCCTGCAATATCAATGATGTTAAATTAAAATTCTCATTATACAACACTACCAATTATCGACACTTATCAAATGTCATCAAATGCACTTTCATAACTGTCGTCGTTGTAGAATCTAAATGATAGCTTCATTCTGAGCCCTGAGAAAGAAATTATAATATTTCGAAAGCTCGACAAGAGTGAGATTTTTCGTTGGATCCTAATACCGATATTGCCGACGTAGAGTCCTTACGCACCTTTTGCGTCCTTACAGTGAAAAAAAAAGAGACCAGTTCCAAGGGAGATTGAACTGTGGCGAGTGCTGGAAAGACCCCCCCAAGAAATTACCTCTAATCATCATTAGAGCAGAAATACCTCCGGTGGTTAGTGAAGGAAGGTAGTTTTGATCTCGGGTTCAGACTTATCTCATAGTTTGCGATTGCTCCCCCCAACCTCAAAGCCAGTCTGAAATGTCTCTTTTCCACGAGTGAGAGGGAAGCGGAGAATGGAAATGTACCAAGTCTTATCTGCGTCTTGCCTTAATTAGTAGGTCTAAGGTGGCTTGCAGCTTATTGCTCTCCCTTAGAACGCCCCGAGCTGTGTTGCCTGGAGACTATTCCAAGGGAGACATTTCTCTGCTACGCAGCGCTCATTAGATCCAGAGTGGCCAAACAATCTACTAACTAACGCCGTTGAAGGGCAGCTGGTTGAGTGCTCATAGAATCTGAGGAAAATTATTGAGAAGAAAAAATTTCATTTTCCAAAGCCTATCAAATCCAATTCAGTCAACTATCGACTCCTGAAAGCTACCATTCCTCCAAACACGTCACTTCGCCGTCACTGGACATTTGAAACCAGAAAATCCCAGAACTTGCACGGTTTGCGTGCTTCAAACGGCCCACTTCGCTTACCCCGACCCTAACGACGGACACACCACTTTACTTTACGTTTAACCTACAGACGCTTTTTCTCCGGTTAGTCGCGTCGACTTCGAAAAAAGGAGCACTAACCTCCCCAACACGGTCGTCTGAGCTAAAAGCCACTTCCTGGATCTCAACGCACGCTGAAGACCAGGCCAGGACCTATTTGGCGGTAGAAACTTTTTCCTGTTCATTACCGACTGTGAACAGCTGCCACCGTCAATCAACATACAGAATCTGAACTAATATCAGAACATCGTGGATAAGATGAATATTGTCCATATATGTATATGAAAGGTTACACACTCGGGCGTAGGTGTAACCGTGAAAATCGTTAGTTCAACTTTGAGCGCTCATCACACCGGCAATTTCCATCCAATCTTTTTAGAAATTTTACCACAGGTTTCTCAAATTCTTGATTATTGGTTACATTTCAAAGTTAAAAGCTCAATTATCTTCTTAGTAATGAACAATATAAAAATTGGGATCAGTGTTACACTTGCCTCACAATATGTTACACTTGCCTCGCATTATGATGAGGCAAGTGCAACTGATGATATGATCTAGATATTATCTAAGCCTTGCCACCAATCTAAGTGTAAAGCTCGGAGTCTGCGAAAGTTGAAATAGGCAAATTGAGGATGTCTGTGCAAAAGAAGGACTATCCGTAGCACTCCTGGCTGGCTGGACTTTCACTTTTCGCTCTCTGGTTGATAGCCACTGCACGCCCAGGGCTGCCGTGCTCATAATGTGAACTTTGCCATGTGATCTCCGATAGCTAGTATAGGTAGAAGCAATGTGCTGCATGGAAACTAGCGATCCGTCCTCATTAACTTTTCCGTCCGATCCAATCCAGTGAAGGCAATCAATCCCTGGACGAAGTCTCTCTTGTTCTCAATTCATCCCCAGCCTGGCACCAACGCTGCAAGCCTTGGACAGGTCTGGAAAGCTTGGGGCCATCTTGGAAAGCGTTGGAATCCCTTATCCAGCTAAGCACCAACATTGCAAGCCTTGGACAGGTCAGAAAAGCTCGAGACCATCATGAGAAACTTGGGAACCCTTATCCAGCTTGGCATCGTATTGGCATGCCTTGGAAATCCTGAGGTAGCTTGGGACGAGCAGAGAAGAGATGGCCCAAAACGGAAGGTAACAAAATACAGTCTACCAACAAAACCGTTAGAGATTTTTTCATGAAACTTGCTGGGTCGCAAGGAAAACGTATGGCGGATCGCTTTCTGCCCAAGAGGGGCCTCTGAACCATAGGCCCTTCTTGCATAGACCTCCTCAATTGTACTCTGCTTTTCCTCCAATACACCTTGAAGTCCATGACTGCAGTCATTATATCTTAAAAACGCCCTCTCGTTCGGAAAAATTCCGAACTTTCCGAAACTTTTGGGGGTTGTTCGGGACTATATAGAGGGCCTATACTAAAAAATTCGGACTGATTAAGCGTGTGCTAAGTTCAGGGGGGGGCCAAAAAACCGCGATTTTATCGAACGTTTTTCAGTTTTTTGACCGTAACTTTTTTTCTATCGTTTATATCGAAACGGAGCCTTCCATTAACGTTGTAGAGCACAAAATTCTGAACATTTTGCACTATTTGAATGTAATTTTTGACCCAATAGGTACCGAGTTATGTACGTTCAAAAATGGGCTAAATTTCCCAAAATGGCAAAAAACCCATGACTGAACCCATGGCTGAAAAAGTCGGACTGATTAAGCGTGTGCTAAGTTCAGGGGGGCCTAAAAACCGCGATTTTTTCGGACTTTTTTCAGTTTTTTGACCGTAACTTTTTTTCTATCGTTTATATCGAAAAGAAGCCTTCTATTCACGTTGTAGAGCACAAAATTCTGAACATTTTGCACTACTTGAATGTAATTTTTGAACCAATAGGTACCGAGTTATGTACGTCCAAAAATTGACTAAATTTCACAAGATGGCAAAAAACGCCCAATAACGCTGGTTTTTTTCCTTCTAAATTGTATTTTACTCAATATTGAAGCATGGAATGGTATATGAATACATAGAATTATGTTTGTAGACCCCCCCTACACCAACAACGGCCGTCAGCTGGAAAGGTAGAATAAAAAAAGGACAATCATGCGACACAATCTTGGAAAACATTCGTTCAACATTGATACCCCCCCCCCCCCCCCACATGGCTGTTGGTATGTACATTAAAACAGGTCTACAAACATAATTCTATGTATTCATATAACATTCCATGCTTCAATATTGAGTAAAATGCAATTTACAAGGAAAAAACCAGCGTTATTGGGCGGTTTTTTGCCATTTTGGGAAATTTAGCCCATTTTTGAACGTACACAACTCGGTACCTATTGGGTCAAAAATTACATTCAAATAGTGCAAAATGTTCAGAATTTTGTGCTCTACAACGTTAATGGAAGGCTCCGTTTCGATATAAACGATAGAAAAAAAGTTACGGTCAAAAAACTGAAAAACGTTCGATAAAATCGCGGTTTTTTGGCCCCCCCCCTGAACTTAGCACACGCTTAATCAGTCCGACTTTTTCAGTATAGACCCTTTATATAGTCCCGAACAACCCCCAAAAGTTTCGGAAAGTTCGGAATTTTTCCAAGGACATTATGACTGGACTATTAACCTAAAACATGATCACGTAATAGTTACATAATATGTATGTAGTTACATATATTATATGTAACTATAGCCTTTACCTACGTAGCTTGTATGTTGTTCAGAGAAATCGGTAGGCATCCATTGTCATTGTGTCGACCGGAGCTTTGAATATCAGAAGTAGGAAAACAAACCTGGAGAACTTCCAACGGTCCTTATTCGTATGAAACCCTGTGAATGCTTTTGATTGGAATAGGTTCAAATCTGAAGACATTGTATAACTGTTTACTCTCACGTCGAGGGAACAATGTACACAAAACTGCCGTTCCCGGCGGAATCACATGTTGTGGTCTTTTTTGTATTTGTCCATGAGCATTTTCCATACGTCGGCGCCTTCTTGGTTGGCCGCCTGGTAGTCGGGGATCATCTTTTTCGAGTTGTCGTACCAAGCGGTGATTTTGGGGTATTTGGAAAAGTCGTAGCCGACGGCCTGGAAAAACAAAAGCGGAGTGAGGATAGCGTGAGATGCATCAATTGACGATCAAGGGCCACTCGAGTTTTCTTTTTATATCTTTAGGGATATGGCGTTTTTATGAAACATCAGGCTGACCGCAGTAATATGAATAGGTCCTTTTTTTTACCTCTAGGGTAGACACTGATGAGAGGAGGGATATGTCTGCGAGGGTCATTTGGTTTCCGGCCGCCCATTTGTTTCTCGTCAGATATTCTTCGAGCATCTTGACGGCCTCGTCCAATTTTTCGGCTTTGTCTTTGTCGTAAGCCGCTCCGCCCATCAACATAGGCGGCTGAAATCAATACGGACAACGCTTGATATAACAGGGGATGAGTAGGCATGGTGGACAATTTTTAGGGATTGTAGAAAATGGAGTCATGGGGAATGGTCAGGCATGGTTAGCTGGACAGTACAATCAGCCATTGTGTGGTAGAAATGATCAGGCATGTTTAGTTCAGCTGTTTGAATGGTCAGGTGTGGTTGATGGTATAGGCATGGTCTGACATGGTTAGTTATGAGAAAGGGATGGGTCCAAGTACAGTGAACCATGGGGTAAGGATGGCCTGGGGTAGTGAATCAAGTTTTTGGAATAGTCAGGCATGGATAATAACTGGTAGAAATGGTCTGGTATGGTTCATTCAGCAGTAGGAATGGTCAGGTTTGGTTCATGAGATAGGCATGATCTTAGTTATAAGATGGCTCAGGTACAGTGAATCATGGGCTAAGGTTGGCCTGACAAAGCGAAAGTTATAGGAATGGTCAGGCATGGTTCATTGTGCGATAGAAACGGTAAGGAATGGTTAGTTCAACAGAAGGAATGGTTCAATGGATATACGTGATCTGGCATGGTTAGGTATGAGAAAGGGCTCAGGTACAGTGAATCACGGGGTGAGCATGGCCTGGCACAGTGGATCAGGCATGGTTCATTGTGCAGTTGGATTGATCATGGTTTATGGGACAAGAATGGTCAGGCAGAGTTTGCTGTTTAGTCACTAGTACGAATTGTCTGGCATGGTTTGTTGCTGGGCATGGTCATCCATGGGTAATAGTGGGGGTACAAATGGTCAGGTATGGTTAACCGTGGATTCGGATTGGTCGGACTTCGTTTGTTGAGGGTTAGGAATGGCATACCTACTCAATATCATGGTACAAATAGTTTGACACGGTGAGTCAGGGGTCCGGATTCATTCCTGGACCATGGAGATAAGATAGTTCGTTAATGGTGAGCAGATTCGTGGAACGTCTGGTTTCGGGTTAGCACTTATGACACTTGGGCTTCATTCATTAACGATACTATTGATTTCAGTGCTTACATAAAGCTCGAAGAACCTCTGGTAGAGTTTGCCCATGTCGAAGTACAGCATCTGGTCGATCATGGCCCTCTTCTTCGGATCCTTGGGATAGATCTTCTCACCGGCTGCCCGGGTGTTGGCCAGGTATGCAGCTATGGCCCGACTACAAAGCGAACAAATTTAATTAAACAACTCACTCTGACTTCAGAAGTGTAGGTAGTGTGGCGGCTTCGGTGTCAACACTGTTTCCAATGGCGTCGTCACGAAGGAACAACTCAGTATTGTAAACCTTGTTAATAAAATAATTTTACGTCTACAATCAATTTTGAACTGTTGAACTTCTTTAAAATGATGGGAGACAGCAAAATGTATCAATCCTCTATTATACCCGGACAGCGAATCGTCTACGGGCCTTTCGGAGAATTGGGCTACATAGTGAACCCAAACCGGAGGATATCGCCGCCAGAAGACTTTGCGGTTCAAAGAAATCTCTCACTTAACAAAGCCGCATCAGCCAAAGCTTTGAAAATTGAAGCTTTCCAAAGGACGCAATTGGACAAATTGGAGGTCATTAAAATTCGTTCGGCAGCACAACGATGGGTAGACCTGGGGATGAAGCAAGCTGATTACGAATTCGAGCAGAAAAGAAATAGATTGCGGAAGTCGTTACTGGAGGAAGAGTCCAAATACATTGCAGAATACACGACCAAAGCCCAAACGTCACTTGAAAGAAAACTGGAAGCTTTCATGAAAAAAGTTGAAGAAATTGAAAAGAAGAACCAAGTGTCTGATAACCTCCAAGCGCAAATAGCATACGACAAATTGGCAATAGAACAAGACGTAGGGTTTCGGGAGGAGATCAGGTTGAAAAACTGCAAAAACGTAGCTGAAGCAATAAAACATCAAATTCGTGAAAAAGAACAAGCAAATATTCAACAAGAATGCGAAGACCAGATGTGGAATGAAATGTACGACAAAAGAGTGCGATCGGAGAGACAGAAACTTGAAGAATACGAAGTTGAAAAGATACAGAAAAAGCAACAATGGATGGAAGCATTAGGGAAACAAGTTGAAGCGCAGAAGAGGGTGAAAATGAACGTGAAATGTTTGGAGGATTTAGATGACATTCGGATGAAAGAATACCTCGATGAAAAAGAAGCAGAGTATGCAGCAAGAGATCGCGAATGGAACGACAGGCTCATTGCACAAGTGCGAACTTGGGAACAGCAAATAGCAGACAACAAACGAAATGCAGAAAGAAAACAGAACGAAGAAAGTGCCATGGATAGGATTTTGGTTGAAGATGTGAAAAGAAAAATTAACAGAGCCGAAGCAGAAAAAGTCAATAATAGTAATCAAGCGAGAGTGGAATTGGGACTGTTCAAAGAAGCTAATACACAAGTTAGTTGAAGACTAGAAATCTTTAAGGAGAAGAAGAAGGATTTTTAAGACTAAACTGGCTTTCTCAGTACAGGAACGCAGTGGCAGCACAGAATTTGGTGGTGCAGAAGATGATTGACGAAGACATGAAAAGGATGGCAATAGAGGAAATTCTAGGACGAAAGAAGGCAGCGACAGCAAAGAAAGATTTGGCCCGTCTTTGTAAGGAGCGTTCGAAGCAAATGGCGGACGACAAAAGGGCGAGAGAAGCTGGAATGAACGAGCGGGATGTGAAGTACAATATGCTGCTGGAGTACAAGTGAGTTCTCAAATGTAGCTTGCGATGTCTTTAACGGCAGTTGGTAGTGACAGGCAAAGATTTCATCCTGTTTTGATTTTAGAACTGGGATCAGTCGGAATCTCGATCAAGCCAAATTACTAAGCCGCCCCATATTTCGAGACCCTAAAATCATGGCGGTTCAGAACCAAAACAACGAGAAGTACCTCGAAGTCCTCCGTCAGCGGGAGAAGTTGGAAGATTTAGTGAGTTATTCTTTTTCACATCTTTCAAATCTTTGGTCGTAACACGGAGTGAAAAGAGTGCCGTGCAAAGGTATCACACGCTCAATCGTTTCGCAGGAAATGTTGGAAAAGATGAGAACCTCGAGGGACGAGACGCACAACAAAATACGTCAAACCCTGGCCCAACCCCTGCCCGAAATCACCGGCACGTCGTTGCATCCATTTTACAGACTCGTCAGCTCGAAAAATAGCTGACCACTGGTACTTTTTAGAACCCGTAAAAAAAACCTCGTTGCTCCCTCGTGAAATCAGAGCTGGAATAAAATAATCTCCACTCAACATACCATATTATGTAAAATCAAACGTACCTTTCAGATATCATCATTCCATCATGAACAAGCACGGGAATAGTGTGTTGCGGGTTGATCTGCAACGCAAATCAAAATTTCCAAATTTATCAATAACTTTCAAAATTAAGGATTTTTGGAAAAACTTTCAAGTGCATAATAAAAAGTTACATTTGTTAGAATTTAACCAAAAAACATTCGAGAGTTGCAGTACCTACCTAATTTCAAATATTGGGGGGAAATCTCGTGCACCAATTGCGCGTTTAATTGAACATTTTTATAATTGGGGAAGGGAGGAGTTATTAAATTAAATTCATACTGAAATTGAAATTCTAATTATGAATTTATTTAAGTTATTTCAAGAAATCAGAAGGTGAAGGCCGAAAATAACTTAAATAAATTCATAATTAGAATTTTAATTTCAGTATGAATTTAATTTAATAACTCCTCCCTGCCCCAAACATGAAACACAGTGTGAGCGAAGCAGTTCAAAATTTCCTCAAGTCATTCCGGTAATGAACATTTTTATAAAGCTGCACTTTGTTGTTATTTTCATGACGTAGGTAGTTGAGGTGGTTTGTCAGATGAAGGGTTTGGGTAACTAGTGCCATAAGACCTTCATTTTTATATTTAGGCGTTTGCAGTCCTGCCAGCACAATACGGAGCACAATGTGTACAACATGCCATGCTTCAACTTCTGAATACTATCAAATCTAATCAAAGCTCAAGTACACACTTCATTATCTATCGTAGGGCTGGGAAAGGGGCTCCTTCTTGTATTTTTCTCAACGTTCCCTCGAATTCTCAGAATTTTCCCTTAAAACCACTTTTCTGCCCTGAATAATTGAAGCTCCTCTGGTACGAGTAACATCAGGCTAAAGTGAGATATTAAGGGTGAATTTCTTCTCTAAATATTCACAGAACAAGGTCAGCGTACTCAGTAAAAGAGTATAATATACATATTATGGAAGACGGTGAAATATAAATAGAGTGGTAGTGATATAAATAGAACCTTTAAGTGGCTCTGCAACAACACCTTAAGCTCAAACGCTACAAAAACTAAGTAATATTTAGGTATTATCTCGTTCTTTCCAAGTCACCGTCTAACAAAATTTTTGTAACCATCACTTTTTTCTCAAATGAATGCAATTTATTCTTCCTGCTCCTGTCCTACGGTGGAACGAGTTAGTCCAAAAGACGTTTGGGAATAATTGACGAGGACCTCACATGGGATTGCCACGTTTCAGCAATGACTCAAAAACTCCGAAAATTCCCTCATGTATTAACAGTAATACTGTGTAAACAAGGCAGTAATACTGAGCATCATCAGCTTTGAGATAATTTGTTGGGGAGGAGCTGTTTCAACTGTCCGAATCCGCTTAAGCATCATGCAAAAATTAAGCATTTAATTTAATTTAAAATTTTTCTCGAAATAAACCTTGTACCTATTCATTCGTATTGTTTCTTGAGTGCGAAAAGACTTACACAGCCACAGATGCAGTTACCTGGAGGAATTCCGGAGTCAGATGTTCTCCTTTCATGAGGTCGATGTGTTTCATGTTCATGTTGACTTTCAAGACTTTCGCCGTCATCATGACGATCCTGCAGGGGGCGCTCGGGGGCGTGTAGTAGAAATCGGGTTTCGAAGGCGACCGCCTCGCTTCCTAACAAAAAAAATTCACTCGTTCAGAACACAAAACGGCTCAAAATTGAATAAATCAGAACGTACCGAACAGCAAGCAACCGCCAGAACCGATAACAGCAACAACTTCATGTCTTCTTTATGAAAAAAAAACCGATCAACTTTTGTATCTCTACCCGATGCAAACCGCTCGCTCGGACCTCTCGATACGCAATATCCAACAAACCAAGCGCTCCGGTTTTAAAAGGCACCTGGAAATCTGGAAAATTTTCCACGGCGGGAAGGTATGTAATTTTCGTTCACGCACGGAGAAGGGATACGAGAGAATAGCGGTTTTGGTCTCGCAGTTTTTGACCAAGGATTGGCGATTAACGTGAACGATGTCAAACTTTCAATAGAATCGATTGTATAAAAATCGATTCAAAAAGTAAAAATTGTAAATACACTGAAAAATTAATGTAATTTTGTTTTTTAGTTCCGTAAAAACGGAACATAAGAATAGTGAAGAACAATCGATTTATTTTCCCCTCCTCGAGCGCCTCCTCCGTCAATCAAACGTCCATGTCGCCGACTTCCCATTTGCTCGGGCAGCCGTCCGGCACACTTGTGGAAGTTCTGGTCGCATCCGCCGTGACACTTACAAAAAGCCAGAATTATAACCATTTTCGGGCAGCGTCCGCTAAGAATGTGGACGTTCCGCGTTCATTTTCTCGGGGAGCCCGCGGCAATAATGGGGGAGGACCGTGAGACCCGAACAAAAAATTCGCGCTAAATACCCGCTCGGAGGAAAAAAAAAAACGGGAGATTAAATGGGCCGTAAACGAGCCAATTTTTACGCGGTGATTGAACGGTGTTTAAATAGCGAGTGCGGTGATCTAGTGCATAACGTCAAGTCCATACCTCAATGAACTTGTGTGCTGCATTGAACGTGCGAATAACTTAGTTCTGGATATAATTATCGATTTAAAACCACTCAAATGACCAAAACTAACAATAACACTAACGAACTATCAAATATGAATATGAAATATGAAAAACCCTCTTTAACAAACTAAAATCTTCCAAGTACATACAGAAAACGCTCCAAATTTTACACAACGGTTTAATAATCAAAGAATAATAATATTATTCTTTGATATAAATTAGAACATACATAATACGTATTATTATGACAGAACATTGTGATATCAGTTTTTTAAATATATATATAAGTAGGGTAGATACCTACTACCTATTTAAAAGGTACTTATTTAAAAGTTTTTTAATACCTAATTTTTTTAACCCTATAATACGTAATAAAGTTACCTATTTAATAGTTTTTTTTTTTTTTTTTTTGTCAAAATAATTTTGAAAATTACTGTAGACGGATGTGGGACCCCCGAAAAATGAATTACCGTCCAAAAATACTTCGAAAACGACACCCCACTCGATATCATAGCCGAAAACACGTAAAACCCCTCCCGTAGCCCCTTTTAGTCACACGAGGTTTTGACTGTTTATTTGAAAAATGTGACATAATTAGGAACATTAGGTCCTCTCTTACCAGTGCTGTTTAAATTATTCGAAAAACACCTCCAAAAGAGGCTGCTCGGTCTCATAGAGGAACGCAAATTAATTCCTAATCATCAGTTTGGGTTTAGAAAACACCATTCCACTATAGAACAGATTCACAGAATTTAAAAGTATTATTGAGAGAGCGCTAGAAGAGAAGAAAGTCTGCCCTGTCATTTTCCTCGATGTGGCTCAGGCATTCGATAAAGTTTGGCACGAAGGACTGATCCACAAACTTCGCATAATGCTGCCAGAATGCTATGCTGCACTTTTGCAGTCCTGCTTGTCCGTCAGGTATTTTCGTATAAAGCAAGATGGAGCTTTTTCGAAACCAAAAAAGATACAAGCAGGTGTCCCTCAAGGCAGTGTACTAGGCCATTACTGTCTCTGCTCAACACCTCTGACGTACAAGTAACCAGGCGCAGAAGGTATCTTGTTCAGGGATCAGTGGACTGGGGAGAGATACTGGCGCAAAAGGACCTGGTAGGAGGACTATTGAACCTCTCCAAGGGCACAGAACCATAGAAACTCCCAGAGGCAGCACAATGGGTCTACAGGCCTAAGGGCAGGAACCCAGGCACCCTTCAGGAATGTCCTGAGATGCTGAGTAGACGCATACGGACATTTCAGAAATGACAGACTTCACTGCGAGCTGCAGATTGAATCTGTCGATGAGGCTGAAAGCCATCAACCACCTTTCGAGGCTCCAAGATCATGTCAATGAGGTTGCAGTACAGCTTCTCAGCACAGACGATCTGCTCAGAAGGCTCAAGCCAACCAAACCACACGAACTAACTCATCTAGTGTGAGCATCATGAAGTGCAAACATCAGAACTACAAGGAGTAATTCCCTTCCGCCTAACCGGACTCTTCGTGAATAGTGCAAATCACTCTCACCTCGGTTAGGACTCCCCATGCAGTCACCCAATAAAAATGACCAAAATCAGGTCACTTCTTCAGTCTGTTGCGGCTTTAATATTATAGATTTTGATATTCCTAGTCACGATTGGAAGACCCGTGACCACTTGTTCCTCGCGTTGGCCACTTTTGGCTCAGTAGTTGGCCTTCTTTTCTTCCCCAGTTTTCATTTTAAATTGCCCAACCACTGGTGCCATCCCCTACTAAATCATTCCCTATTGATCATTCTTTTCCATCCGGTGTTTCTTCTCTCCTGTGTCTCATTGAATTTTTAAGGGCCTGCTAATTGGATTGAAAATGGAACTTCCTTCCGATCGCGAACTTCCTTCCGACAATCGCTTTAATGATCGCTTTGCGTTAATGAACGTCAACTTGACCAGAACGTAAGAAAACGAGTAAATGATGAGCAAAACGAAAAAGACGGCCGTCCAATGAATATCTGATGCCTCATGGCGTAATGGCCATTTTTTCCTAAGATAGTTTATGTTAGTGTGTATTTTGGGTCGTAAGTGGCAAGCTGGAGCTGCCCAGTTTTACGTCGAAAGTGCAGCTCTAAGTGGTTCGTATTAAAATCAAATGCTTATCCCTAGCATATCAACCTACAACACCATTCAGACCAAATAATGGGGTACCTAGGTAATAATGAAACATTGTTTGGTGTGAGCTTCCATCTTCCACCCCGTGGCTTTATTTTTCAATTTTAACCTTGATTCTTCTTGCTTTTGTGCTACTTTTCCTTCAACTTAAGGAGGTGGAATATGGAAGGAAGGATATGAATTAAATATGGAAGGACTGTACCCCACCTGGCCTCAGAACCTTTCTACTTGCTTTCCTATAAGTATATTAGGGTCCACTCCCTGCTTTCTACTTGCTTTCCTATAAGTGTATTAGGGTCCACTCTCTGCTGGACAAAGCCAGCCACCCCCTAATCATACCCAGCCTGGCCTCAGACTCCTTCTACTCACTTCCCTATTAGTATATTAGGGGTCACTCCCTGCTGGCTAAAGCCAGCCAACCCCCAACCATATCCCACCTGGCTTCAGACCCTCCCAGGTAACTACCCTTTTCAATTTGAGGGATCTCCCAAGAACTGTAATTTGCCCTAACTGTGATTTTTTCTCATACATAGACCAATAATGGCGAACTCTGGACGATTAGAGTACACCGACATTATCCCTGGACTTGACATTCGGTATTTGACTGCGTCGGGGTTGTGGAATATATTGAATTATTATCGTCAAACGGGAAAGAAAAATGTCGTCATCAGGATGTGGATGGTAAGATGGGAGAAAATCATACCTAATAATTTGGGTTTGCTGACCAGGTGCGTAATATTTATGATTTTATAGGTGGTTGTGGTGATAGCTTACGGGCCACTTCTCGGGGCGACGATCGCCGGCCCCGTTTTCATCGAGAAGAACCTCGAAGGGATCACATTGATTCTTCTGAATCCCCTCACGTTGATGCAGATGGCGCTCAAGTTCTCCGTCATTTGGTCCGGGATCGACATCCAATCCCGACTTATGGACCTCATGAGGAAAGATTTCCTCGGCTGCGTTCCCCCGGCGAAGCGAGCTCAGTGCGACCGAATAGTTCGATTTTTCACCGCCAGAGCGAACTTCCTCGTGAAATTGGGCATCACCATGAACCTGACGACGTCAGCAGTTTGGGATTCTCTGCCGATTTTGAGATCGGAATTTTTCCAAAAGACTTTGGGCATCACCGCATTCGGCACTTCTCCAGGTCCTAATAAAATCATGGGATTCATTTACCCTATCATCGACTTCGACAAGCCCTACAGGTCATAAAAGTTCAAAAAGAAAATTTCAATTGCAGCCCCAAATGAAAAGCAAATTTTAATTACAGGACGGAAGCCGTTTACTGCTACGAACTGTTCATTTCTCTGTCAGCAGCTTTTATGATTTCCATTTGTGAAGCAATTTTGATTCAAGTTCTGGCACTAATGGTGGCACACTTGAAAGTGATGGCGTTTCTTTTGAGCGATCTTAAATGCACTGGAAATACAAAAAAGGACGTGGATGAAATATTGAGCTATGTGAAAGAGCATCAGAAGCTTCTCAAGTAAGTTACCAATGAGTGAATAGTAGCCTAGTGAACAGTATTCTGCAACGGTTCAGGAGGGGTTGAGGAAAGGTTAAAACCGGTTATAGTTAAGACCGTTCCTGGGGGGTGAGGGTACGTGAAAGAGGGCAGAGAGGGTCGGAGGCAAAGGAGATAGAAGACAAAGTAGGGCTCAGGGGGAGGCCACCCGGAAACAGTTGTGCGGGAGAGTGGTTGAGGGGGCGAGGGAACGTGAAGGAGGGCGGAAAGGGCGGAGAAGCAGGCATGCTTGGGCCTGGTACAGAAGGACAGACGCCTTTTCAAACCGCAAGACCCTCAGCAAAAGCACATTCTGTGTTCAAATCGGAAATTGAAGTTTTTCTGCAAACTAAGTTGGAAATGCGGGGGGGGGGGGGGGGGGGTGTTCACACTTGTCTGACGCTCTCAGCGCATGTCAGTTGCATCAATTCCGAAAATTCAAATCGCTCGCTGCCGATAGTTTTCTACTTTTACTGACGTGATCAGACTCTATTCAGTCTTTGTGGGTCCCGAAAGGGTGGCCCCGTGGTCTAGGGCGTCAGTGAAACCTCTGTTTACAAATCTGATGAGCCTGGTTCGAATCCGGAGACGAACAATGTTTGATCAAAAGTCAATCACGTGTTGTAATACCTGTCTTGTCGGCCGGGGACTGGAAAATGCCACTTTTCGTGAAATCACCCATTTATCTTCGCCATATTTGCGGTACAATATTCCCATTCCAGATACGGGGACAATGTAATAACTCTATACAACTCTCTCATCACGCTACAACTCTCTACCGGCCTCCTGATTCTCATTCTCGCCATCTTCAACGCTTCTCTGGTGAAAAACTCCTTCCGTCAACTGCACTTATCGTGAAGATTTTCATGACTAATCCATTCGGCTTCTCAGGGCTCCGACAAAGGGGACGTCGTTGAAATGATGAAATTCGCTAGTTACACCCTCTACACGCTCGCCGAGGTTTACATTTACTGCTATTTTGGGGCTATGATGGAAACGACAGTAAGTTTTGGTAACGCTAAGCGTCTTTCTTTTTGAATACTAAGTTATTATTCACCCAAGTTATTATTTCCAGAGCGGAGAAGTGTGTTTTGCAGTTTATTCCAGCGAGTGGTACACGATGCCGGTGGAATTCAGGAAAACACTGCACATGACGATGATGAGGTCACGGAGGCCCATCACTCTCAGGGCGGGGAAACTCGTCCCGGTCAATATGGAAGCTTTCAAAAACGTAATAACTGTGAACCAACTCTGCAAATCCCGCGTGTTTTCTGAGTGGCTTCATTATATATATTTGAACAGAAAATTACAAAATATGTAACTAATATTATGTTTCAGATCCTACAAACAGCTTACTCCACATCAATGTTGTTGTACCGTATCACAAATGGCCAACGTGGTTTGTAGTTTCACGCTCTCTACGGTCAACATTCACAAAGATTAAAGTAAATGAAGCACTAATCGATCGACTCGTTTCGAAACCTGTCAATCCGAAGCAAGTTCATCAAGTGTCCACCTCGCTAAACTTGTTCGTTATTACGCTTGCGAAACAATAAATTAGCTATTCAAGATGTTAGCGACATCCCCGACCCCCCTTTGGATACTTACAAGAGGCCGAATCACCTTGACAACGTGTCAGACGCATGACGCCTCGGCGAGAAGAGGCGGAGGGGGAAGGCGAAATTACTGCAGTAAATTTCTCCAGGGGATCCCCGAAGGTTAATGGAAGGTGTCAACTCCGATTATAAAGCAATTAACCAACTTCAAACGCCTAATCAGTTGGACGTCAGTTTCCGGACTTTCCGCTCAACTTGTTATTGACCCTTCGACGAAGGGAACCTCTTCAGAAAACCCCCTTTCGAAGGAAAACCAGGCGAAGCAGAGGACGTTCACTTGGGACGTCTTTCGTGAAGATGACTTACGTCAAATATACATTCATGAAAAAAAAAAAAAAAACAAAAAAAAAAAACATTTCTATTCTTATACAGAATTTCGTCGAAAACGACAAAACCCTGACTGAAATCTTCCAAAATCTTGATAGTGCACAGTCCGAAGGAACAGCATATCTCGAAAAAAAAACTCATGCGATACCTGTTATGAAAACACTTCTTCTGCAACACCCTGAAACACGCATCTGCTACAGGCGGTTCAGGTAGCCCACTAGCCTGCCTCTAGGATAACCAAACTTGACCTTCCCATGAAGTTAAAAGCCTCTTTGAAGCCATTTATCAAACTTCTTCAAACTGGTATTTATCCCACTCCTCCCTTCAGACCAGTTTTGCATTAGACCCACCAGGCCAGTTGCATAACCCTTCAACCAGTTATAGGACCCTTTCACACCTGTTATAAATCTCATAAACCGGTAGTAGACACCTTCAGACCGGTTATAGACCCCTTTAGGCCAGTTATAGACGACAAATAGAAGCCTTAGGGCTGGTTATAGGCCCCATCAGATCCATTATAAATCCCACAGACCAATTATAGTCCCCCTTCGGGCAAGTTGCAGATCCCTTCAACCAGTTAGACACCTTCACACCTGTTATAAATCCTTAGACCAGTTATAAACCCCTTCAGGCCAGTAGCAGAACCCTTAGACTAATTACAATCCCTTCAGACCCATTGTGAATCCCACAGACCGGTAATAGAAACCTTCAAACTAGTCATAGACCCCTTCGAACTGTTATCGGACACTCCAGACCAGTTTTGGACCCCTTCAGACCGGTTGAAACCCTGTCTAACTTCTCAAACCTTGCAAGCACCGTTCTACCTCTTCTGCTGAGTGTGGGAGACGAGAGAGGCTCTTCTGCAGAGGAGTCATCACTCTCCCATACCATACCAAGCAGTTCGTCCCATTACACTAGTTTGAATTCGTTCAAACCCGTTTATATCCCTTCAAACTGGTTTTGAACCACTTCCTTAATATAAATCACTTCGAGCCAGTTTCAACTAGTACTGGACCTAAAGAGTCAGCTTTATTAGACCAAGAGAGTAGAATTAGGTGGTGCTCAGTTGAAAACGGTCCATAAGGTCAACATGAGCCCAGTCAGCATCGAAGGGGTAATGATTTCGGCGTCTGCGGCTTCCGTTGTAGTCTCAGCTCTCATGTTCAATGGTAGTATCGTCTCGCCCAGAATCATTGGTATCCCAGGGAGGGCTGGTTCTGTTACAAGGAACCCATGAAGGAGCTGGGGAAAACAACTTGGACGGTTTCAGTACACTTACCAGTTGACGTCAGCCGCGACCAGTTGGATTCGAGAGCGTCGATATCACCGGCTAATGGGAAGTTGGCGGCGAGGGACTGGAAGAAGGAGACCATTTGGGAGCGACAGTCGGCCGCCACGAGGATCCCGAGGACGTAGCCACCTAGGAGTGAACATCAGTTGTGTAGACTCGTTCCAATTTCGGGCGCAATGCGAAACATAGCGGTTCCAATTCTACAAGCGATTGACACCGATCAATACACGAGGGCGTCGCCCCTTCTCAGCATGATGGCGTCGGTAGGTTCAGCCGACCCCATGCTTTTTCCGACTAACGTCAGGTAAAACCAGGGGAACACTAACCCTGTTAAAACGGCAGAGCCTGGGATCTAACCCTCGGACCGCCCCACCAGGAGCTTTGGAGGTTAGCCGTGCCTGGACATTGGAGGGAGGCATTGCGATCCACTCCCTTTTTGGACAAAGTTGAAGCGGCGGTCGACTCTCGCACACAAAACTGCCTTGACTAACGTCGTGGCTCTATAAAGCTTGTGACTATCTTGTCATGCCTATAAAACCCTCAGTCAGATTAGGACCAGCTTTGCAAGCTTTGGACAGCTCTGAGAGCGTGAATGCCATCTTGACAAGCCTTGGAGACCCTTAGCCAGCTTGGGACCATCTTGGCAAGCCTTGGAAACCCTTGGCCAGCATGGGACCAGCTCTGCATGGACAGCTCTAGAATGCTCCGGAAGCAAGATAACTTCACCACTTTGTCAACATAGATGGGGGAGTGGAACGCCGCCTGGGGTCAGAGGTGCAGTTCCATTTATGGGAGTCGATCGTACTGCCCCCAGCACTCTGACCAGGTTGTCTGCAAAGAACATGGAGTTTGTGTTCGGATGACGATTTAAGACGAAATAGTCTATTTCCACGATAAAAATATATAAAACTTGTAGACGCGTTTCGGTTGATTAGACCATCAACAGTAAAATATAATACATATTATATTGATACTGATGATGGTCTAATCAACCGAAACGCGTCTACAAGTTTTATATATTTTTATCGTGGAAATAGACTATTTCGTCCTAAATCGTCTTTTTTAAGATGGATTCCCACTATCTCGCCGCATCCACCTTACATTGTGTTCGGATCATCGCCGCACATCACACTATTTAAATCAAATCTAGGAGCACAACCTACGTTCTCAAAAAGAGCCAAGTTCAGTTTGTACACTATTACCTGAAATGATGAACGGAGAACCAAGTGAACCTGTGCATGGCGTTCCCGGAGGAATGGCCCCATCAGTATTGGTCGTATTTCCAATTTTAATTTGAGGATCAAATGCTTCTTTGGCCTGGACGGCGCAAAAAACCGAACTCGGCAGTTCAGGCGGCACCGCAAACGCCGAACTGTTAGCTCCGATCAGCTGCCTGTATTTGCTCTTGCATTCCGACAAGCTGACCATCTTCATCGCGCCAATCTGGAAGGAGTTCAGCCGTAGAGCTGCATTGGTTACCTCAAGATGGGCGTAGGGCTACTCACTTTGGGAGGCGCTGAAAAAGTGGCCACGATCCCGGCAGTCTGTTTTGTCGCAAAGCTGCTCAATTCATCCTCGTCCACCGGCACCATCAAGGATGGGATGACATCACCCAGCGGTTTCCACGTTTCAACGGATGCACTAGACACGTTGACGATGCTGAAATCCATGACATGACGCCCTAAAACAAGTTTCAAGATGGGTTAAAAGAGGAATCAGTTCCCAGGGGCTGCGCTCACATAGCACACATCTAGGCTTACGTCGTGTCACGGCGGGGGCTAATATGGCCGTATCCTCAAAATTGACTATGTGAGAACAATTCATGTGTCTAATCCTATTGCGCCACCCTGTACCTTGTTCATACTCGCATCACAAAAACAACACCACCTACCTGACACGACCGATCTGACAGAGTGATAGTTCGGCGGATCCATTTCCCATCCAGCAACCCACGACAGCGGGCCCGTCTGCACTTTGCACAGTTCCGCAGTTACGACAGTGTCGACGTCATACAGGATACCCATGCAGTACCGCCATTTTGTATCCGGTGTTGGCGTCGTGTCGTTCAATTCTAACAACGCCACGGCTTTGTCACCCCTGAAAAAAAAAAATAATAAAACTTTTTGTACGTTTGCATTTTCACTTAAGGACCCATACTTACGTAATAAAGAACACAAAGTAACCGAAAATGGTTTCGTAATTTTCTTTGCCGCCCGTCATAGCCCGCGAAATAGCCACCCATGTTGCCAAAAGAAGTATGACTAATTTTGACATTTCATTGAGCCGAAAATATGACAAATTTCACTTCAAATAAAATCTAGAATTTTGTATCAAAACAGCTCATTTGAGTTGTGGATAATTTTACTTTGGAAGCTCACGTTGGTAGTCTAGTTTCCTAGTGGGGAGTACATTATTGGATGCGCTGCCGCCTGACAGAGTTTTACCAATTTTATAAAAATTGTTCCCGTGAGTGATGTTCCAATCTACGAGTATGATGTCCACAGCAAGGGTGACTTCGGGTATTGCGATCGATACACTAGCCCGCAGCTCAGGCAGTTCATGAAAATCCATCGAGAGACTAATATTCAAATTATATTATACAAAGGGGTACGTTCGGCACGCTTCCCTTTGCTGCTCCAGTACCTATAGGGGAAGGTCCCATACGTCTGGCGATTTTTTTGAAAAATTGACTTTTCGATAACAGTCATAATTTTCAAATTTCTCATCATTTTCTCAAAAAGTAACCATTTGGCTACCAAACTGCGAAAACAAGTCAAAACACCAATTACTCTTTTCACAGGAGCAATTTAGACAAAAAGTGAAATTCGGCCAGAGGTACAACCATAGCATGTACCTCTGGCCAGTTTGTACTTCTGGGAGTGTACGCGAGGAAACTCATTTTTGGTCAATGCTATCTTAACCCAAAAGTGCGAAATTGCTTCGTGGATCAATAAAATGAATTGTTCAGGTGGCCAGAGGTACAAACACAAAACTGGCCAGAGGTGCACACATCACATTTTTGAAGAGGGAAAAAAACAGAGTGATTCTGTGATTATTCTTGGAAAAAAGGTGTTCATTGCTGACAAAAATAGATGATTAAGTTCCTCAGTACAAAGTTTTCCATAAAAAGTGTGGAGCCTCCTTCTTGTAATCTGCGCACCACCAAAACTCTGTGTAGCCTTATCAGAGAGAGGGAGGTAATAGCAACATGGTGAGTGTGCTACGTTACAATTTGTTGCCTGGGACTATGAATTCATGGTGGACACAATAATTGCTATTACTACCCCTAGCCACGTCACAAAAGAATTATTCTTTTGTGACGTGGCTAGGGGTAGTAATAGCAATTGGCCAGAGGTACGGGACCTTCCCCTATGCCTTGCAGTATTCCAGTATGCAGTAGAGTTCTTCAAACGGATTTTGGGACTCCCAAAAAAGTAGTTTCATGGTGAGTCTTGAGTTCGGTGTTATCTAACAGGCGCACGAGGTTCTCAAGCAGGCTCTGTGCTTCCTACTGACGACTCTTCCACCGCCGGATGACATATACTCGAAAAATTTCTCCTCGCACTGATTGCCCTGACACCAAGCCACAGGGAAGATTCAACTGGTTTTCTCAGGTTAAAGCGCTGCAACGAGGGGGCAATGCCACTAGACAATATTTTTGAAAATCTCCACGGTGAAATCGGATTGTTCTGGGACCGCCAGAAATGGATTCTACGTCCAAAAATACTTCGAAAGCAGAAAACGACACCTAACCCGACCCCATAGCCAAAAACCTTTTTAAAAAACAGCCGTCCCGTAGCCCCTTTATATCCCCACAGAGTCCCACGGGTTCGGGCGATCGGGCTGAAAACCTTGCCAAGTATTTTGTCAAAATTTCAGATTTAAAAAAAAAAAACCTGACCCAACCGCTCGGACGGCGGACATTTCGTTTTTGGAATCTAGGCGTCTTAAAATGAATGTCACATTTTGAGGCTGATCAGAATTTTCTACCTCGTCGCAATTAAATAGGTGCATTATTTATTCTAAAAAATAATTCCTAGGCGGAACCTAGTCAGCTTGGTACAAAACGAAAGCCTGTTCAGCAGGGTAAATAATGAGGAGCCAAACCAGCAGAATAGTTTCCCCATGATGAAGACTACCGTCTCCCAACCCCATCTTCCTCACTTGGGTTAGTTAGCGTCACATTGGACCGCAAGCTGAGCCCTCCCCCTCCCCTCCCACCACCACCACCACCAAAGATCTACATTTCTAATGTCACAACTGCCTTCAGGGCTAGGGTTGGCACAGAGGAGGCCCCTGTCCAGTTCTAGAACCAAATCTTGAAAATAACGCTATTTGATTTTTTCATCTACAATTCAAAAACGTGAATACTCGTAATTTATACAATATACACATCATCGGGTTTTTATTGAATTTAATTGTTTTGCGAATGCGGACTTCTGTCCCCAGTGTTACCAGTTCACAGTTTTCCCTCCCAGAGTTCCCAGCGTTACCACGAACGTCCACGTTGCCAAGTGGACAACAACTTTTCGGGCAGAACTGAATTGGGCGGAGTCTGCTGGATCTGTGATAACTCGTGGTGCCGGCGGTGACAGTCCAGTAATGGGACTTCCAGCCGGGCCCGTGAAAACTGAAAAAAAAGGACGTTCTAAAAGTTAACCTCAATAAGTGAACGGCTTTTATCCACCATCCCCTTTAGATGGCTTCAAACAAAATGTTAACTTTCAAATCCAGTGTCATTCCTATAGAGACTTGTTTCAACCCACTCATACAGATTTTACCCCAGTTTGGGTTATGAACGGCTTCAAACTGGTTTTAAAACCATTCAGTCTGATTTGATCCAACACGACTTGTCTAGAACCATCTTATAACCAGTTTTAGACCCTTTCAAACCAATTCTGAATCTTACCGCGGGAAACTATCAGACAGGTCTAAACTGGGCCTAAATTCCAGTCGAACTAGTTTTATTCCCCGTACAAACTTGTTTTAACCCTATCGAACTGGTTATATCCTCATACCGACTTGTTTGAAACCCCTCAAACTGGTTATACCTATCCGTAAAACTTGTTTTACCCCTTCAAACTGGTTTTATCCTCATACCGACTAATCTTAAACCCTTCAGACTGGTTAGATCCTCATAAAAATTTGTTGTAATCCCCTCAAACGGGTTATATCCTCATACAGACCTGTTTTAAACCCCTCAAACTAGTTATACCCCCATGCAGACATGTTCAGAAACCCTCACACTGGTTATAACCCCATTTGTACTGGTTTCAACCCCCTCAAACTGGTTATATCCACACGGACTTGTTTTGAACACCTCAAACTGCTTATCCTCATAATGACTTGTTTCAAACCCCTCAAACTAGTTATATCTCCATTTCGACTAGTTTTAAACCCCTCAAACTGGTTAAACCCCCTTTCAAATCGGTTTGAGACCCCTTCAAGTAATAAAGACTTCAAACTGAGTTTAAAGCTCCTTTAAAACAGCACGTCACCCCTTCAAACTGGGTTAAGCCCACGTCAAACCGCTTTTAAACCCCTCAAACTGGTTTTGTCTCCATTCAGACTGTTTTAAACCTCTCAAACTGGTTAAACCCCCTTTCAAATCAAAGCCCACGTCAAATCGCTTTTAAACCACTTAAAGCTGGTTTTAACCCTTTGAGATCGGGTTAGAAGGGGGACGTTAGGGCAGAACCTAAAAAGTACGGCTAGCTTGATCGATGGGTTTTCTTACGGACGTTTATCCTTGACGGGTCGGGGTAAGTGAATTCGGGCACGTCAGGCTTCAAACCTACAACAGTCGGCTGAACGAACCCAACAGACAAACCTCCTTCGCAAAACGCTTTGATGAGGACGCCGACCACCTGGGAAATGGCGGATGCTGATGAAGAAGAGAAAACCAATTAGCGGTGATCAACAATGGCGCAGACTCATCTTTGTATAACTCACCCATAACTGGAGAGCCCAGAGAATCGTCACAAGGAGTCGCAGGATCAACGTCCATTTGCACGCCGAACATACTGTACGTTGTTTTTTGGGGCGCTTTCCCGACACAGAGAAGGTTCTCTGTGATCGCCGATGGCATGAGATTTGGTTGTTTGGCGGCGGCCTGTTTGTACAGCTCAGAGCAATCAGTGCTGTTAATAGTCTGGAAAACCATCACCGCACCTCCCTGGAAGTGAAATTAAGGTGTAGACAGGTAAACGGCGCAACAGGCAAAGAAGAAAGACAAGCACCTTGAAATTAGTTCCATCGTAAGCCAGCACTATCAACGGCTTGGTCGCCCATTCTGATCCAGCGTCAGAGTAAAAAGGGGCCGGGTGTATCCCTGAACCGTTCTTGAAGTCAATTTGGATACCCGGCATTGACAGTGTAATGTGTTTGAAGTCGTTCTTGTGCAGCCCTGAAACGTCAACTCAATGGCAAAATGGCGACCGGCAATGTTGTCAAAGAAAAATAACTCACCGTCATAAACGAAATCAATCGTAGCGGGAGGCTGGGATTTAGACACGAACTGCATATCCACCTTGTAGTCCGCCGTGTTGGCTTGTGTCACTTCGCAATAGCCTGAGGTGACCACCATGATTGAACTGAGTACAACTCCCAAACATTTGTATTCGGTGCCTTTCCTGGAAGGAAAAGACTTTCAACACTCAGAAAATGCAGGATGTCCGCATCCCCAGCGTCACTGCGACCTCCTTTTTGGATGATATTTTGCTTAACACCTTGTTGAAAATTCCTACTGCCCAAAACGGCCCGGACGGCGGACGGACATTTCGTTTTTGGAATCTATACCTCTTGAAACGGATAATGTCAAATTTTGAGGCCGATCGGAGTCGTCGACCTCCATCGCGAAAACAGGTGTATTATTCCAAGAATAATAAACCAAAAGTACGTTTTTAGCTGGATAGGTTCTGGTGATTCCTACGACATTCACACCCAATCACAATCTCGTGGATCAACTAACGTGTCACACACACCTACAAAACGTATGCATTTCTGTAAAAAGCTCCTTATGTACCGAATTAAAGCAGAATGCGAGTACAATCCAGGGGTGCCCGCCAACTCAGTGCCACCTTCCATCGGCACTGCCAACGTCCCGAAGCCGCCCAGAAGAACCAAAAGGATTGTTCGCGATGAAACCATATTCGAATATTTTTACTAACACTTTTGAATTATAATTTACTACATAGTTGGCCAATTTTGGAAAAATGTGAACCAAGATATTTGTTTAAAAATGAAATATTTACTGATTGCTTTTTCTGCCATGGTGATGACATTGACGTTGAAGGAGATACCGAGCAATACTGAGATGCAGTTACCAGCACTATGTGTGCACAATCTTGGTGACCGTCCTAGCTCAAATTTTCAGGAGATTGAAAGAGGGGACTCCTCGAAGACGCACCCAGAACCTTCACCCTGGGCCCCTGGGCTAGTTTCTGTTGAGGTCGAGTTAAACGTCTGTTAGCTTAGCTGCAAGATTTGAAGATTTTTACTAATATAAATTGTTACAAATTAATTCTCCTTCTTTAAAAGTAAAACTTCGAAAGCAAAATGGACCAGCATAAGAAGACACATACATCAAAATTTGATGTACATTTAATGTTGTTGGTAAAACAAAACGTCGCCCACTTTCGGGTAAAACGTCATGAAATGAGCCAATTTATGCAATAAGCGTCATGAATGTGGGAAGTAAAAGTCATGAAATGAAAAAATAAGTCATAAACGCGGCAAAGGTTCGTAAGGGCTGTTTGGCTGTGAACCTGCAAACACTTATTCCTGGCGAATAAAAAAACGCTGCAAATTTTACACCAAGGTTTTATTATTCTTTGATATAGGTTAATAGTGCAAAAATTTAATTCTGTGTCAATAAGAAAATTTTTGGAAAAAAAGTTTTTTTTGGATTTTTTTTTTTTTTTCAAAAATTCATTTTTTACTCGAAAAATATTTAACCTCCTGGGATCCTTCAAAAATCCCATTTTTCGCCCCATGAAAGCCCTGTAGATCGCCACAGTGAAATCGGATCGTTCCGGGACCCCCAAAAATGGATTTTACGTCCAAAAATACTTCGAAAACGACACCTAACTCGATCCGATAGCTCAAAGCCTTCAAAAAACCCCTCCTAAAGCCCCATTAAAGCCCCACGGGTTTGGGCGATCGGACTGTAAACCGTGCGGGCACAACTAGATGGTAAACCAAGTATTTTGCCAAAATTTCAGATTTTTAAAAAAATTCCTACTGCCCAAAACGGCCCGGACGGCGGACGGCTGACGGACATTTCGGATTTTGAATGTAGACCTTTTGAAACGGATGTCAAATTTTGAGGCCGATCGGAGTCGTCGACCTCCGTCGCGAAAACAGGTGTATTATTCCAAGAATAATAAACCAAAATCACGATTTGGACACATTTATTGTTGTGGTTTCAATTAGTGTTTCCGTCATCTCAATCCCAAGTACAAGCTGGCGGAAATCACTGAACACGGCAGATGGATGTTGATGGCAGGCGGTTGAGCGCTGAACTCCTGCTGCTGAGCGTCATCGCCCGGTGAGTTAGGAACTAATGCGGTAGATGGCGCTAGAATCAAACGGTTTCATTATACGCTGTCTGACTAGCGCAGCGGGAGCGAGCGGATTGTACAATTGAAAATGCTCACGTCGAGTCCACGCGGAAAACGACGACTCCTCAGCTTCGGTGATATCCGAGGGTTCGATGGGCAAGAACTCCGGTGACGCCAAAGCGACCCCCCACGGCGGATTATCGGCGCACTTGGTCGCTGTTACGATGCCGATGATGACTCGACTTTTGCCTTGGTTGCGCGCTGAACAAGAGAGTATGAAGTTACCTTATGTGGGACCCACATTCGAGCCGCGTTTGTCTTAAATTGCTTACGGACGAAAACCGGAGAGCCGATCGAATCCTCGCACGGCACCCCGGGAGCGAACTCTTGAAGGTTGAGACGTACGGTCATGTTCACAGCTACCTCCCCTTTGAAAACGCAGAATTCTGGAAACGGCATGTATTCGGGCCACTTTGGATCTCGATTAGTATTGTAGGAGGAGTTGCATTTGGGGTCGTCGGGCTTTTTGAATTGAACGGAAGCACCCTGAAGAGGAATAGAAGTACATATCAAGTGGATATTATATCGACTACCCTCAATTTTTCATTGGCCACTCACGGACCAATAAAAAACCGGACGGGAGACTGCAAGCTCACAAGCGGGTTATCTAAGCACAGGTTAGATTAAGGTTATTCAAGTTGATAGCCACCACTCAGCGGAGAACCTCCATTGAATTTTATTGTGGTTTCATCCTTCATTTTTCGCCACGAAAGCAACAACCAAAACGAGATTCGCGTCACTTTGGCGCTCAGTATCGAAATACGCGTCACTCTAAATGCAAGTATCATCAGGAAAGTGAAAAACCCAAGTTGACCAACAGAACAAACCACAAAATCAGGTCTCTTTTCTCATTTCAGTGCTAGTGCGCTCTGACGGATTAGTTTTCGCTTTTCTGGAAAGGTTCCCGGTTTAGTTTGAATACAGGTATTTCCCTTCGCAATTTTCTCTTCACTGAAGACCTATTTCATTTTCGGGCCACGCTACCAAATAACGAGGTGCTAACTTCAGGAAACGAAACAAATCTTCCAACATTCACAGCATGAACTTATTCCAAATAAAATTTATATAGTCGACAAAGTCGAACCTAAGGCTAAAAACGCTGCAAATTTTACACAAGGGTTTATTATTCTTTGATATACGTTACTTGTACAGAAATTTAATTCTGTCAATGAAAAAATTGAAAAAAAAAAAAAAAATGTTTTGGATTTTTATCTCAAAAAAAATTTTTTTTTGTTTTTTTTTTGTTCAAAAATGTGTTTTTTCAAAAACTCTGTATTTTTTACTCGAAAAATATTTAACATCCTGGGATCCTTCAAAAATCCCATTTTTAGCCCCACGAATGCCCTAAACATCGCCCCAGTGAAATCGGATCGTTCCGGGACCCCAAAAAATTGATTCTACGTCCAAAAATACTTCGAAAACGACACCTAACTCGATCCCATAGCTAAAAGCCTTCAATAAACCCCTCCCGTAGCCCCATTATAGCCCCATAGCGCCCCACGGGTTTGGGCGATCGGACTGAAAACCTTGCGGGCACAACTAGATGGTAAACCAAGTATTTTGCCGAAATTTCAGATTTTTTAAAAAATTCCTACTGCCCAAAACGGCCTGGACGGCGGACGGCGGACAAAAATTTTGAGCCCGATCGGAGTCGTCGACCCCCGTCGCGAAAACATAGGTGTATTATTCCAAGAATAATAAACCAAAATGGAAACGCAAAATACGCTAAATATAAGATGGATACTGTTAACGTTTCACAAACACTTCAAAATGAAAAAAACATTTCTATAGAACTTTTTTTTTTATGCCATAGTTACCTTAGAAGGCGAAGTAGAGGCCATAACGGCTCCGGCGTCACTTTTGTTAGCTCCGACTAGATCCATCCATTCTTCCCAGTCGGTGATGTAATTAGCGGCAGCGGCGTCAGCTGGTAGGCTAAATGGAGGAGTGACGTGCAATATTTTGGTTTTCGATGTCGGCGGATCTTCCGCCATGCCGTCTGAAAAGGAGATTCATTGCAAGTTAAAAAGTGAAAAAAAAAAAAAGTTCACGCTCGTGGGGTGAATTGCTACTTGATTATATGTGCCTCGATGTCAAGTGAATATGTAGGTATGGTTAACTATATTTTTACTTTAGTACTGGGGGACATCTCCAGATTGTTCAACTTCAAACCAAATAACCTCCGTAAACACGATCAGGTTTGCACTGTCAGGTAACTCACACTGGACTGTTGTTCGAAAGGGCCGAGGAGGCGTCCTCCTATTGGAATTTCACTTGAGTGTAATTAGCGCTCTCAGAGGGGGGGGGGGGGGGGTGAGACTGTCACCACACTCGGTACGTGAAGGAGGGCAGAGAGCGTAGCAGGCAAGAGAGGTTGAAGAACAAGGTAGGGCTCAGGGGGATGCCACTGGGATACATTAGAGCGGGGGAGTGATTGAGGGGGCAAGGTAACGTGAAGGAGAACGAAGAAGCAGGTATGCTTGGGCCTGGGCCGGACATGGACGGCATTTTCAATCCACAAGACCCTCGGTAAAAATACATTTAAAACCCCATAAGCAGTAAAATGGGGCTTACACGTTGACATGTTGACGATAGAAAACTTGGTTTTTTCGGTGAAGTTAGCCATGTTCAAGTCGGAATTCAAGATGCGGTACGACGACGGCGACCCCGTCAAGGGGCAGGTTTCCGCCGTGAAAATCTTGAAGGAATCGTACACGATAGCCAGACACACTGTTGCGTGCGGTGGCGTGTTACTGAAATAGTTGAACCACCGTTAAATTCCGTTCCACGCGCCAAGTCCTGCCAAGCTCGATTACTCCAGAACTAGGTTGAACTTAGGACAATAAAGTATTACGATTGTATGAAGACCACTTCTGGGTAATAGAAGCCTTTCATTTCACTGCCTTCTATCATTGAGTCCGCGTTGGCGAGCCCCAGGCTGAACACGACAAGCAACAGTTTTTTCAACATTTCTCTTGGAGAACACCGCCTCACAAAATAAAGCGTGTCAAGTTCCGGGAGGTCATTTTTGAAACTAAAATTTTCTTGATTTCAAGGATGTGGCATTTTTCTAAATCGTTACTCAATAATTTGGTTCTTTGTTTTGGTGGTGCAGTTGTTGTCAAGGATGCGAAAGCGATTTCCACGTGACATTTTTTCCAGGTAAAAAATTAGTAACTGGCAGAGGTTCCTAGGCGAATTCACGAAAAGGAGCGCTACCTACAAAACCCACTTCAGGCACGCGGAAGGAAACGTTTGGAGTGGCAACCGAGAGGATGAGTTGCAATAAGGAAGGAGTTGAGTGGTAACACTGAGTGCCAACAATTACAACTGTGTAGTAACATGTGGCAACACTGCGACATGACCAGAGAAATCATCAATCCATCCTGGGCAATTGCTCAACTGGCCCGTATCATGGGGACAACAGTAGTTACTATTGCTTACTATTGAAGCAATAGTCACTATTGCTACTGCTCAACGAGCTGTCATCTCCAACTGGGGCCACCAGTGTACCAAGATAGGCTGGAGGCAAACCTGCTTCTAACTTCCCTCGCCCCATTAGGGAAAACCTCAGTATCCAGGATGGCCCTCTCCCTCGCACATGCTCTGTAGGGCCCTCCGTGCATGCTCCACACCATGTCAGCAACGTTGTCCACCACCAGTCGGTGTATCTGCTGGGCCACAGATGGGAAGAACTCGGAGGTGAGACTCGCTGAGACTTGGCGGCCCACTGCTCCTTCCACCGGCCAGCAAGCATAGCCAGCCCATGGCCGAGGCCCCACGATCAAGCTTTGCCCCAGAATGGAGCGTCCCCCATGAATACTACAGACTACAAAGCGGTGGGCCACCTCCAGCTCAACTGCTATAACCACAGGAAGGACCCGTTTTACCACACTGAAGACTGCCCTCTTGAATCATGCAGCCCATCAAGAAAAGCTCACTACCACCATCAATCACATTTATTCAGCAAAAAAGGGAATTCAGGCACGTGGTTCCTCATGACGCTCCACACGACGCTCAACTGCAGCAGTCTACCAGCAACAGTCGAAGCAGATCCACTAAAAGCGCTTAGCGGTCCCGGGTCGGGGTAGTCCAGAAATTCCGACGTCCGAGTTTGCCACGTTGGCGGCGACCCCAAGTCGGTGGAATCTGACCGGATTATGAGAGACGTTACCGCCAAAGACTACCGATCAAGTTGAGCGTCAAACGGTGTCAAACTCACTTCCTTCGACTTCCTCCATGGTCACTTTGGAAGCGTACGCTATGGACGTCGCGAGAGACATCAAGGGGATGTTCTCATCAGGGATGCGCTGACACAAGGCGACTACTATTATTCCCAGGACCCTGTTGTAGCCGGAAGATCCTGAAATAAAAGAGATGACAACTTAAGGAGGGTTTGATAGAAAAACCTGACGACGAGGACATCTTCCCACTAAATTAAATACTTCACCTTCTAGTAAAATGAAAATGGGGTGTTCACATCAAGCATTATGGGGTTGGTACTGTCCCTTCAATGTGGTACGGTTGGCCGCCTTGGCCTTGATGTTCACCACTTTCGACGTCACTGGACGGCGTTTTCGAATGCAGCGGCTTTTGGTTTATTATTCTTGGAATAATACACCTATGTTTTCGCGACGGGGGTCGACGACTCGGATCGGCCTCAAAATTTGACATTATCCGTTTCAAGAGGTCTACATTCTAAATCCGAAATGTCCGTACGCCGTCCGTTTTGGGCAGTAGGAATTTTTTTTAAATCTGAAATTTTGACAAAATACTTGGTTTCTATCTAGTTGTGCCCGCAAGGTTTTCAGTCCGATCGCCCAAACTCGTGAGGCGCTATGGGGCTATAGGAGGGGGTTTTTGAAGGCTTTGAGCTATCGGATCGAGTTAGGTGTCGTTTTCGAAGAATTTTTGGACGTAGAACCCATTTTTTGAGTCCCGGAACGATCCGATTTCACTGTTGCGATCTATACGGCTTTCGTGGGGCTAAAAATGGGATTTTTGAAGGATCCCAAGAGATTAAATATTTTTCGAGTAAAAAATAAAGAATTAAAAAAAAAAAAATCCCAAAAAAATTCTATTTGAAAAAAAAAATTCTTTTTGAAAAAAAAAATCAAAAAAAAAATTTTTTTCCAAAATTTTCTTCTTTTGACACAGAAATAATTTTTGCACAACTAACCTATAGGTATCAAAGAATAATAAACCCTTGTGTAAAATTTGCAGCTTTTTTTTTTTTTTTTTTCGTCTCGCTCTAACCACCTCATTGGATTGAACCGTCGGCAAACAACCACTTAGTGATTTTGACCTCTTGGGCCTGACATGACGGGCATTCCCAAAACGTCCATAGTCTTCAACGGGATTCGAACCCGTGGCCACAACAGAATGCAGCGCGAAGTGGACTCAACTTGTCACACAAGGAACGTTAACAGATGGTTAATTAATGTTGAGTAAAATTAATGTTACTCTTTGGCAGCAACATAAAATAATTTTATTTGTAGCTGTCTTTGTGGCTTCTCGACCTGACGAGAAAGTTTACTACCTAACAAAAGACGTGCTGATGTGTGGCGATTCCAGAAGCGATTGTTCACGTAATCGGCTCATAAAACAGATCATAACCGACGTGTATTCACACAGCTCACCTTCTACCAACACGGGAGATCCCAAAGAGTCCCCGCAGGGCATACCCGGCTCGACAGTTTGATCCCGGGATTGGACAGACTCGTTACCCCTGAAGACACAGAAAACTCCCTCCGTCAGTTTATCCGGCATGTTTTGCTTCCTTGTTTGATACACATCGTCGCACGAGCTCTGGTCGAGACTCACAACACCTGCCTGGAACATTTCAAGTACAAAGAGTGGCAATGAAAGGAACAGAAATCATTACTGAGTAATCATTAGCATTATGCTAAAATTTAGCATTTAATGACTTGCCTCTAGGGATGGGAATCGATTTCCGATTTTTTGGAAAAATCGATTTTTTGTTCCGATTTTTCGATTTTTTTGAATCGATCTTCAGGTTCCGATTTTTTAGGTGAATCGATTTTTTACTTCCGATTTTTGTAAAAATCGTGAATCGATTTTTTACTACTGATTTTAAAAAAAATCTTGAATCGATTTTCGTCATTTATAAAAATTATTTTATTATTTCAAGTGATTCAAGCAAATTTCGAGTCTTAGGTCGATTAAAAATTATGATAATAGCTAATAACAACAAAACTCACTAGTTACAAGCGACGTCCGCCATGGCATTTGGTTTATTATTCTTGGAATAATACACCTATGTTTTCGCGACGGGGCTCGACGACTCCGATCGGCCTCAAAATTTGACATTAGGCATCCGTTTCAAGAGGTCTACATTCTAAATCCGAAATGTCCGACCGCCGTCCAGGCCGTTTTGGGCAGTAGGAATTTTTCTAAAAATCTGAAATTTTGACAAAATACTCGGTTTACCATCTAGTTGTGCCCGCAAGGTTTTCAGTCCGATCGCCCAAACCCGTGGGGCGCTATGGGGCTAAAATGGGGCTACGGGAGGTTTTTTAAAGGCTTTTGGCTATGAAATCGAGTTAGGTGTCGTTTTCGAAGTATTTTTGGACGTAGAATCCATTTTCGGGGGTCCCGGAACGATCCGATTTCACTGTGGCGATCTATAGGGCTTTCATGGGGCTCAAAATGGGATTTTTGAAGGATCCCAGGAGGTTAAATATGTTTAAAGTAAAAAATAAAGAATTTTTTAAAAAACCATTCTTTTGGAAAAGAAAAATCCCAAAAAATTTTTTCTATGAAAAAAATCCAAAAAAAAAAATTTTTTCCAAAATTTTTTATTGACAGAAATAATTTTTGCACAACTAACCCATATCAAAGAATAATAAACCCTTGTGTAAAGTTTGCAGCATTTTTCAGACAGCGAAAATGATTACTCGTCTGATTAAATGTTTATTATCAAAATTTTTGAAAACTAATGCAATTATAATAATTATAAAATTATTTTCAATACATTTTTTTAACGATTTTTTTAAAAATCCTACCTACATTAAATATATCTACCGTTATCACTCATTAAAAAAACTTCTTTGAAAGACCGATTTTTGAATCGATTTTCCAAAAAATCGATACTTTTATGGCGATTTTTTTGGGAAATCGATTCGGAACATCCGATTCTGAATCGATTCAAAAAATCGATACTTCTTACCGATTTCCCATCCCTACTTGCCTCGGAACTTTGCTCTCTGTTACTCTGTGCCTCGGAATTCCCTACCGACTATTAGGGATGCTAAAAAAGAATCGATTCTTGAAAAAATCGATTCATTTAGATTTTCTTTTTTTTTTAAGAATCGGCCCGATTCGATTCTAAATTTCCAGAAACGAAAACCGATTCTTTTCTCCTCTTAACACGTATTTTTGTATTTAGTTGCTCTGTAAACCAGATCCATGTTTAAAAGAATCAATATTATTTTTAAATTAAGTCACTGCAACGACCTTAGGTTGTTAACAAGTCTTGTTAACAATATTTTTTATTCATTCCTTCCTACCTTTTCCTACTTAATAGTGCTGGTTAGCAGTTGGATGTATTAGTAATTGGAATTCAATTAAGGTTTCTGTAATAATGCTTCTTCTTCTTCTGATAAATTTGAAATTTAATAAATAATTTGAAAAAGAATCGATTCACAGATGTTTCGATTTGTTTTGAAAAAATAATCGCGATTATTTTTTATACTTTTCTAAATAATCGATTCATTTTAAATCGATTCATTTGTGAGAATCTGACATCCCTACCGACTATTTTAAAAAGCTCTACTTTTCCCAAAAAATTCCTACCATGTTCGTAATTTCCCTAGGCGTATAGTAATCGATTTTATATAAATTTAATATTGATCAGATTGATAAATACCTAGTGAATCAAATTAAGATTGATAAATACCTAGTGAATCAAATTAAGATTTTTTCGACATCTAAAAAACGTTCTGGGACCCCCATAATTACTTATGAACAGAGATGAAAAGATTCCCCACTTCTCTCGTGGCGTGTACCTAACGTTGGTCAGGTTATGATAAGAAAGCTACAAAATTTGATCGATTAATTTTGTCAATTTAATTGATATCGTTCAATCGGTTCATTCCTCACCTACCTTATACGGCCTGGATGCCAACACGATGGCTGATGGTGATCCTTTGATTACATTGCGGTATTCGGCTTCATTCTTGATCATCTCTCCAGACTCGTTGAGACTCTTCAAGTTCAACGTTTTCGTGTCGTTGAAAATGAATTCCCAAACGACGAAAGGTTCCGTCTGATCTGCAGAAAGAGGCGGAGAAATGTTTTGACATTTTCCCTGCGTGTCAGCGGTGTTGAACTATCGATACTATCGATAGTTTCTGACTATCGAAAACTCTCGGTAGGTACTGAGTGTTAATTGTATTTTGAATAATCATAATTTTTGCGAGTATTTTGTAACTACCTACTCGTTTGTTGAAATAATAATTAAATTATTTCAGTTAAGAAATTTTTTGGATCGAATCTGTATTGTTTTGATCCTTCGCTGATATAAACTAGATGAATAATTTAAAATATTTTAAAATCCTACATGCCATGTTTCCTCCTTTGCAAGAGTCGAGGTGTCCGACATAAGTCGAGTAATAAACGTTTATTTTTAAAAAATAGATTTTTCGATGGTTTGAGGAAAAATCGATTAATCGATTACGATTACGATTTTTTTGCAGAGCAGCGGTTTTGGCATTCAGGTTTGAAATTTTAAAACAGAACTTACAAACGGCAATGTGCCCTTCCGGCGCGGGCTTCTCCAACATTGTTATCGCGAGATTCCGTTGACTCCCGACACTTTTCACGTGTCCTTCCACGTCACAGTAGGATGACGTCAACAGGACAGGCGACCCATGAACTGTCGCGTCGCTTAGAGTCCCAAAACAGGGAAACTTCGGGCTGACATCACCAGACAGCATCCCCCATCTGGGAAGTGGAACGTAATTAAGGCTAAAGTGGGTTTGGCCGAATCGAAACCATTTTTAGGGGAAAGTCTTACTGCCGGACGAGGACTGCGTAGGGGTAGGGTGAGACTTGCGTGCCGCCTTCCATGGGGTGGAAGTCGGCACCATAGAGCGGATTGATCGTCGTGTTTGCAGAGTCTCCTCTGCAATTCCTGAAGAGAATGAACGCACACACTGCTAGAAGACTCATCCTGGTTCAGAACTTGACAATACAGATGTGTCCGTGCAGGGACATCCTTCGACAACAGCAAACTACGAATTTCGAACTAGGAATTTAGGACTATGTTCCAAGAAAGCAGCGAATTGTTGTTGGTTTAATTGTTGCAGTATCGCCAAGGAAACTTTGCACGTTGATGGTTGTCATAGCATGAAAAATATTCATTAAATGAAATGTATTAACAACTGCAGTCAAGTCAGGATATCAGAGCAAAAACCATAATACTCAAATGAAGACCGTGACAGGATATTCTCGATGTAGAACACTTGACGATTGGTTCTGGATTTCTGGGGAACACTGGCGGAGGCGGAATTGGTATGCTGGGCCGCGGCGAGGTGGGGATCGTGGTCGGTGTTGCTGCGAAAGATGATAACACGTGAGAAGATGGTTTGCAAAATCAGAAGTGGGGTCGAGGACTGGAAAAAGAGGTTCAGCAGTGGTGGCAACCCTGAAGGGAGGAGGGAGCTTTTAGAGTCCTGCGTCAGAGAGTAAATTGTCATTTGGGATTCATCTCACGGGAACACAGGCAAGCGGTAAAACTAGGGAAGCTAGAAGGAGATGAAGCACAACAATGACAACATAAACTCACTTTCGCTGAGCCCTGAGGAATAATATCAATAATATAATGCCGAAAGCTTGGCGAAAGCAATAGTTGTCTGTCTGACCCCATTCCCAATAATTTGACATCATCCCTTGGGTCCTGTAGAGTCCTTGCTAGAGCTCGGGTGACTTCAGGGGAGAAAGTGATTGAGGATTTCCAGGAGGTGGTTCAGCTTTGCTAACTCTTGACAAATGGCAGGGATGTAGGCAAAGACTGGCTAATGGCCACTAAGCTCTGATTTCTGGGTTTCCATCACCTGGTTCAGGTTGACTACCTCCTGACCCACCGCACGTAAGTACTCTTCCCAGGGACTCTTCATGCATGAGCCCTAGAGCCCTGCTTTACTGGGCCATCTGCTTTCTCATTCCCAAGTATTCTGACTTACCTGCGTGCAAGTTGAGCTTGAGAAAGGGTCTAACTGTTGGGCAGATCCACATATTCTCAGATGGCTAAGCCACAGTGATATCTGGTGGGAACATCCACCAAAATTACTGCTCGACTTCTGAGAGCAGCATAAAGTGCCTGTAGGTACGTAAACATACATACTTGAGGTGAAAACCTTGTCATCGTTCGACACGTAAGTGCCTGTAAGCACCAGTTTGGGCGCCACCAGAGTGGACACATATGCTCACACAGCTATTTTTGTGCCACATTTACACAGTGCAAGCAATTCAGGCCAGTGACCTGAGAACTACTTCTGAAGAGTCACTGTCTCGTTGTCTTTAGATGGGGTTACTCAATCAAATGAAGAGTTTACTTTCAAAACGGCCTATATCCACTTTGGCTTTTTTCTGGGAAATCGCAAAAAACTTTTAACTTTTAATGAGCATGATAGAACTGATCCAATTTTCAAAACTACCAAATTAGTTCGGTCTTAGATCTCTAAGAAAGTTCTTGAAACGTGAGATTTCTAAACAAATATTTCAGGGAGTTACAGCCATTTTTAATTTGGATAAGAGCCGTTTTGGTGTGAAATTTGGATATAGGCTCTTTTGAACGAAAAACGGGTGAAAACCTGACAAAAATACATATTTCTCCAAACATTTGTATATATTTCAAAGTATATAGGTAACAGAAATAACATATCCCCGTATAATTTTTAATTGACCCTTCGCGCATACACCGTGGCATGACCCGAATAAATGCTAAAAAATGAAAAAGTCAGTACCTTTTTTTTTTTATTTTTTTTTTATTATTGCACACGTGAATTGAACGATGTGTGACTGAATTAATATTAGAATAATGATTGGTGAACTTGAGATCACTAAATTTTGATTAGAAACACGATTTATACTTAATGGTATCACCAGTCACAGAATTTCATCAGAAATGAATTTCAGTGGGCGAGAAGTCAAGGCGAAGTCAAGGCGCGAGAAAAATCCGTGGTAACAGGGAGGAATCCGAGGGGAAAAGGGCCGAAAAACGGGCGACGCGTTCCTTGGAAAATTGGGACCCGAGAACGAGGACGCACAATGTCTAACCTGAGTGCAAAAGACGCGCCAAACAAAATCGGCTGTTTGGCGCGGAAGTTGAGGTTTGAGTTCCAGCGTCCTGCATTGTGCTGCCATCCACCGGGTAACCGTGAACTTATTTGAAAATTCGGAGGAAAACCACTCATTTGGATGAGAGCCCTTTTGAAAAAAAAAAAAAAAAAAAAAAAAAAAATCTCAAGCGTTGCACTTCAGATGGATAAGGACCGTTTTGGTGTGAAAAAAGCGAATTCTTACATAGGGAGGATGAAAGCCGTTTTGGTCACAAACTGACTTTTCAAGTCACTGTTTAACTAGGATAAAAACACTTTTGACCACAACACAACGCGTAGATCGTTGGGGCTCATCCTAAATATTCTGAAAATGCAAAAAAAAAAAAAACGGAAAATTGCAAAAATGGATATAGGCCGTTTTGAAAGTAAACTCCTCAAATGTACTCATTACTCTGCCGAGCTGCTCGTCCTAAGTAAACGGGGCTATACCACCACATCTGATGTTGGTAAAGACCATTTTTGAAAGTTGTCTGCATGGAAAAACCCACTTGGTGGAGGAGCCTTAATAACGGGAAAATAGGCGGCGCTCATAGCAAACGCCACGCTCCGATTTCTTTCGCAGTGCGTCCCAATGATAATGCCCAACACGTTGAGCTCGCTGGTGAGAACTGGTGAGCCCATAGAGTCGTCGCAAGGCGTTCCGACGGTGATGTTGTACTGGTATTTACCAAACGTCGCGGTTTTGAAGCGGACTCCGCGATAAATGCAGAACCCGCCTTCGGGAATTTTCCTCGGCCAGCCAGGTAGTTTGTGCTCGTTATACTTTTTCGAGCAGTTTTCCTGGTTCCAACTCACGACAAAAACCTGAAAAGATGGCTGTGGGTGGCCGTCAATATCGTCTCCATTGCAACGCTGCTTGGGAATGCTACATACCTTTACTGGGTTGGTCGTCACTGACAGAGCAAATCCGCCGTCTTTACTGCCCAAATGACTCAGGAACCCGTTCTTGTTCTCAATCATGTTCGGAACGTCTGGTACCCAGTAGCCAAATGGCAAATCAATTTCAAGAGCTGCGACTTGGAACCCTCCGTTGTTTGCTAGAATGGTGCAAGTTGTACAGATAAGGCAAACGAGCACGCATCGTTCAGCCGAACTGAATCGTGCCGAAAACTGTGGACGTCATTCCGAAGGAATATCCCCAAAATAAACCTGCCGCGCAGCAACTTGACGTCATTTGGCGAAGTGGACGCTTAACAACACAACACATTTTACTCACGAGGAGGCAAATCAAACGGCTCAGCCGTGGTGATTTCGTTCACTGCATTGCGAACTTCCTGACGGTCGCGCGTCACGTTGGAAGGAGTGACGCAGGGTGGAGCCGTAAACAGGACGGCCTTGTCGGGCTCGCCGTAGCTTCCGATGAAGACGCCGACACAGTCTGGTTGCGGGTCCTTGTTGAAAGCCAAGTAACGGCTGAAAACGACTCCGAGTCAACAGAGAGTTTGGTGAGGGATACTGTGGAAAAGATTCACTTACGTTATGACGACCATGTACGAAGGTGGGATCCGACGGAGGCGAACGCCACCCAAAGAGAGCGTGTAAGCGTCAACCAGAGTGAACCAGGAAGACGCACACAGTGCTAGAAAGTACGCTTTGAAGTCCAACATTCGCTCACCGATAAGCGTAAGTGTTGAGAATAAACCAAAGGCTGTAATAAATAAAAGCAGTCTGCACTTTGGCGACTAACTAAGGCTACGGTTACTGTGGATGCGAAAAACTCTTCTAACCGACAGTGCGATTTGAGCATTCAAACCCATTAAATGGTCAAATTTTGAAATTTTGGAGTCAGCCAAGTCTGATCCACCGTGAGAACGCCACCACTACCTAACAATCACAGTGGGCTATTTGGCATAATTAGTGCGAAAAAAATGTATAATTTCTCGTTCAGCCTGTAAAGCAGTGGGACGACCCGAGTGATTTTAACAATCTACAGGCCACACTACTGGTTCTCTCAAATATTTGTTTTAGTAAGCCAAAACGTTGAATATTGCAGTAAATAAAAGCAGTGAAATTGGAGGAGTCAGTTGATTACAAAGTTCGTAATCATAAAGAGGTGTTCCTTTGTGCTCGAATTGAAATGGCCAGCTCACAGCAAGGTAACAGGATGGGCTTCCTTCAATTCAAACGAAATTTGTTTCATCTGTTATGGCTTCATCATTGACGTCGATGCCTTTTCATTGTTTGATTAAATTTCTCGTCGTGAGGCGTAAAAAAAAAAAATTATAGCTGATTTAATTTAGCAGGAAAAAATCTCAGAATTATACATTTTCACTGAGCTCTGCGAAAATTTTCTCTGTGGTGGCATAGTGATTAATAAGTAAATAAAATTAATAATTTGAAACAAAGAAGTGCGTCGGGTTGCGCCCGTGGAGAATATTTCGGTTTTTGTTTCAGGAACGTCATCCGGGGCAAACGTCCAAAATAGTGCAAAATTAAATTCTGTCAATAAAAATTAATTTAAAAACGTTGAATGGTTTGGGCATGTGGGACCTCGAAAAATGGATTATGCGTCCAAAATTACTCGGAAAATATTTGACCTTGGATCCTCCAAAAATCCCATTTGTCGCCCCATCAGAGCCCTATAGATCGCCACAGTGAAATTGGATCGTTTCGAGGACCCCAAAAATGGATTATACGTCCGAAAATACTTCGAAAACGACACCTAACTCGACCCCATAGCCGAAACCCTTCAAAAAAGCCCTCCCGTAGCCCCTTTTTAGTCCCACGGGTTTGGGCGATCGGGCTGAAAATCTTGCGAGCATAACTAGACGGTGGACTGAGTATTATGTCAAAATTTCAGATAAAAAAAATAAATAATGCTACATCTCAAAACGGCCTGGAACGCAGACGGACATTTCGTATGTAGGTGCACATCTTGAAACGTAAAATGACGTATTTTCGACCAACGGCAGGAATGCATAGGTGTATTATTCCCTGAATAATAAACCAAAATTCTCATCACACCAGACCTTAACCAGCTTGCTCTAGATTTAGAGCAAGTGAGATTCAGAAAGGACTATAATATAGGTATTATCTATATACTCTCCAACTTTCTAGTTCCACCCTTTCGGGTAGTCTGACACGGACGACCCTCGAGATGCCAGTACCTGAATGGACCCCGTTTCGATCCACGGAAACGGCTAGGATCTATCTCGAACCATTTTTCCACAATCTCGAGTCCAGTTTTGTAATGTATAATAGATGGATATATATATATATATATATATATATATATATAGTTGGCCATCCCAGGAAGAAATCCTGATTCCCCGCCTCATCAAACCTATTAGGCTCTGAAGCCAATTATATGTTATTTCTATGTTATCTCGCTACGCACAACCTACTTCACCCCTTATGCCGTCAATACACCACCCCCCCCCCCCCCCCAAAGTAACGTCCCGCAAGGTGATAAAATCATAAAACAAATCTGACAAATTCCTATATTGAAAAACCAAACACTTACAATACTGGCATGTTTAAAATTTTTTAAGTGAATAAAGAAATGATGAGGATTCACAGATATCAAATAGGTACGCAAAGAATTCAAAAATTCAAAATCAACATCTTAACTGAACACTATTAACGCAAAATTTGTGTTTCTATGTAATAGAAACTGCTAAAAGCATGTTCATATTTGAATGAGTCTTGTTGATTTTCAGAATGTTTATCGTCCGGGGAAGATGCGTTGTGAACGTCAGCCCCCGTGCAGCGTTGAAATGAACGTGACGACGTCGCCGGATGAGATTTCGTACTTGAGTTGGTCCTGTAACAAAACGTTAGGTATGAGTGACGAACAGCTGAGTGTAGAAAGTGTTTGGACAGAGGGGGCGTCGCTTCGCTCGGCCAGGTTCACTCTCCACGCCGAGTCTGAGCGCAATATTATTGTCGGAGATCTATTATAGATTGATTCTGTGGTTAGTATACTAGCCACAGAATCCAGGTACAGCAGGGATTTTCCCCGAAAATCAAGTATCAGAATCAACAAATTGGGGCTCTAAGTAAAAAATAATGGACTTTTTGTGTGAATTCGAATTGAGTGTCGGTGAGGGTTGTGTCACTGGAAAAGAGAGGGGGAAAATCATGAAATTTTTCTGTGCAACATGGGCATAAGTCTGGGGAATTTTCTGCAAATTGGGAATCGGCAGAGCTAAAATAATAATAATAAAAAAGCTCGCTTGCTCCGAAATGAGAATGGTTTTTTCTCGCTCCAGACTTGTTAAGACAAAAAATAAAACAAGAATCACCTGCCCATACGGTCATAGCGCACAAAATGAATCGTTGTTTTAGTTAGGCGATAGTTGCTGCTCAGAAATGTTGTATTTCATCACAAATCATCTGCTGGGACTCTCTTATTTTTGTAGAAATTTTCAAATTTAGGGCGCTCAATCGAATTCATCACCGCTAATCGGTTTAATCAGAAAGCATGTACTTACAATGTTCTTGTTTTTGTCGCTATTTTCAATTCTAGGGTGTTCAAATAGACGCAAATTTCATTGCTCTACAACTTTTCTTCGTGTTCAGACTTCGTGAGAATCCTTGTTTGGCTTCAACACCGAAAAACTTGTTCGTAGTATATACGTAATCACCATCAAATTTCCTATAAGGATGAGGGTATTCAGAGCCCCCCCCCCCCCCCCCATATGGCCGTTCGGCCCCTCTGTGTGACGCTGGAAGGTGGACGGGAAAAGTCCTGATTTTATTGCTTAGCGTAATGTTTGAACATGAAGATCTTGTGTCACACCTTTGCATAATCTTGCCCCCCAACTGTCAAACAGCAACTAACGCAAAAAGCTCTGAACGCCCAAATGAGCAGCTGCTTTTTATAAACCCCACCTTTCCGTAAAACGGCGAGTTTTTGCACTCATCCTCCTCCTCCTCCTCCTCGACACAAGAATGTCATTCTTCTTCAGCTTTGTCCTGTCGTCTCATATTCCTCAACCCCTCAACCAAGGCCTCCCCCCAAGATATTGCTTTCATGCGTTACAACTCCCTCGGAAACTCTCTTTGTAAATTCCTCTTCTAATTCCCATCGCCAGGTTCCCGTTTAATTGAGCGGAAACCTTTAATCCGTTGAACCTTAATTGAACTATATTACTTTGGACGGGATTAGCCTCTTAATCCCCGGGTTGGATTCCCAATTCCGTTAGGAGGCAGGACGGAAATTTCCTCTTTTTTTTACTGCTCCTTCCGTTTCATCAAGAGTAAGCGACCGAATAATTTCCCCTTTTTATCAATAAACTTTTTTATTCGCACGCACCAACTAATTCGCGAGTTTCATTCGTTACAGAAAAAAAAGGAGAGGAAAAACACTCAGAACCCCGGATTCAACCACCTTGAGCCTGACTGATTAACATGGAACACTTTTTTCAATCGTAATTAGAGTCAAAATTCATAACGAAAAGCTGTCCTATACAAGGAACTCTTACCTTCATTTACACACTTGAAGTTACTACTGCCAGCTCTAAAATCGATAGGATGGATCCAGGTAAGCAACACCAGGCGGGTTGATTTGGCTACTGCCTGGCTCCACCTCCCCCCATTTGTAGCCCCATGAACCTATAGATCGCCACAGTGAAATCTGACCCCCAAATATGGATTCTACGTCCAAAAATACTTCGAAAACGACACCTGACTCGATCCCATAGCCAAAAGCCTTAAAAAAAAAAACCTCCCGTAGCCCCGTTTTAGCCCCATAGCGCCCCACGGGTTTGGGCGATCGGGCTGAAAGCCTTGCGGGCACAACTAGATGGTAAACCAAAAATTTTGTCAAAATTTCATATTTAAAAAAAATCCTACTGCCCAAAACGGCCCGGACGGCGGACGGACATTTTGGTTTTGGAATCGAGACCTCTTGAAACAGATAACATCTAATTTTGAGGCCGATCGGAGTCGTCGACCTCCGTCGCGATTACATTGGTGTATTATTCCAAGAATAACAAACCAAAAACGCTGCAAATTTTACACTAGGGTTTATTATTCTTTGATATAGGTTACTTGTGCAAAAATTAAATTCTGTAAATAATAAAATTTAAAAAAATTTTTTTGGATTTTTACCTATATATAGGTATATATCCGGTTTTTTTTTGCATTTTTTTTTTTTTTCAAAAATTATTTAGCTTTTACTTGAAAAATATTTAACCTCCTGGGATCCTTCAAAAATCCCATTTTTAGCCCCATGAAAGCCCTATAGATCGCCACAGTGAAATCGGATCGTTTCGGGACCCCCAAAAATGGATTCTACGTCCAAAAATACTTCGAAAACGACACCTAACTCGATCCCATAGCCAGAAGCCTTCAAAAACCCCTCCCGTAGCCCCATTTTAGCCCCATAGCGCCCCACGGGTTTGGGCGATCGGGCTGAAAGCCTTGCGGGCACAACTAGATGGTAAACCAAAAATTTTGTCAAAATTTCATATTTAAAAAAAAAAATCCTACTGCCCAAAACGGCCCGGACGGCGGACGGCTGACGGACATTTCGGATTTTGAATGTTGACCTCTTGAAACGGATAATGTCAAATTTTGAGGCCGATCGGAGTCGTCGACCCCCGTCGCGAAAACAAAGGTGTATTATTCCAAGAATAATAAACCAAAAGAGCTCCAGAGAATCCAGGGATCTATAAATCACGAGATCTACTGATTCAAAAATCCAGGAATCCAGTCATCCCGTGGCACAAACATGTGTGAATCTCCTTTCACTGGCGGAGTTGGACCCATTCCTTCTATTCGCCGAGTTGGATGAACTCCCCGATGGATGGACCCCGTCTTCACGGTCCCTGGAGTTCCTCTCCATTATAAAGAGCAGTTGAGAAAGGCTCCGTTCACCGGTCTGAGGCCATTGCCGTCTGCCCGGGCCTCCAAATAGGCAGGTTGCAAAGGCAGTTAACGCCTAGGATCTTGACAGGCAGGAGACATACCAGTCCTCCTTCACTGTCAGGAAAAACCCCAGCCTTCAAGACGCTGGAGCTTCAAAAGACTCCAAGAGGCAGTGTGCTCCCAGGGTGACCAACCCGCCCGTCACAACCTCCCAGACACTAACCCATTATGTATGATAGATGCACGTACCGTGTTCTTTGCTTTGATCCTCGATTTAAACCTAACTAATCTGGTAGTCTGAGTTGTGACTTATAGGTTTTACAAGCTCAATTGAGAATTTTCCAAGCTGATTAGAGAACTTTCCATTTCAATGAACTTGAACTTTCTGTTTCAATTGCTTGAGAAATTTCTCAATTAGGTTTGGAAAATTCTCAATTCAGTTTGGACAAACGTAGGATAAAATTATGTTACATGCAGAAACAATCACAAGCTGGAGTATACCCACACTTTCTTTTAAATGACTCAATTTCTTACCAAAAGTTCCCAGTCAGTGTCGTTGACCAGAACCAATATGCCAGGTCTCCTAAAACAAGTAAATACAAAACCAACGTGAAAAAATCGACAATGTAAAGTCTACACATGAGCGGAGTTTCCAAAATGGGCCCCACAAATGAGGCATGCAGACTGAATGAGCCCCGGAATCCAGTTATTCCAACTAGGGGGCCAACCCTGGCTGGCAAAAGCCACCCCACCCTCGCCCTCTCACAAATGGCCTCAGACCCCTTCTACTAGCGTTTGGATAATGTATAGTTTTTTCCCCTACAGAAATTCAGAGCTACACATGGAGCAACGTTGGAATTTTTGATGCCTGAAAAGTCAGACATTCGCAAGGTGGATGAATTTTGCAATTCTGTTCAAGATGTTTCTGTCAGAGAAGATGCTCAATTCGCGCAGCAATTACTTTCACTCTTTTATTGTTTTAATTTTAGCGGTCCATTTCGGTCCAGTAGGAATTCTAAAAAAAAAAAAGTCTACGTTTTTCCAAGTGTGGGTCAGGGCCCATTTCAGCCCAATATCGGGCAGCCCATATCGGTCGGAGCGCGTCTGAGAAAATAAAAGGACTTACACGGTGTCGTCTTGCATGAAGAGCTCGGGCCTTTCGGTCAACAGATTGTCCTTCAGCCAAAACAGAAGCTTCCCAATCGTCCCTGTAAATTAAAAGTGGGCGGTGAATGGGGGATGTTTCAAGGCGTGGAAATGCGGGCCATAACCAACCATGGTTTGATGTAAACCGAGCCGGAGGAAGATAGGGCCCGAGGTGGTCACGAACCTGAGACTTACAGTCAACAAGGGCCCCAAGAGTTAAGCGGAATAGAAAACTCGGCCAACGCCGGTCTACAGAGAGGTTTCTGCCTAAATGACGTAAAAAGGGTTAGTTGTGTTTTCATGTCGGATTTTATTTCCCCCAATTTTTTTTTCACTCGGAAAGTATTTCACCTCCGTAAAAATCCCATTTGTAGCCCCTAGAAAGCACTATTGATCCCCACAGTGAAATCGGATCGTTAAGGGACCCCCCAAAAATACTTCGATAACGACACCTAACTCGACCCCATAGCCGAAAACCTTCAAAAAACCCTCCCGTAGCCCCATAGCGCCCCACGGGTTTGGGCGATCGGGCTGAAAACCTGGCGGGCACAACTAGATGATAAACCAAGTATTTTGTCCAAAATTCAGATTTAAAAAAAAAAAAAAATCCTACGGCCCAAAACGGCCCGGACGGCGGACATTTCGGTTTTGGAATCTACACCTTTTGAAACGGATAATGTCAAATTTTGAGGCCGATCGGAGTCGTCGACCTCCGTCGCGATTACAAAGGTGTATTATTCCAAAATAATAAACCAAAAAAACCGTTTTTCTCTATCACGCCATTAGAACTGGTTACGGCATAGACTTACAGTTTTCAGAAGAAGGCAGCTCCAACTGGTGTTTCTTCTTTTTGTCGAACAACAGCTCAGCTCCGCCACTGTACAAAAAAAGAAGACTTAGACGATGCACAAGAGGACATATCAGCTAGTGCTGACAAATTGGGGGGACAGACGCTGCAAATTTTACACAAGGGTTTATTATACATTGCTATAGATTACCTACTTGTGCAAAAATTTAATTCTGTGACAATAAAAAAATTTTTGGATTTATTTTTTCAAACATTTTTTGTTTTTGCTTGAAAAATATTTGATCTCGGGATCCTTCAAAAATCCCATTTGTAGCCCCATGAAAGCACTATAGATCGCAACATTGAAATCGGATCGTTCCGGGACCCCCAAAGATAGATTCTACGTCCAAAAATACTTCGAAAACGACACCTAACTCGATCCCATAGCCAAAAGTCTTTAAAAAAAACCTCCCGTAGCCCCATTTTATCCCCATAGCGCCCCACGGGTTTGGGCGATCAGGCTGAAAGCCTTGCGGGCACAACTAGACGGTAAACCAAGTATTTCCTCAAAATTTCAGATTTAAAAAAAAAAAAATGCCTACTGCCTACTGCCCAAAACGGCCCCGGAGGGTGGACGGCGTTCGGCGGACGGACATTTTAGTTTTGGAATTTTTGGAGACCTCTTGAAACGGAAAATGTCAAATTTTGAGGCCGATCCGAGTCGTCGATCTCCGTCGCGAGTACTAAGGTTTGTTCTTATTCCAAGAATAACCAAAGAACCAAAATGAAAGGTCCATCGCGGAGATGGCGGACTGCCGCCGCACAGTGGGGCCGATGACGCTAAAAGGTGGCGGAAATTATTCGAGGTGACAAGACTTATTGGGAGCAATGGGTTTGGCATAAAAATGCAACATCTAAAATTTAATGTTAATAACATTTAATGTTAAGATTTAAATAAAAGTCCCTTTTTCAATGAGCACACTTGCGCATGATCTGAATTTAGCATCCCATTCTAGGGTCCTCAGTGAAACACAACAATAACAAAAAAACTCCTGCGGGGAGACGTGGATAAGTACACTTTTTTTGATCTGTAAAATCGATAAGGGCCAATTTAACGAGGATAATATTTTTCTAATGTCTTCGTATGGACTGCCTGAATACGAATCAGTAGTGGTTTAAGGCGTAATAATGAATTATTAATACCTACGTGGGTAAAAAAAAAACTGTACTGGTGAAAATTCCCAACTCCAACTTTCCGCCCCTCTGCTCTCCTCAAAACAGCTCGACGCGACAAAACCATTATGGTTCATTGTCCATGTACATAATATGTATATGATAATATCATATAATAATATTATATCCTCTGTTAAACCGATCGGCCAGATGCGTTTTTGGTTTTTCGAATTTCCGCCACCTTTCATCGGTGGGCCGGTGGACGAGCTGTCGATGCGGCGAGATTCTGCGATTGAAACAGGGTCCACCGACAAACAAGAAATTGTTTCCTACCTAAGTGGTCTATTGGTGGAAGGTATTGAGCACAGAGGAAGGTGAGAATTGAGCCACTGGAAGGAATCGCCAGTTACCGAAACCAGACAGCATACAAACCCTGACATTCAGGCCTTGTTACATCGTAGAACCACAAGGCGATCCCATCGTGATTGGATCACGTAAAATACCTAATTGCGGAAGAGAAAAGTGACTTTTAATACCTGTTTTACGACAGTTGTTCCAAGTAGAAAAACTCACCTGAATTCCACGGTGAACGACAGACGGTCTGAAGACATCTTTAGTCAACAGTTTGGTCCGAAAGACTTCAGCCCATGCAGAATTGACACGCTGGAAAATAAATTTATTCCATCACGAAGAGCTCGGAAAAAAGCCCAAACAAATCGTAAACACAACCAACGTGTAGCGCTATCAACTATTATCAGAATGGACTTCGAAGCGAAACCTCCGTAAGGTCTAGTTTCGGGCGACATAGACCTTAACGAGGAGCGTCTTATGTCTTGAGTGAAACCCACGGTAATACAAGGGTGGGCGCAGCTGAAGGGCCGGCACCCGAATGACGTCACATGAATCATTCCTTTCAGCGCGTCAAGACATTCGGCAACAGAGATAATATCTGACCAATCATAATATGATTATGTTTCCCCCTTGACCAATCATAATATTATTATGATTGGTCAGGGGGGAAACTATGAACGTCAATGAAAGTTGATTTTGAGAAAACGAAAACCAAAGTTTAAAAAAAAACGATTTAAGACGAAGTAGTCTATTTCCACGATAAAAATATAACGTGTAGACGCGTTTCGGTTGATTAGACCATCATCAGTAGGTACAATACTGATGTACAATGCGCTCAATTATTGAGGAGCTTGCTTCACAAAAAGTACTAGGTATATCCATTGAGAAAACTGCGTTTTTTGGTTGGTTTTAATTTGCATTTAGTACTTTTTGGTTGAAAACTCAATTTTAAAACGGTAATTTTCAAGTGGACAGAATACTTAGAGATGAAAGGACTTCATTTTCGTGAAGGAACAGTTCTCAAAACCATTAGTCCGAAAATGAAAATTTTGGCGTTTAGTACCTTACAGGTACTGACTTTTTTTATGCAACCTCCTCAATTGTTCCATAATCGTTCAATGTAATTTTTTGGACGGATTCCATGTACAAATATGTTCATAAAAGCAAAATCTGGAGAAAAAAAAACGTATAGGTATTTTATTTTAAAAAAATAATTTTTTTCCAAGTGGACATAAGGCGTAGTTTTTTGCAATCGGGCGTTTTTATTTCATTTTGTTTGATTTGTTATTTTTTTTTATTGGGCATTTGACATATAATCTTCGTAAATTTTGGTCATTGGTTAGGTACCTTAAATTTAAAACGCTTCACCAAATAGAGGGTGGTTCTGATAAAGTTTGTCTTTGCTTAAATCCACGATTTAATCTTGGTTTGGTCCCTTGATGAAAATAAGCCCTACGAAACGTCACATCCTTGTGGCTTATGTAAGAGGGGGGAGGGGAGGGGAAATGAGGAAAATATTTTATTAATCTGAAATAATTACAATAAAATTTATTGTAATTATTTCAGATTAGATAACATTTTTAATTATTTAATAATTAAAAATGTTATCTAAGATGGTTTTACTAAGAGAAATTAATCAAAATTCCATTAGATTTTTAGCGTTAGAATAGTTAAAAACGTGATTTTAGCCACCTAAAATATTTTTTATAAGTAATATAAAATATGGTTTGGCCTTTAGCGTATATTATACGTTAAAGGCCACACCAGTATTCAATACAAATTTTGTTGATCAAAACAGTAACAAAATTAGCTATTAAATTATTACAGAATTTATTAAAATTTAATGTTAATAAGGATTAATTAGACTCTACATCTCTTAGATTCTACATCTTCCACTTTGTAAAATGCTGCATCAGTGAAGTCAGAAACGGCAGCCATAAGCGTCATAGTCATAGGTTTTTATCATAAAATAGTAATTTTTGTCAAAGAGGTAACGAAATGCAACTTTGCAGAATAAACGTTATGAAACTGACATTTTCAACTTGAATGTTCTAGAGTTTGGTTCATTATTATCTGAATAATACACCCACGTATTCGCGGGGGTCGGAAATGTTGATCGGCCTCGAAATTTGACACTTTAGGTTTCACAAATTAAAGGTCCCTCCTCCATCCAGGGCATTTCTGCTAGTAGGAATTTTTCAAAAAATGCGAAATTTTGACACAACTATCGAGTCTCAACTTAGTTGGTTTCACAAATGTTTCAGCTTGATCGGACAATTTCCCTGGGAACTATGGGGGCTTTTATGGGGCAAAAATGAGGATATTTAAACGATTTTAGCGTGGGAGGCAAGTCGGGTGGGAATTTTGATGTTATTTTGGATGTAGAATCGATTAAAAGGGGCCCCAGACCGGTGAAATCATTGTAGAACGTAGTATCATCAAAAATAATAACAAACCCTCGAGTAATCCTGTTTGCAGCAAGTCGGTCCTCGAAACCATTTAATGTATTGGGCAATTGGAGTTTTAATGAAAAGCAACACACAAACTAACCTGATCATGCATCTCCTTCCTCACGTACAATTCAGCGCTCAGATCCTTGGGATTTCCTAGTAGTTTGCTTTGTCTTTGAGAGAGTGTCTAGTCCGGGTTCGAAATTTGGTTAATGGCGTCTTGAAGACTGAAGATATACAAAGCGGTCTTCGAGAAGTCACCCAGAAGCTGTGTTCTGCAGTAATTTTGGCATAAGTGTACGTTTAAAGAATTTTGAAAGCGCAATCGGAGGTTCGGGTTTTAGGATTTCAATGACGTTGTCCGAAATGGAAGCGATCGCTTCGATTCGGTCCACTTCTGTAGCGGTTGCGATCTTCGAAGCTGTCCCTGTCCCTCTCGATGAGGCCGCCAGACGTGGGGATTCGGGTTTCGGGTGAAGGGGTGCGGAAGAATCTGTTGTTACTGGGTGGTTCTGGTGAAGGTGTGCGGAAGCGTCGGTCGCTCCTGGGTGGTGGTGGTGATGGCGTGCGGAAGCGTCGGTCACTCCTGGGTGGTTCTGGTGTCGGCGTGCGGAAGCGTCGGTCACTCCTGGGTGGTGGTGACGGCGTGCGGAAGCGTCGATCACTCCTGGGTGGTTCTGGTGACGGCGTGCGGAAGCGTCGATCACTCCTGGGTGGTTCTGGTGTCGGCGTGCGGAAGCGTCGATCACTCCTGGGTGGTTCAGAACGGGTGGGATGAACGCCCTTGGGGTCGTACGACGATTCGTTGGCTCCAATTTTCTGGCTACCCGACGGCTCACCCATTGCTTTGGGCGGTCTTCTCGAAGCAGAGCTCGATCCTTTGTTCCGACGAGCTGGATCCTCCCTAACCAAAGCCCTCCATGGAGCAGGGTCAAAATCATCATCAGGTTCTGACTCTCCTTCTTCCTTTTCACCACCTTCATCCTTAGCAACGATAATCTCAGCACGCCCCATCTTGAAGTATATCGAGCGATCCTCCTTCAACAACTTGGCCGACTCCTCGTCAATCTCCAAAGCCATTGACGTACTCTTCGCTCCATCCAATCTGTGTAACACTTCCCACAGGCTCACTTTCAACTCAGCATTCTGTTTAGCTATAAACCGGAGAATTTTATCGTTATCGTCATTCTTGCTGAGTGGCAGTTTGGCAAAAGCTTTCACTCTGGTGGTTTGAGATGATATAATTTTCAGCGAGGCAAACGGCCAAGGCTGGCACCTGGAGATAAAGTGAAAGATCCAATTCTTCGACGACTGGTCATTGCAGATCACCCCGTATCGGCCGTCAGAGCGGAACGAATCTTGGAAAGAGGGCTTCATTCGTTCATCGTCGATCTCCAAAATGGCTTCAAGAATAGCATTCTCGATTGTATCCATCTGCTCGTCCGATAGGCGTTCGAGGGGGAATTTTGTTGGTACGATGAACAGAGGAGCTGTGGGGTCTCCAAAGGTGCTGCTTGGAATCTTGGCTGGTGCTTCACTTTTTGAGTTGGTTTGTGCTGAGACAGGTGGAAGGGAGGACATACCAGGGATGTTAAAAGGATCTGGATGCATTGGGAACGGGGTGCTGGCAGGTGGTATGGCACCAGGAAGGTAACTATTGAAGACTGGTACGTTTGAAAACATGTTGCCAGGTGGGGCATTAAAAGGTATTACATTGCAAGAGGGATCGACAAATTGAGGCATCGTTTCAGGGATGTGATTGAATGGAGCGACATGGCCCGGTGGTCCGTAATGGAAGGATTGTGGATAGCCTGGTGGGCAATACAATGGTGGCATTTGGCCAGAAGGACCTTGACTGAAGGGTGGCATATTGACAGGAGGACCATCATTGAACGAGGGCTGCCAGTCGCCAGACGGTGTATCTTGGAATGGTGATATGGAATTTCCCAGTGGCTGGTTGCCCGGTGAATGAGTTCTTCCAGGCTGGTTGGTAGGTGGTCCACGATGTCTTGGTGGCTGGTTTCCAGGAGGCCTCTCATCAATTGAGGGTCGCTGGGTTGCAGACGGTTTATCTCGAAATGGTGATCTGTTTGCTGGTGGTCCACGATGTCTTGGTGGCTGGTTTCCAGGAGGCCTCTCATCAATTGAGGGTCGCTGGGTTGCAGACGGTTTATCTCGAAATGGTGATCTGTTTGCTGGTGGTCCACGATGTCTTGGTGGCTGGTTTCCAGGAGGCCTCTCATCAATTGAGGGTCGCTGGGTTGCAGACGGTTTATCTCGAAATGGTGATCTGTTTGCTGGTGTTGCACGATTTCGCAGTGGCTGCTTGGCAGGTGGTCTATCTTGGAACGGTGATCTGCTCCCCCGGGGTCCACAGTGTCCAGGTGGCACATTGCCACGTCGTTCACGGGTTCTTGGTGGCTGGTGGCTGGGTGGTCCGTGATTTCTCGGTGGTATGTCATCGGGTCGTCTACTATCATAAGCTTCTCTTCGAGACTCACGGTTCATCCCTGATCTTGATGGCCCTTCCTCATCCAAGTAAGAATGTCTTGGGCGTTTACGTTCTATCTGGTCACATTGATCATCACGATGATCTATTCCAGCGTGCCAATAATGATCGCGTTCATCTGCGAAATCCCTGTGCTCTTCATCGAAATGTCTTCGTTTCAAACCAGATGGTCCAGGCTCTCGAGGCATTTCAGATGAACCTGCTACATCCATATTGATCTCACTAATCTTGCTAAAATTGTTCATGAGGCGCTCATATTCTTCCTTCAATGGACCATCAATTCCTGGAAGGTTTGCGATTGGCGGGAATCGTTGATTTCTTGGCTCTCTGTCAGGACTGGCTCCTTCATCCTCCTCGCATGGTTCTAGAGGTATATCCAGAGGAAGACCTCCCAGGAGCTCAGCTCCGTAATTGCTCATGTTGCTGATGAGACGCTGGCACTCTTGTTTGAACTCGTCGTCGTCTGGTGGTGGGCCGTATGTTTCGGATGGGCCTTCATACACGTTGGTATCACTCCTAGAAGGACCAGCTCCCTCGGCGCCTCTACAGCCTCCACTGGACAAGGCTGCCCTGCTGCCACTTGAGGGCCCACCTCCTCTACCACCTCTTGGAGGCACCCCTCCTCTCGCGCCACGATTTGACTGGTCATCCCTCTGTGCATATTCCACATAATTTGACACAGCTGTAGGTGTATGTTTAACGTAACCTTGATCTTCTTCTTCTGCAATTCGATCCTGGATTTCAGGCAGTGATAACATGGTCTGCAACAATGATTCTGGGTTCGCTCCACAGTTGTAAACAAGACTGACATATTTCCGGCGATACGAGGGCATTGGTATCATTTGCGAGAGTTCTTTAATTTCGTTCAATGTCTTTGTACAGTTAGGGTGAGGTGATTTACCCGGAGGAATATTGGCAATTCCACCTTTCCGCATCATTATTCTCACTTCTTGATGTTTCAACTTCCCAGGACGCTGCAGACATAAACTCATCTGTACTTGCGTCATTTTTTTCACTTTAGTGTCGTCTTTTTTGGTTGGTTTCTTGATTTCAGTTTTATTCTCCATATCTTATTCCCACGAGTAGCTAGGGATTTGACGGTCGCCCCCGACAGAGCCCCGCATGCCGGGGGAAGGCTAGGTTTAAACTGGGGGTCGCCCGGTGCCCAGAGTTCTCGTACTAACGACCAAGCTTCCCCTTGGCCACGCATCCCTCGGCGTACGATGTTTCACCTTGGATTGAGGGGGTCCCTCCTCCTTTCTCAACCGGGCTTGGGACCGGCTACGGCGGAGTTTCCCCCCTCCCCTCCTTTTCACTTCCACTAATCGATAAAATTGGAACATTTTACCCCTTCAAAAATCTGCACATTGAACTTGTTATATTAGAAAATGATTTCCCTCAAAAAGCACTCTGTGACCCTTCACGTTTTCCCATCCTCTTGCAACAATGACTCAATTTTCGGGTATGATATCGAGGGAGGTGCCGTTTTCGGAATGTTTTTGTTTGAACTTAGAATCAAATGTTTTGAGTCCCACGAACGTTACAAAAAAATCCTTTTTAAATAATTAAATTAAATTTTTTATTGATACAGAATTAATTGTTGAAATTTATATCAAAGAATAATAAACCCCTTGTGTAAAATTTGCAGCGTTTTAAGACGGTGGTCACGCCAATTTCCGACTTCTTCTAAAAATTCTATTTTATTCATGTTCAATAAACGAAACTAAAGTGACGATAAACTTTCAAGGGTTCGTGTTCATTGGGGGAAAATCATCTCACTAAGCGTAAAAGAAAATTTATTCTGTTGATCGATTAACTAGTATACCACATGACGCCAGTACATGCCATCCAAGGTAGATCAGTATCCGTTCAGTACAGGAACAGCTGATGCCACTTGTTGTCTGGAACCGATCTGAAAAAAGTGATAATTGATTATGGAGGCTGCCAAGACAACTGGGGCTAGAAGTAGCATGACGCAACTAATTAAAAATTTGATATAATTGTCTAAAATGTCAGAAAAACGGATTGATGACCAAATGCGCCATGCCGTCATCCATCATGCTGCTCTGATAGTCAGATGAGATCAGTCAAGCTGCGATTCTGCTTAGATTAGATGAATACTGGTATTCTCTGGTCAGAGATAGGCCAGTCAAAATCGACATCTCTAAGGGCCACTTTCACCACCCGAGATACCGAGAGTTTAAGCGTTAACGCCCAGGTTAAACCCCCGAGGGAGCACCGATTAGCATTGGAATCCGTGCGGAGCCGTTAGTTGGTGAAATAGGCCCTAAATTCGCAAAACGAGATGTATCTCTGATTTTTTAGTATGTTGTTCGGACCCATTAGGGTAGTGTTTACCCAATTTCGCAACTTCACAAAAGCTGTGCACACGAAAAACCGCGATTTTTCCGGCCTTATTTCAGTTTTTGCTCTATATCTAATAAAGTATGCGTTGTCCGACGAAAACTACTATATGCGTTTTTAAAAAGCATTAAATTTGTGACAATTTAAGCCCAACCGGAGCTGTGTAGGTCAATTAGTTCCAGAGTTATGGCACTTTGAAAATAGGCCATTTTTCCAAAATGCGAACATGAAGACCTGAAGACAGCGGAAGCACGTTTTTCAGAGCGTTTTCGACTGTAGCTCAAGAACTATTGGTCCGATTACAAATTTCTTTTTTTCTCCTGAAAGCTTAATAAATCCCCAATCGCAGCTATTCCGTGTGAAATTTTGATTTGAGCGTTGATAAGGGAGGGGCAGGCGCGGCAAACAAGTGGCAAATTTCGAACAAACCGTGTTTCTTTGCACATTTTTGCCTATAACGCGGGAACGGTTGGTCCGATCTTACTTTTCTTTTTTTTTTAGGTGAAAGCTGATTACATTTTATACAGGAAACGGCACAATGCATGTCTATTGAAAAAATAAAAGTGCCATTCGTATTCGTCGGAAAGGGTGGAAACAAGATATTTGACTGGCCTAAGAGGGTGGATTCTGCTTGGTACAGTGTACAGTGCCGACTAAATCGGCAGTTTGGTGGTTTAAAGAGCACAAACCTTAAAACTAACTTCATCTGTTACAGAATTGGCACATTTTTTTAAATATTTATCCTTCAAAACTTTAAAATTACGGAAAAATTGAGTTATTCTGAGTCAAAGGTGGATGCCGGTTCGGTGTGCGATCTAAACCCTCTGCTCGATCTACCAGTCACCTCCCACTTTCCCTCGTGATCTACAGACATGAACCTCCCAATTCAGATAGGCAAAGCCCACTTTGCGGGCAGAAGAAAATATAGGAAGACTGTTGTGTTCATCGGAAGATTCAGATGCCGAAGTGTTAAATAGTAGAAACCAAAGAGCACGCGTAGGTAGATGGTCCCTGGGTTTTCGGTTTGATTAAAGGGAACGATTGTCGATATTTCCACGTTCGTGGACTACAATAATAATTATAGTACAATTATTGTAGTCCAGTTCCAAATAGCAATTATTGCTGGCGAAAACACAGAACAGAAAACCCGGATCTATTTCTTGTCCTGCTGACGGATATCAAGGATTTTTCAGACTAAGGTAAGAAAACTCCTAAATAGCGGTAGATCGCATACCGAACCAACACCCAAAGGTGGCCCAACAAGTTTGAACATCATTTTAGTTGCATCATGCGGCTGCAAATTTGTAGTCGAATGCCTACGAAGACTCACGTCATAAGTAGGAGCACGATGTGACAGTCAGCCAGAATGAGTTGACGTAGATTTGAATAGTCTGCAGCAGGATCTTCTCATAAGGGGAAACGACGTAGAGAAGAGGTGTCACATCTGGAGCACAAGAGAGCAAAAGTTGGTTAGAAAATGAGTCAACAACATACGTACATTTCCAAGCAAAACTCACAGCTTACCTAACGAGAAAATGAGGAACAGCCCTTTTTAGCAGCAAGTCAGATGAATTTGTGTCTTGTTCGAAGAAAATTATTGAAACTTGTAGCCTCTGGGCCAACTAGGTGGTGGTGGTGGAAGTGGAAGACTTGGGTGGTTGTAGAGCATCGGAGAGCGACCATCAACGTGTCCGGTGGATTGCGGGTGTCGTTGAGAATCGCTGTAACTTGGTGCCTGGTGGTGGAATGGTGGTTTTGAGGGGTCGAAAAACGGGGCGGGGTGGTGGGAATGGGCCCACCTTTGGGTTTGGAACCTGGCAGCATCTTTGGGTTCATATTCGTAGCAGAGTTTTGGATGACGCTGACCCTGTTGAGATTCCATAGGGTGGAAGGAATGGCTCTGGCCTACCCTTTTACGATACTGAGATTGCAAGGTTTCAATCGGTTGACCTTGCCATGCTTGCTGATTTGTGCTTGGTCCAGCAGATTCGAAATTGTGTCTGTTAGGAGTTGTGCGATTTGTGTGATGACTTCCATCCAAAGGGGTGAACTGATAACTGGCAGCATCTCTGGTCTCATGTTCGTTGACCCATTTACGCTTACCCTGTGGAGACTCCGTAGGTTGGAAGGAATGTCTTTGCCATGCGCTGTTGCTAGACTGAGATAGCGAGGCTGCAAGCGGTTGATCTTGCCATGCTTGCTGATCCCTGCTTGGCCCAGCAGATTCGAAATTGTGTCTGTGCGAGGCAGCATCTCTGGTTTCATATTTGTTTACCCGCTTACGCTTAGACTGTGGAGATTCCGTAGGGCGAAAGGAATGTCTTTGCCATGCTTGCTGATCACTGCTTGGTCCGGCAGATTCGAAATCGTATGTGTCTGGAGTTGGGCGTTCTGGTTGATGATTTCCATCCGAAGGGCTGCTATCATCACTCGCAGCATCAAAGGGATCATATTCGTCGCTGAGTTTTGGACCACGCTGACACTCCTGAGATTCCACAGGGTGAAAGGAATGGCTCTGCAATGCGGTGTCGTGAGACTGAGATAGCGAGGCTTCAAGCGGTTGACCTTGCAATGCTTCCTGATCCCTGCTTGGTCCGGCAGATTCGGGATTGCGTTCATTTAACATTGTGCGTTCTGGGTGATGATTTGGTCCGGAGGGACCAAACCTAACGCGTCCGAACTTTTTCATAACTAGCGCCCACTCTTCATCTACAAACGGCTTGCGAGTCAAACTCCAACGCAGAGCGGTTTTCGCCAAAGCAACCCCGTGTTCCATCCCGCCCTCCCGCCAGGTGTCGTAGTCTCTTCTCTGCCTCTCGGTGAGCTTTTGAAAAATTTCGTCACTGGTCTTTACTTTACTCAAGTCCTGGTTGGGCTTAGCGTCGTCCATCACACCTTTAACTCTGCCAAGAATCTCATTGACGGACCAGCCTTGCTTATGGAAACGATTGAACCATTCCGTCAACGTTCCTGACTCGAAATCATCAGGCTGTAATGGAGTTTGACGGAACACTTTGGAGAAAATATTATTGTCCTGGCGCGGCAAATGGAAGTGTATCCTCATCATTGCTTCCTGCACATCTTTTTTGGATAGCAAATCGCTAAATAATTTGTTGACGTCTCTTCCTGCGCTTGCTGCAACCCGGATTTCATGCCTGAGCGATTTATTTGGGAGAGCGAGGATCATCATGTTGAGATCTACTTTGGACTTATCAGTCATCAAGTAGGCCATCTGTTCGTCCGGGTCGACTCCTTCGTAATAAACAGCATTGATGAAACGTTTTCTCCTTGAACGTACCAACTTCATCGACATTGCCAACAGTTCTTCGCGTGTGTATTTACAGTTAGGATGACGTTCTCTCGTCTGAGGATTGGTACGTTTTTGCTGAGGAACGTTTTTCCGTTTGTTCTTCCATTTTTTGTTTGGTTTATTTTTTTTACTTTTATTTGCCATATCTTATTCCCACGAGTAGCTAGGGAGTGGACGGTCGCCCCCGACAGAGCCCCGCATGCCGGGGGAAGGCTACGTTGAAACTGGGGGTCGCCCGGTGCCCAGAGTTCTCGTACTAACGACCAAGCTTCCCCTTGGCCACGCATCCCTCGGCGCACGATGTTTCACCTTGGATTGGGGGGGTCCCTCCTCCTTTCTCAACCGGGCTTGGGACCGGCTACGGCGGAGTTCCCCCCCCCCCCCCCTAAATCGCATCAAGATGCGTATAATATACCCCACATATTACGCCCCATACCGAGGCGTTTATGGATCCTCCTGGTTTCTAGTACATTAATTTTATTCTTCTCTCTAACGTGATCCGAGTATTTGGGATTATTAACAGCATGGGGTGAAAGTGGTCAGGGGAGAAAGTGGCCACTGGCTGTGTACTAGCCTGTGTTCATCACAGCAAGCACTGAATTAATGCAATTCATCTTTGGAGGGCAAACCTGACCTACAAGAAGCAGAAAGTTGTTCTGATAAGAATTTGATAAGCAATAAAAATGTTAAGTTTTTGTAGTGGTCGAGACCAATTTTGAGCCGTAGCTTTGGATCGCCTGGAGGGCGCATTTTCGGCGAAATCGTCTGCCATTGTGTTGTACTTGAACCCATCGATGAGCACATAACAACAATTTTTAGAATAGAAGAATGTATGGGCTTTTCTTTAAGCATATACACGTTGAGCACCTCAACTTGCCATACGGCAGCTTGAGTATAAGCTCGTATAGGTATAAGTATAGGTTGTTAGCTTCTGGGTAAGCAAGACAACAGTATTGAAATAGGTTTGTATTGGCTTACAGAAATCGTAACGCTTGATTCGATTCGATTTCTCATTATAATAATGATAATGAATTGAAACGATAGAATGAAAATCAACATTGTACGTTTCTATTTAAGAATTGAAACCATTCATGGCCATTTATTTCATCCAATAATTGGATGAAATTATTATTATCATTAAGGATGGTAATAATTACACCGCTAAGAGTCCTCGGGAGACTCGTGCGGCACTGAAGTCAGACCCTTCCTTTAGATTCCATGTATAATGCTAATTTCATTCCACTAAAGAAAGGTTAAATAATCCTAAATGATTTCGTCGGACGTCAAGCGGCCGCTGCGGCGGGAAAACGGATGAGGCTCCGGTAGAGAGCCTCCCAAAGGAACTGAGAATGCGATTAAAATCCACGACATCAGGCTCAAGACCTTGCCGCGAGGCAACCAGAGCGATTCTCCGCTGGTGGTCTGACGAAACGGAACTATTTGGTGTCCAGTACAACACAACAGATACCTCGTCAAAGTCTACCAGGTCAACAAGGATTCCAGCGGCAATTTGACGAAGGTTTGTAGTTCGTGCTGTCATGTTCATCGACTTGAAGCCCGATTCTACGTACCTACCGTTTCGGGATTAACCAGAGGACTAAACAAAAATTTGTCTGAATTTTTCAGAACGTATTGAAATATTGACAGTGGACACTTTTCACACACTTGTTGAGGGTCATATAACGCTGAGCACAGTGATATCCAGCAACGTATCAGAATGCGTCTCTTTTGTATGCACAGAAGTAAAAACCAACGTCACATGGACGCCTGTCCCAGAAAATGTGCCCTAAAAAAGGATCGATCTACAGCGGTTTCACACCTGTACACTATTACACTCGGGCTCAAGATTACTGCAAAGCGGAAATACCTGACTTGCAACACGATTGCTACGTGTCCATAGCAGTTTACGCCACAAACTCTAAGCAAGCTGTAGAAAAGCTGTAGAACCTCTACATTTGACGATTTCCGTTGTAAACTGTGAGCTCAAATTGACTTGAAAAGCTGTAAAACCTCCAAATTTGACGATTTCCGTTGTAAACTGTGAGCTCGAATTGACTTGGAAAGCTGTAGAACAAGCGCCACCGAAAAACAGGGGTTTGTTCGTCCCGAGTAACCCGAACAGGAGCAACTTCAATAGCACTCTCGAAGGCACGCCCACAGAGTACATTGCACATGCCGGACTAATGGGAGAATACATGACCGTCTACAATCAGTTCCACAGCAGGTGACAGAAGGAAGAACCAAAATCCGTCTAACCTTTTGAAACCGACGAATTCGAAGTAAACCGCGAAAAATTATAAATCGCCGAAGGTGTGGCGCAAGAACTGGACCAAAGCCGTGTTTCTGAAAAATAATACAGCTCACGAAGAAAGGACGACGGTCAACAATTTATTAATTGTATTACACATTTATAATTGAGTACAGATCCAAGCAAAAAGAACTTGAACGTAACAGTTTTGGGTTTCATCTCCTACGCTCGCCAAGTGGGAATGGAGTATCTACTTATCCCGCAACGAGGTCCATTTTACGCAATAGTAGCTGAATAGCTCATTGCGCAGCTAAAATATCGGATTTCCGGCTCAACAGGGACGTTTACGAAACAATTACAGACCCAAAGGAGTGTGACGGTTGCCAGTTAAATGGGCGGCAATCGAATGCCTCGTTCATCAGACGTTCACCACCCAAAAAAAAAAATAATAATAATAATAATTCGTTAAATCGTCAGTTATTAACGATTCACCCCCCGAGTGCAACTAAACTGCTATCCAATGCAAACAAGAAGAAACTTTTTGGTCAACTGTTGTTAATTTGGGGCATTTTTCACTTTTACTTGTAAAAAAAAAACAAAAAACTTTCGCTTCGTTTTACCGTTCGTGGGGGGAGGTTAATTTTCCCTTGTGACCAACACGATGTGTTGCTAATTTGGTGAGTAAGCCCACGGACAACCCTCTTCGCTCTCCTCCCCGTTTTCGGACTTTCACTCACGTCGGGCTACCCGACCCACTCTATAAGCTACCTCATGAATCATCATTTTAAAGTCCGTAATATCAACCTCAAGTATCTTCCCCAGCAGCGAATCCCTTCCAAGGAGCTTGGTAGAGAAACGTGTGGCCTTAGAAAACTCGATTGTATTACAAACTCGATTACGTACTTACATGGCAAATCAGTCATGTCAATAATCATTTCATCACATCACAGGTGACATAAGGCAGTCTTAGAGGTTCTCTAATACTTAGTAGTTTTTTCCACCGCAAAATCCTGTAGAATCACCTGCAAAAGCAAAATTGATTATTTAAAACAGAATGTAACGTCAAAAACTCTTTTCGTGTTTCAAACGGCACGATAGGATGTGAAGATAACAACTCGAAGTGAAAATGTGATTACCGGAGGTTGTAGAGATCTTTACAGCACCAGGGTTGAAGATTCGGTTGTACCATGTCAGCAGCAGAGCTGGAGAAGTCAGCAACTCCTGAAACAAAAGAAGCTTTTATCAGTCAAATTATTTAAATTTAATTCCAAACGACACAGAACGAAGAATGTGTCCCAATAAGGTGCTACATGAGGAGCGCCTGATAAATTCGAGGTATTGGAGGGGGGAACTGAGTTAAAAAACGCGGACATGTGACGTCACGCGCGCCCTCTCACGGAGGAAACATACAAAAAGGCTTTAAAAACGAAAAATACTCCTTAAATCAAGTTAGAAATGTGCTTCACTCACCTGCGACCAGGTTTATTGAGGTAGTCCTCCTTTTTGAACAGAATCCATTCATCAGCCGTCGCTAGGTTTGCCTTTCAATTAATTGTCTTCAAATTTTGAAAAAGTCGATTTGATGCCGTCTTCTTGAAAAGCACCACTGAATCGTGAATCTAATTCAAGTTTGATCATTTTGGCATAGAGATCCATTAGCTTCATCTGTTCAGGTGGCAATCCTGCAACTAAAGCCAGAAGTAGCAGAAATGACCAACAGGAATTAGTCATCGGAGAACGTCGGAGAGACAGGTCGTCTTCGGGGGTCAGGAACGTTTGGCAGTGAACGTCTTTGGGCGTGAGCGTAAGTGAACTGCGGGGCTTCGTCATGAGAGGATCCTGCAGCGATTGATGTGTTGAATTTATCATTAGCTTGGTCCAAAGTGCTGCGTCGTCGGGGAGGTGGTTTCTTGGGTTGTTCGGCGGTGTTGACTTGCTGGCTGACAAAGCCCTGAGTGACCTGGAGGGCTTTTTCGCACGAGTACCCAGCAGCGATGAGTTTCCTGAATTGTTCGGTGGCCGCGTCTTGCAACGACTGGCCGGGACGACATTCGAATTGTATGTGCACGTTCTGGTCAGGGTCTGGGGAGTGATCACGGGCAGCACGAGGCGCCTGGACGGGTGGCCGAACTTTGGATTCCTCACGTGGGCTCTTTTGTTCAGTGGCCACGTCTTGCAACGACTGGCCAGGACGACATTCGAATTGTACGGGCAAGTTCTCGTCAGAGTCTGTGGAGTGGCCACGGGCAGCAACAGATGCCTGGTTGGGTGGCCGAGCCGGCACATTGGATTCCTTGTGTGAGCCCTGTGAGATCTCACCTTGCACGGGCTTGGAGGGCAGACACCACCCAATAAGAGTGTCATACCGCATGTCAACATCACCAGTGGAATTGGCCTGGTAGACCTTCTGAAGACGTTCAATCACGTCGCATTCACCTTGCTCAATTGTAGACGGCACTTCAGAGTTTTTGGCCACCCTGTCAAGGTCTGCATCCCTGGAAGACGCCAAATGCGTATCATTACTGTTGTCAGACTGACAGACATTCTGTCCTGTTTCCATCAAGTCGACGGTCTCTTGTTGATCAACAGGCAGTGGTGGCACGCTAGCACTGTTAGCAACACTATCGAGATGTTCAAGCCAGTGAGATAATGCCAAATGAGAAAAGTCCTCTGATTCACTCAGTGGACTGAGACTATCGCCTGGGAACAATGGCTCATGAGTGAAGTCCTTCGTTTGGAACGATAACGATCGAGGCAATGAAAACTTGTATTTGCCAGAGAAAGCAGTGAGCGTTTTGCGACATTCATCCAGTTCCATTTCACTTTCTGCAGACTTTGAGCGATTCCTTCGTTTGCCTTTTATTCCCTTGCGACGCTTTGTTTGCGGGTCATGCGATGTACTTGGTGACCTCCGTGCCTTAAGTCTGCGGTAATCCCGATAATACACGTAACTGTCATGCTGGGGACTATCTGAGCAGCAGTTGCTTTGTTCTGGGCTAGAGCTACGCGATCTTGCAAGCTTCTCTCGTCTCTCACCAGGCTCGTCAAAGATGTCTGCGTAAATATCATGCTCGGGCGAGTCTATCCCCGACTTTTCCACTGGTTTCTCCTCGTAGAACTCAGCATAAATGTCATCTTCTAAAGAGTCGAAATCCGTTGATTTCTTTGGTTCACAACTCAAATCACTATCACTCTTTCTAACAAAGATCTTCGCAGTACCCATCTTGAAAAAGATGCTGCTCTGTTTCAAGAGAACTTTGGCGGACTCGTCATCAATAACCAAGTCCATGCAAGTTTTGGAATCGTCCCTTTCCCACTTCCGCACCACCTCCCACTTGCTGACGTCCAATCCAGTATTCTGTTTACCAATGAATCGGAGGATTTTGTCGTTGGTTTCATTCGTGCAACAGGACAGCACCGCAGTGGCTTTGGTTCCAGCGCAGTTCTCCGAAGTGATTCTCAAGGAGGTGTTGGGCAAAGGCTTGTGAGTCCCCAAATATGCATACAACCAGTTCCTTGAGAACCCATCGCCGCATAACACTCCGTAACGGCCATTTCGCCGGAAGGACTCGAAGAAAACTGGTTTGGTGCCCTCAGCATCCAACATAACGTCAAGTATGTTTTCCTCAATCTGAGTCATTTGTTCGTCCGATAACTGCGTAAGAGGGTAGTCTGATGGTTCGATGTAGACAAGGATGCGACATCGAGTGGTCAATGATGCTGGATCTTTCTGTGCCACGTCGCTGCCGTTCGGTGATTTCTCTTCAGCATAATGAACTTCTGTTTTTGGCGAACCCAACTCCTCCCAGTCCATTTCCACTGGTTCACACAGCGGAGGGAGCGGCGGTGCCGTCGGTGGCGGCAAGTCGGGAAGCGGCGGTTGGCAGTCGGACAGTGCTATAGCTGAAGAGCTCGGAGAAAATTCTTTCTTGTTCACATCAGGCGGAAGCGGTATGTCGCCAATCGTGTCTGGAAAATACCAAGGCTCTCCGGGTTCAACGGAGTCTCTTTCGGTATTGCCTTCATATGATGCAACAGAAGCCTCTATTTTCCGGGAATTTTCATTTTGGGACGTACCCACCGATGGCACAGGAGAAGGACATGATAGGAGAATCATAGAAGGATCATTGTCAGAATATGGTCCGTCCTTAGAGTGTGTCTTTGCTGTTGGTGTTGTTTTTGAATCACTTCCCGCTGGGTTAGGTGGTGATCCAGCAGAATGACGTTTGCGCAATGGAGATTCTTCTGCAAGCGAGGAAACCATTTGGCAGTTTCTAGACTCTGGATCACTTTTATCTGGCTGAGAAACTGGATCTTCGGCAGTTTTTGATTCTTCGGCTACGTTGTGAGATGATGGGGTATTCGGGGGCGTACCCACTGATGGCACAGGAGAAGGACATGATAGGAGAATCATAGAAGGATCATTGTCAGAATATGAGTTTGGCTGACATTGGTAAGGGTAGCCATCGTCGTAGTGAAGATGTTTGGGGACCATTTGCTTTCGGCTTGGTCGGTCCTTGGAGCGTGTCTTTGCTGTTGGTGTTGTTTTTGAATCACTTCCCGCTGGGTCAGGTGGTGATCCAGCAGAATGACGTTTGCGCAATGGAGATTCTGCTGCAAGCGAGGAAACCATTTGGCAGTTTCTAGACTCTGGATCTCTTTTATCTGGCTGAGAAACTGGATCTTCGGCAGTTTTTGATTCGTCGGTTACGTTGTGAGATGACGGGGGATCTCTGGTTGTATCCAACGTTTTCCCTGATGCGAAAACGTGAGGACCTTCTTCATGCTGGGTTTTGTCTTCTGACATAGCTGATTCAGCTCCTTCATCAGCCTCTTTTAGTGGTGTGCAGAACATGTCTTTCACTGGAGATAACTTTTTTGACTTTTTCGATGGCTCCGGACAATCCCGGCGGCGCTCACAATGATCAAGCTCTTCGGAAAGACTGTAAGATGCATCGTTTTCCTTGGAAGCTGACGGAATGGTTGATGAACTGTTATACTGAGATTTTGGGGAGAGTTCAGGCAAGTTGTTGATTTGAGTGTCAAAGGATGTTTCGGATGTTTCCCATCTGCTACGTCTGGATTTTAACGGCTGTGGCACTTGTTTGGGAGAGACTTTGGGTTTTTTCGGTATTTGCAGGATTCGCGGAACGAACTGGACATTTCGTTTCGGTGTGGTCTTGATTGTTGGTCGAGAGTTTAATTCTATTGTAGAGAGAGGTTTATTGAAGACCTTAGCACGACCCCAACTTAAAATTGTGAGATAATCTATGTGTGGATCATCATTGGTTGTCGACAGTTCGGTTTTCTCGGCTTCGGAGATCCTGTCGACGTCAGTCCCCTTCGGCCCTACGGCGTTTGTCTTTTTATTTTCCATTTTATTCCCACGAGCAGCTAGGGAGGTGACAGTCGCCCCCGACAGAGCCCCGCTTGCCGGGGGAAGGCTACGTTGAAACTGGGGGTCGCCCGGTGCCCAGAGTTCTCGTACTTACGACCAAGCTTCCCCTTGGCCACGCATCCCTCGGCGCACGATGTTTCACCTTGGATTGGGGGGGTCCCTCCTCCTTTCTCAACCGGGCTTGGGACCGGCTACGGCGGAGTTTCCCCCTCCCCCCCTTTTCCTTTCCACTAATAGATAAAATTGGAACATTTTACCCCTTCAAAAATCAGCACATTGAACTTGTTCACGAAAGATACTAATCATTACATCGGAAACACTCATAGCCAATTGAATGATAACGAAGCACTCAAATAGAACATTAATAAATTTTATTATTTGTTCAACTGTAAAAAAAAATTCTTCAAATACAACCACCAAGCTCACAGTAAGAAATAAGGTCAGAGTGAGGTTGAACGATTTGAGGTAGACCAAGCATAGTACGAAAGTGGCGCTTGCAGAGCCTGAAACAAATTTCAAACGTGCCTTAAAGAAGAGTAAGTTGCTACATAGCTCAATATTGTCAAAATGGAAGAAAGCTGCAAATTTTACACAAGGGTTCAATATTCTTTCATGTAAATTATCCAAAAATTAAATCTCGTAGTTCGAAATTAAATCGTTAGTTAAAATTAAATTAAATCTCGTAGTTTAAAGTTAAATTAAAAATTAAATTAAATTAAAATAAATTAAAATTAATTAATTAATTAAAATTAAATTTAAAAAATCTCGTAGTTTAAAATTAAATTAAAAATTAAATCTCGTAGTTCGAAATTAAATCGTTCGAAAATTAAATCTCGTAGTTCGAAAAAAGTGTTATTTAATTAATTAAATTGAATCATTTGAGAAAGTTTTTTTTGTAAAGATTGTGGACAGATGTGGGACGGACCCCGATAAGTGGATTATGCGGCAAAAATTACTCGAAAAGACAGCTCATTCTACTTCCTGGCATCCTTCAAAAAACTCCATTTGTAGCCCCACGAAAGCGCCATAAATCCTCACGGTGCTGGGAACCCGAAAAATGGATTCTACGTCCCAAAATACTTCGAAAACAACACTCGATATAATACCCGTGTTTACGGGGGGGTGTTAAGGAGTTTTCCTTTTTAGCCCCACAGAACCCCACGGGGCCTGGACGGCGAACGGACATTTTGTTTTTGGAATCTACACATCATGAAACCTATAATAACAAATTTTGGGGCCGATCAAAATTTTCGACCTCCGACGCTATTGCATAAATACATTATTCCCTGAATAATTAACCAAAAAATGCTCAAGGCCCCTTGTCATAAGAATAAGGACAGCTTACCAACATCAGGCGCCTGATGTTGGTACAAAGTAGGATGTAGGTACGTTCCAATCAAATTGTAGCATCCAATGTGTAGTCCGTCCACCTCCTGAAAAAAATAAATAAATAAAACTTACAAAAACGTTTAAATCGAGGTTTATTATTCATTGATATAGAAAAACTGTGCAAAATGCAAAATTTAATGCAGTCAATAAAAATTATTTGAAAAAAAAAAAATTTATTTTTGTCTGTAGAATGTTTGGGTAGATGTGGGAACCCCAAAAATGGATTAAGCGTCCAAAAATACTTCGAAAACGACACCTCACTCGATATCATACACGAAAACCTGCAAAAACCCCTCCCGACAGCGCTTTTCAGCCCCGCGGGGTTGGGCGATCGGGATGAAATCCTTCGGGACTGAGTATTTTGTCAAAATTTTAGATTAAAAAAAAATCCTACTGCCCAAAACGGCCCGGACGGCGGACTGGCATTTCGGTTTTGGAATCTAGACCTTTTGAAATGGATAGTCAAATTTTGAGGCGGATCGGAGTGTCGACCTCCGTCTGGATTACAAAGGTGTATTACTCCAAGAATAATAAACCGAAAATTGGTCACGGCCCCTTGTAAAAAGAATTTAAGGGCAGCTTACCAACATCAGGCGCAAGGTCGATCAGTAAGAAGTAGGCACGTTCCAACCAAATTGTAGCATCAGATGCTATTAGATTCTAATGTGTAGTCCACTCCACCTCCTGGAAAAAAAAAAAAAAAAAAAAAAAAATCAGCAACGTTGGAGCGGTAGTGAGATTGGTAATACTACAAAATGAATTACGAGTACCTGCAGGCGTTAAGGCCGAATTGGAGATTCATCAGATTATGTCCTCAGCCAGTTCAAAACTGGGAGTATCCAAGATATTCCTCATACTCCGTGTTTTCGATCGACCCGGCTCTCAATTGACGCGAAATTGGGCTTGGTCTATGTGTGAGCGGTGAGCACTCTTCCGAGCTGATGTATATAGGTGTGGACATTCTGGAAGCGACGGAGCGATCGGTCCTGGGCTGTCGGTCTCTCGTATGTTTTTGGCGTTTCTTCACCTTCCTCTCGCTAGAAGTCAACTTGGACGGCCTCTTGGGACTTCTGTGTGGTGAACGAGACTGGGAACACTCTGACGAATCCCTTCTTTTGTGGCGTTCGGGTGATGACAGAGTCTCATTCGATGGTGCAAAGCCCTCTTCTGAACTGAAGTAAGCACGCTTGGACGTACTAGAAGGACTGGAGCGGTCGCGCCTAGACAGTCGGTCTCTGTGATGTTTTCGGCGAGTCTTCCTCTCACAAGAACTCAACTTGGACCGCCTCCTTTTGTGACTGCGGGATGAACGAGACTGGGAACACTCTGACGAATCCCTTCTTTTGAGGCATTCGGGTGATGACGGAGTCGTTGGTGCAAAGCCCTCTTCTGAACTGTATGTACGTTTGGACACGCTAGAAAGACTGGAGCGGTCGCGCCTAGACAGTCGGTCTCTGTGATGTTTTCGGCGAGTCGTCCTCTCACAAGAACTCAACTTGGACCGCCTCCTTTTTTTACTTCTGCGGGATGAACGAGCCTGGGAACGCTCTCTGGAAGCCGTTCTTCTCTCGCATTCGAGTGATGACAGAGTCTCAATCTTTGGTGTAAAGCCCTCTTCTGAACTGTATGTACGTTTGGACGTGCTAGAAAGACTGGAGCGGTCGCGCCTAGACAGTCGGTCTCTGTGATGTTTTCGGTGTTTCTTCCTCTCACAAGAACGCAACTTGGACCGCTTCCGTTCGTGACTTCTTCGGGATGAACGGGACCAAGAGAGCTCTCGCCAATCCCTACTTTTCTGACACTCGGGTGACGAAGGAATCTCAAGCATCTCGGTGCAGTTTTCCGCTTCCATAGAAGTGCTGGGGAAAGGATTGAGTGGTGGGGACATTGCTGGCGGGTACGTTGCCGTGGTTGGTTTTGTCATCGACTTTTCCACTGCAATATCAGCATTGCCAAATTTGAACCTTATCCTGGTGCACTGCCTGAGAACATCTGCTGATTCTTCGTCAATGATCAAATCCATAAAAGTGCCTGCTTCAGAGTCCAATCTTTCCAAAATTGTCCATTTACTCACCTCCAAACCACTGTTTTGTATTCCGACAAATTTCAAAATTTTTCGATCATCGTCTTTGCACAGGGGCAGCTTCAGATAGGCTTTTATGCCGAGCTGATTATTGATCTTGAGTGAAGGATCGAACTTGGTTACTTGCTTGAAAAGCCAATTGAAGGAGAAGGCGTCGCTGCAGATGATTGTGTAGGTGCCATCTTTGCGGTATGAGTCTAGAAAAGTGGGTTTGCTGTCGGCGTTGCTCATTTCGAGGATGGCTTCAAGTACGTTGTTTTCAATGGCGTCCATTTGGGGCTCAGTAAATCGTGCTTTGGGGTAGTCTGCGGGAACGATGAAACAGTGCAGTTTGACGGCTTCAGGTTCACTGAGTTGTTGGTTTGGTGAAGTAACACGAGGGTTGAGAGGTTGGCTGGCGTGCATGTTGCCATTAGCGATTTGACAGGGTTCGGGTCGGAGAGCATATTGTTGACTCAAACTTTTCCTTTCAAGCTCTTGAACATAATTTGGGAATGGCAGACAACTTGGATCAGCACCAAACCTGTCTTGACCAGCCCTCACAGCCTCTTCCAGTTCTTCATTCTGCTCTTCAGGATTAACTAGGGCAAAAGCTTCTTCTACAACTAAATTTCTGATTCTAACGTTCCTCCTACGTTTCTTCTCAGCCGTTGACAAACAGGAGTCAGAAACAGTGTGGTCCATGTCTTCAAGGCATGGCCTTCTAGTAGATCTCGTTGGATCTGCGAGTTCCGGAGTATCAGGTATCAATCCAGCCAACTTGCACTTTTTGAAAGCCTCATTGCAACGAGCCCCCAAATCACGACAGTACTTCATTTTGCTCTGTTCATCCTCTTTCCCAAATTCCATACCCAAAATACCCTTCATAACATCCACGGGATTCTTTCCATTGCAAAACACATCGACTTGAAATTTATACCTGTCATTTTGGGGGATCACGCAGGACATGGCACGCACTTCTAAGCGGGAATATTTGCAACTGGGGTGAGGCATTAACTCTTCCATATTCGTGCTGGTGCATGGTAACGCGTTGGTGTGGCTGTACCCTTGATTAAGTTTGTAGTGTTCGAGGTAATTCAAGGTCATCTGTAGGATCTCTGTATTGGCAACTGGTTGAGCTATGGGCGTATCTACCACATCCTCCGAGTCACTTGAGATACTCATCGACTCTTGATCATAATTTTCAACCAGTTTATCTTCGTCATGCTCCACATATTGCTCACTACTGACTCGGGCGGGTGAACAGAGCTTTGCACTCGAAATTACTCTCTTAACCTCGTCCGGGTCCTCCCCATCAAAATACACCCTTACCAAGAATACTCCTCTGGACGCCAAGGGCAAGGCTCGTGCCTCTTTCTGTAGGTTCTCCCAGGAATATGTGCACTGCGGGTGTGGCAAAACCTGTAGCCCGGAGACCTCCGCTTTTGACACAGCCTGTCGGCAGCGCAATCCTTGTTTCCGCCAAAAATAGTACCTCTTCATACCTTCTGCATCTTTTATAGTCCTCTTGAGCAATTGTTCTTCGGCGGCAAGTTCTTCCAACGCCAAGTGTCGCTCAAACGCCCCCATCTGTTCTCCCATTCCCAAATTGTTCAAAAGGTACTTCATCATTTCCTTTGGCTCCACACCAGAAAAATACGTTTCGTAGATGAACTGTCGCTGCAAGTAGACGTTGGGGAGTATTTTCGACAAACGGCGGAGCCTCATTTTGGAAAGCCAGCAGTTTGGGTGGCGAACTGGTGGTGGGATGAGGTCAGGTACTCGTGATTTGGCTGCAGCTTCTGGTATCGTCAAACCACTCTTGAACCAAGCTAAGAATCTCATCTTTTGGCCCAATGTCAGTCTTCGTATGAGAGCTTGAAATAGCATTGTGGTCTTGATGAAGGCTTGGGGTGACTCCACGTGGTTTGGATGTTGCTCTGGTGGACAAGTAGATTTGCCTTGAAGTTCACTGTTGGGTAATATCATGTTGTCCACAAGAAACGATTCAAGTAGATCAAATTCGTCCAATTTTTGGTTGTTCTGAGTGGCAAGAGAGTCAACACAACCTTTTGGAAGTGATGGACTCGTGCCTGGTGTCATGGTCAGTTGAAATCCGTAGGTGTCACACAGTTCTGATTGTGCCGGATGGTTAGGGATGTTCACGTCCATCGAATCCCGTCTGGGATTCGATAAACCCTCTTTACGGTCGTTCGATTCAATATTCATTTTATTCCCACGAGCAGCTAGGGAGTGGACGGTCGCCCCCGACAGAGCCCCGCATGCCGGGGGAAGGCTACGTTGAAACTGGGGGTCGCCCGGTGCCCAGAGTTCGCATGTTAGCGACCAAGCTTCCCCCTTGGCCATGCATCCCTCGGCACATGCTGTGTCACCTTGGATTGGGGTTCCCTCCTCCTTTCTCAACCGGGCTTGGGACCGGCTACGGCGGAGTTAGCTCCTCAAAATGTGGATTGGAATATAAATCAACCACCAACGTAGGGGCCAATCTTTTGAAAGATGCATGTCGGGAGGTGATGGGTGCTTATTCACGACGGCCTTGGTAGTAAAGTAACTCCTCTAGTAGTAGGTATACAAGACTGGGGGATCTCCTGTGCTTCATCAAGTCTTGATGGAGGATGGTGGATTGGCCAACTTCGAGACTAAAGTTTAAGTAGGAAAAGGAAAGAGCTGGAGTACAATCCTCATAATATATACACACATACATATAACTAAAGGTTTTTACTTGTTACTCGTTTAAATACAGTTATGATTACTAAATGGTGCGGATAAAAATCCAAACCAGTGTTACAAATCTCTAAAAAAAGGCGTGTTCAATTCAAAGATCTGGTGAGACGGGCGAGGTGCCCATCCCCCCACACTTTTTATTCACATCGTTTCCAGAGGGCATCCAACAGTACCTTCTACGAAAGGGCATATTATGTGGATTCTGGATGCTAAATCCACTTATAGTCAACCAGCAGCTGCTGGATTCTGCGCACGCAGAGAGGCAGTCTAATTGACTATGGACCATTGACTGATTGTGTATACAGTAGAAGTCGCCTATAACGACACCGGTTATAATGAACTATTGGTTATAACGAACAAAATCTCCGGTCCCATGGAGTGTTATGGGAATTTAACGTTGATATCGACTATTACGAACCATCGACTATAACGAACAAACCGGCTATTACTAACATATTTCTTGGGACGGCGGAGCCCCGCTATTGGTTATTACGAACTGTTCAAGCCCATGCAGGTGGTTGTTTCTGCTGTGTACATAATATTATGTTCTCTGTATGATTTCTGTATGTTTGCTCATTTGTTTTGTTCGTCATTGATAGCTATAACAGGCTCGCCTAGTTCAAATCAGTTCTTTCTTGTCTTTCACTCAGTCCACCATAATGTCGCGGGCGTACCTAAGCGTTTATCGTCCCAGAAGTCAGAACTCAACTTGCGATGAGAACTATTTCCTCCCTGCCGTGGCGGAGGGCTGGACGATATGGTCCCGAACATCGGCAAGTGTTGACCCGTTATCGTCCTCAGCAGCGATTACAAGGCAGATTCTTTAAATTGTATACCATTGGAAAAAGGCTTCACTGGTCATTCGGATTGCCATATTGTAGTCCAGTTGAAGTTGGAGATGCGTTTTGCTCCTGGGTGTTGGGCAAGCTAAACACTGCATCCTGCCAGAAATATGTAGCGTATCTTTACAATACATACGTGGCAGACGACTCAACCTTCCCTCCTTCTGTATGGGCCTACAAATCAGAAGACGTATACCGCACAACCAGACGAAGAAATTGTACTGTAATATGTGTATGTACAATGTACAACATATTACAGTACGTACATAAATGAAATATCGATTATAATGAACAGCGTTCGTTATAGTCGATCTACCGGTTGTTATGAACACTGGCTATAACGAACGAAACCCGTCGGTCCCTTGAAGTTCGTTATAGGCGATTTCTACTGTATGTATAAGACGCGGTCAAAAGCGTTTGGCGTAGTCAAATTGGGCATTTAAAAATCAGTTGATAGCAGTCAAACACCTATTATAGGTCTATATTATAGGACACTATTATAGGACTATAATAGTCCCCGTACTGAAGCCATTTTAAAATTTCCATCAACCCAGTGTTAGTGGTCACCGAATATCCCCTCCTTAGAATTGATCACACCTACGCCAAGCTGGGCGGTTCGATCTATTTTAGTAAGGTGGATCTTCAAGACGCCTACGTCCAATTAAAATCCGCTGGTGCTGAGCTTCAACGTGCCTCTCTCTTGAAGAATTTGGATAAGGTTCAGTGCCTTTTGGGTGACGAGGTGGTCGCAGGCTCAACCATGGGCGAGCACAACGAGAACTTGACGAAGGTATTGGCAATGCTTGAACAAAGCGGCTTGAGGGTCCATGTTGGCAAGTGCTCTTTTGGCCTAAAAAGTATTGCATACCTTGGTCACCAACCTAACTTGTTAACAAACCTTTGCCAAAGGTCCTTTGTTACCTTGTCTCAAGGTCGTTGTCACTTCTGCAAGCCGTCGCAAAGTCGGTTGAAGTCGTCGTCCACTGAGAATGGGCTTCTTGAAAAGGTCAGAATTCAGCATTTCTGACAACATATTCGGATTCAGCACCCTTTAAAACCCATAAACCCCAAATTTTAGTTCGAAAATCCGTATAGGTACGCGCTGAGCTGTTTTCGAAATGTTGGAGATTTTGAAATGAACGCCGGGCAAATTTGACGTCACACCTCGCCAGGCTGGGCGTCGAGTAGTTGGGCAATGAGCCGCCATAGCGCTAAATAATAAATCTGAACAGAATCGGAATAAAAACACTCGGCCCGGGTCGATTTTTTAATAACATTCTTTGATAATAACCTCGATGCTCAATTTTCGAATGACCTTCTTTAATGATTAACCCGATTTTCGATTTTTGGGGTCGACTTTTCGCGTAGCAAAGTTGGCTGACTTGCGTAGATGAGAGAGAGAGGGATCTCCCGGCCAATCAAAAGACGACGAAGCAGCCCACGTCATGTTCCCTCTCCAGACCTCGGAATTCAAATATCATATTTTTCCTAAGGCCCTATAAATAATTGAAACGGGTTTTCTGCAATATGGACCCGTTTTCGTAACTTTTTAAGCACGACCTTTGCAGGAAAAACATTTTTAAAAATCATTAAAGGAGCTCATCCCCGACTGTACACCGTCGAATCGAACACGGGACGGTTCTGAACATTATCACGTTGACTACTTCGTTTATAAAGGGCTGTTATTCGATATTAAATACAACAAATTTTGTTTACGGCGTTTTATAAGGTTTAACGGCGTGCAGGTGGTTTATCACGGATAACTTATCATACGAACTACGGATCGATATCGGTAACCAGTGTTGCCACGTTCTTTTTTTTTTCTATAACGTTATTCAACATGAGATCCACCTATTCAAAATAATTTTGAATAATTATTATTACCTACCTTAGAGTTAATTTTGGTACCTACTGTAAGCTAATTTTGGTTTACTAGATGCTCCGGCTCGCTTTGCTCGCCTACGCACCCAGCTGGGGGGCTCCGCCCCGTAAGGCCTCGCTTCGCTCGGCCGAGCGCTTATTTGGACAGGGGGGCCTCGCTTCGCTCGGCCGGGGGGACTCCAAAACGGATTCCAAAACGCTGAAAATTCTTTGATGTAGGTTACTTACTTGATCAAAAATTATTTCTGTGGCAATAAAAAATATTTTTGAAAAAAAAAAAAAAAAAAAAAAATCTGTAGGTAGGTACATTGGACAGATGTGGGACGGTCCCACTGAGACCTCGACCTGGGATCCTTGAAGAGTCCTATTAGTAGCCACGGTGAAATCGAATCGTTGAGATCCCCAAACATTACTTCGAAAACAACTCGACCACACAGCCGAACCCTTCAAAACTGCCTTCCAAGCCCCACGGGTTTGGGCGATCGGGCTGAAAACAACTAGACGGTAAACCAAGTATTTTGTGAATGTTCGGATTTTTAAAATAATTCTGCCCAAAACGGCTCGGTCGGCGGACAGAAATTTTGTTTCAAGAATCTATATCTCTTGAAACGAATATATTTTGAGGTCGATTAGAATAGTCGATCCCCGTCGCGATTACATAGGAGTATCACTCAAAGAATAATAAACCAAAAAAACCTTACCGTAGCCCCTTTTTGGACCCCACGCGTTTGGACGATCGGGATGAAAACCTTGCGGGAACAACTAGATGGTAAACCGAGTATTTTGTCAAAATTTCTGATTTTTTTTAAAAATTCCCAAATCGGTTCAGACGGCGGACGGATATTTTTGTTTCTTATTTGAGGCCGATCGGAATTTTCGACCTCCGTCATCATTACATAGGTGTATTATTCCAAGAACAAACCAAATAAGGTACCTAGGTACCAGACTCACAGTATTGAATACTGTTAAAACAGTTTTAAATAAATAAATTTTACTGAGCATATTAAATATAAAATTTTTAGTCAATGTCGAAAAGCATGGAAGCTCTGCGATTCAAGGTAGAAAAAAATTTTTTTTTTCCAAATGAAAAATTTCTCTCGGATTTTACGTTTCAGGACTCCTGAGAAAGTTTGGTTCCGTATCCGTCTGTCCGGATTCCCTAAAGGGGGCTCTACACTATGCGATGACTCCACAATTTTGATCCGATTTCATTCAAATTTTCAGGGATCATGCTGGTAGCGCCCTCACATTAGTCCCATACGAATGTCATTATTGAAGTCGTACGCTCTACGCAGGCCCTAATGTCTCTTCTAAGTAGCATAACTTAGAAGCCTAGTAATCTTACTAACTTTCGTTTTACTACTCTTGAGTAGCAGTAAGTTGGTAGAGAATTCAAGTTCATATCAAATCAAAGTCTGTGAAATAATTTACAATCAAAGCCGGTTTTTTTATTTTTTTCAACATCTCGAGTCTCAACTGCTCCAGCACCGGTTGGAACAGTTAACTGTTGTGGACTGTAAGGTAATGTATAATACACTTCACGCATCACTACTTATAGATACCACTCTTTAGGTACTTACCCCCACTCCTTGGTTTTTACAGTACTTTTTTTACAGACATGGATTTGATACCTACTTGAATTCTTTACAACTGTCTCTATTACGGGTTATCGAAGTATTTTGGGAGGTTTTGCGTTGCGAAACAGGTAATTTTACCCTTTCTTAGAAGCCTCACATTTCCATTACTCCGACCGAAAAACCGTATGGGACCAAATTTGTAGGAAACTTTGTTCTCTACAATTTGAGCAATATAATGTTTTACGCAAAAAAAGCACGGGGAAGGAGTTATAAGCCAAAAACTAAAGGTGAATCTTAAAATTTTGACGGTTTTTTCAAGATCGGGAAGAAAGCAAACGGCCGAGAATGACGAAAACTTGGATTAACTAAATGGTCCTGAACAACAGTTGATACTACTATAGTTTGTTACTAGGTATAAAAAAAATCATTCAGGACAGGATTTTTGTAAGGTGGATTCCATCCTATTCACTGGAGTACCAATCGAATCCGAAAAATTGAAATAGTTTCCTGCCAGTATTTAATTAGTAAATAAGAAACCGGCAGGATTTGGGGCTAAATTGCATCGTGTTTCTGAAGGTTTATTCTATTCTAAGATCCTGCAAGATCCGTTTGCGTTTGTCATCGTGAAGAATCCCATTCCGACTGCCAGAGCACTGTGGGGAAAAGAACTCTATGTGGAAAACATCAAAATGGAAGCTTCCATAACTTCTTCCATGCTCGCATGCTATAACTTGTAACTTATAAAAGGTAGGTTGAATTAGAAAACATCAATCAAATTCACCTGAGTTGAAGAGCATGTGGACTGGTTCCCTCTTACTAAATCCCCCCCATTATCGATATATCATTTTACCTTCGTTCCTCAATTTACCTTTCCTTACTTTACTTGATTTTTGAGGGATGTTGAAATAAACTCGTTAGCTAATAGCTCTTCTAATAATTCTTCCTCTTTTTTCTTTTGTTTCTAAGAGCAGCTCCACTCTTGTTGTCATATTGCTGCATCTGTCGGTTTCAATCCAAACAATAGGGTTTTTGTAACGATTAGCCATAAATCCTAATAAGGAAAATATTATTTAATGCTATTACATCCTTATAATAAAAGGAAATATGGCTGGCTGTTATTATGTATTATCCTTAATTATACGACGTATAATAACGTATAACGTCGTTTGTCTCCCACCAGCCCATACCTTGCGTCACCCCTCGTGCTACCTGATGGTGTTCTTCTTTATCGCTCACCTGACTCAGTCATGCCAAGACAAAAAAAGGAGTTGCCAACTGAAGGTGTACCGTCGCCTGTGATCGTTTTCGCCCAGTACATGTATAATCATGCATAATAATGTACAATTGTACATACCAAGACTGAGGACACCGCCAAACCCCGATTAGTATAGTATTTTCGACTTCTTGGAGAATCAAACCCATATCGTGCGTCGGCGACTCCTCGTTCGTCACCATACAGATGTAGTACGGACATAATGTTTAAAGCCAGGTCCGAACGGCAAATGTGGGAATCTATCTTTCCGGTAGTTGCCATTGCCTTCCGACAGGTAATCAGTGATTGGCAGTTGGAATTAGTGGGGAACTAGCAACCTTCGACACAACAGCCCAGTCTGTTGAGGGAGACAGCCCGCCATTTTGCTGCCTGTAGGATTCCATTCCAGGTGCTTGGACGAAGCTTTGAGCCTGGGCCTTCTTGGCCCAGGATTTGCTGGCGATTGTCGGCCAGTGGCAGGACGAGTGGGCTGTTGAGCCCAAAGGGAGACTCACGTTTGAATTTTTACTTCTGTGTATCAACGATTGCAGATGCCATGGGTGGTCTCTGATAAGACCTCACAGCTACTGAGCGGCCATGGGGACTTCCCAGTTAACCTGCAGCGCCTGGCGTCGGCTGATGATCCTGGCTGCACATGGTACGGCAGCCCCGAAGACTCAGCAAGGCATGTGCATTGGAGTTGTTCAGCATTTGAGAAGAAGAGGGCCGTCCAGGAGGCTGAGGTTTTCTCTGGCAGTGTAAGGGAGAACTGGAGCAGGTATGCCTCCAGCCCGTCGAGATACAGGGCGTTTGCTGCCCTGAAGGCCCAAGCGAACCTAGTTGGGGATGTCCGTTGGTTCAGCTATTTCGAAAAGGTCATTGAAAGTAGAGCCGCAATCACACTGACACTGTTTTTCAACAGCAATAACCTCTCATCTCGATAACTGTTCTTTTGCGTTTCTTTTAACAGCTAAATCAAGCTGATCAACTTCGATTGCTGCTTGAGATGCCGGAGGGGGTGCTCAGTGCACTTGTATCTCCGACGATTCGTCGATAAAAAACGGAGAAGCCCCAAGGAACCCTCGCTTAACCACTCTTTCCATTTCTCTTTCAAGAATATCCCTAATCGCAGTCCACATTCACCAAAATTTCCCAACATTGTAACAGTTTTGGTAGTTTGGAATGCCCGGATGGCTCCTCCTGAAATCCCCAATTTACCTTCAACTCACATCACTCTCAAGGTCCTCAAAACGTCCTCGCATAGCTCAACATTTTCCTAACCTCCAAGTATACACTTCCTAACCTCAACATACGCGGTTTCTCACACAGATTGGCTGTGAAATACACACAAACAACATGTCGCTTTTCCAGCACTTCTTGTAGCAGATTAATCGAGTTCCAGAGGTGAAATGATTTAAATATTTGCACTGTGAGAGCAGAATCATTTCGCTGTTTTGGGTTCTAATAGCACAGTACGCACAGTGTCCCAGGAACTCTTCCACTTGCTACTAGGTGAGATTCACCGGCAAGGGCTAATCTGCTACTCTCAGCCAGACATGCACAGTTTTCAACTACCAACATGAAGTACTCACCCAATAGCTCCAGGTTGATTCCGTCGAGTTTTGAAACTCTCCTGGCGATTTCACAGTCCAGTTCAGCTGTAAAAGGAACGACTGTCACGATTCGCATTGGAGCACAACGGTACGAAAAAAGTACCGGTACAACATGGAATATGAAATGACAGATAACGACTGCCCGTTGTTTCTGAGGAATCAAAGAATTGTTCTTGATCGTTCAGAGTTCAACGAACAAGGTCTTCAAATGACCTCTGAAATCGTCCTTCATGGAATGAAGAATGCGATAAACTGGAAGGTCAACTACCTCTGGGACCTTATTTTCACTGATTATTGAACTGAAGAACATGATGTTCTAAACTAGTCCTCATCAATCAATCTGACTGTAATCATTCGATAACGCAGAAAGGTGGTTCTATTGTTACTTCACATGCACCGCCATTATACAAGTAACCAAAGTTGGTTAAATTGCAGTTGGCAAAGTGTGAAAACAATGAGCTACAAACCAGCAGTAGTCACAGAAAACATTGTTGTACAAAAGATGTCTGTAGCCTTTTGAACCATGTGGACACTCACTCCACATTTGGCTGGTGCTTTCAGTTATATTGGAGCTCAACTGAATTGATAAAAGAGTATTTGCAAGTTTCATTTTGTCAATAGGGGTCTTCATGGTCGGGTAGTTCTGACGTTGACTCGCCGAAAGTATCAACGAGCGTCAATTCGCACTCTGACACTTTCCACTATGTCCACGGGCTGAGGGCATCGAATAAAAAGTCGTCAAAAGTGCGCAGTGGTAGTTTTTCAAAGCGGCCATAACCACTGTGATAACTGTTCACCAGCTCATCGAACTCATCAACACTTGATCAGTCTCGCTGGATGCTGCAGGGAGTACTTTTGACGATTCGAAGGTGAAAACCGAAGGAGCCTTCAAGGAACTCTCACTTTCTACCAACGATGACCGTGAATACCCCTAATGTTTACCAACCAGATTTCCGAACGGTTCAACAGTCTTGAATCTGAGTTCAGGAGGATTTTCACCTGGTGAACACCGTTGCAAAAACTCTTCAGGGCAATATCAAGTTGAAACCGTGGGACACACTTACAGAAATGCGCCCGACGATCTGGCTCCATTCAGCGATAGCAGAAACTAACTACTGAAGATTATGTACAGGAGGTAAACCTACGATTGTTGCCAAATGGCGCAGGACAAACTCAACAGAGCCTTCGAGAGCTATTTTAGGCAATGGAGCGAAGTTTATCAGCAACGATGCCAGAACAAGATTTCCTGTAACAGAAAATTGAGCATTTGAGAAGTCGAATTACGGGGGAATAAGGCAGAGGATTGTTAAAGGAGCCTCACCTGTTGCGAAGAGGGACCAGGCGCCATCTGGAGATCCCTTTGAAGAACCATGTTGAGTAGTTCTGCCGTCGTCCGAAGAGATCCGAGAAAATCAAACACCGCCCATCAACGATTCTTGACTTCGAAAATACGAACGCAATGACATCTCGAGCCTTTGGAGTTCGCGGTGAGCCGCCGTCGACTAAAGACGTGTTACTTGTCGTTGTGTAGAGAAAAATCATTGATTGATTGGCGCCTGTAGCTGCAGGGTGCTCGGCACGTTCAAGGATGTACAGAGAAGACGTCGAAGACCCACCAACGCCGAGTTCGTCTTTGGAGTAAACCCAATCCATCCAAGACCCATCGACCAGTGCAGTTCTTTTGTCTTGAGAACTGGGGTTGCCAAACATGTTTTGGAAGCAACCTTACAAGCGGAGCATTTCCTCAGTGATGGAGACCGTTCTAGAATCCTCTTCTGTTTTCTTCCAACTTGTATGATAGATACAACAACTCCTAATTCCATAAATTTCAGAGCCCAGCTTGCAGTTATGTTGAAACCGGGGGGTGCTCTGAGTGCGCATGCAAGATTCCCTCGGTGCCAAGTTGGGGGGCCCCTCCTCCTTTCTCAACCGGGCTTGGGACCGGCTATGGCGGAGTTAGTCCTACCAACCAATCTTCAACAACACACTGAACCACTCCACCCACCCAACAACATTATTCGATCTAACGACAAAACTCACAGCCAACATCAAGGAAATCAAACAAAGAACGCCTTTTATAAAACAAAATTTAATTGTTTTTTGCAAAATATCTCTCCTCCATTGCGACAGTCTTCATTCTAAATAAATACTTTCACAAAATTAATAACTCATGAGCAAAATTAACAACTCTCTTACTCTTAATTGAACATTGGTACATGGAATTATTATAAATTAGAAAGTACCAGTTGAGGCTTGTGCTACCACTAATATACCACAGAAGGGCTTTATCTAAGTACCATATGTCAGGGTGTGCGGGGGAAAATCACTGAACGCCACAATATCAGTATGTCACTGGTTAAGGAAAAGGGGACCGTAGTAAAATGTTCAGGAGAGCGAATTTCACGTTTTGGTACAAAACACCGACGTTTGGGATTTTAAGAAATTACTCACTATGTGCACAAATGGTCATATTCAAATGACTTCACGTCGATCTATTCTAAAGCAAAAGAATCCGACTAGTTCACGTTCAACGGTTTGAGAGGTTTACTAACTTGATTTTCAATTTTAGCGCGTTAATTGCTTTTTGCGGGGGTGAACTGGTCCAGAGAGAGGGGCGCCTGCTTTGTAATTTATCAGCCACACTCCATAGACATAGAACAGCAGCTCCAAGCTCCTTGACCCCCCCAAATATTATGTTACTACGACGGTAGGGAATGATAAAACAGATTAAATAAAAAGTCGAAAAGGCAAACAGATTGAAATATTTCTCGTAGTTTGTAGAAATCATAGTATTTTTAACTTTTGAGCACCTGTGATTGTTGTGTAGGTAGTAACAATAACATGGAAACAAGAGACAGAATAGTGAAGATCGGTTTCTCACAAAGTCAGCTGATGAGGTCACCTCACACCGGCCAGCCGCGCTCGCTGCCAGTGTTACGATGACTAAGTCCTGTGCCAGTCAATGAACAACGAATACAATGGAAACAACTACTTCGAATACTACTACCGATACTTCGAACGAACAGTAAGGTTAGTTTTTGGTTTATTATTCTTGGAATAATACACCTATGTTTTCGCGACGCGGGTCGACGACTCCGATCGGCCTCAAAATTTGACATTATCCGTTTCAAGAGGTCTACATTCAAAATCCGAAATGTCCGTCCGCCGTCCGGGCCGTTTTGGGCAGTAGGAATTTTTTAAAAAATCTGAAATTTTGGCAAAATACTTGGTTTACCATCTAGTTGTGCCCGCAAGGTTTTCAGTCCGATCGCCCAAACCCGTGGGGCGCTATGGGGCTAAAATGGGGCTACAGGAGGGGTGTTTTGAAGGCTTTTAGCTATGGGATCGAGTTAGGTGTCGTTTTCGAAGTATTTTTGGACGTCGAATCCATTTTTGGGGGTCCCGGAACGATCCGATTTCACTGTGGCGTTCAATAGGGCTTTCATGGGGCTAAAAATGGGATTTTTGAAGGATCCCAAGAAGTTAAATATTTTTCGAGTAAAAATTAAAGAATTTTTGAAAAAACACATTTTTGAAAAAAAAATCCCCCCAAAAAACTTTTTTTGAAATATAAAAATCCAAAAAAAAATTTTTTTTAATTTTTTTTATTGACAGAATTAAATGTCTGTACAAGTAACCTATATCACAGAATAATAAACCCTTGTGTAAAATTTGCAGCGTTTTTATTCTCGATTTGTACGCCTTTCCAACTTTTATTTCATTTACTTTATCATTCTAACCGTCAGAGTTTATTTCAATGACAAGAATCGCAGGTGAATGACGAATAGCACACAATTACCCACCGAAAAGCTAATGAGGATGGGTCGCCATGATTTTTCGACAGCGGAAATGTATCGATGTTGGAAATGATAACATTAAAATTTGCATGGGGAAACTAGGGCACCTAATAAGCCGACTATTGAAAAAACCAGCGCGTTCGGCAGCTTGTCTACTTTCAGGAAATGTACCACACTTGATTCTGAATCGTCTAAATAAGGTCCCTTTTCCCTCAGACTGTCACTGCGGACAGTTGCTGACTGCCCGAAATTGAAAAAAAATTTGCCTCACTTTTGAGACAGCTCTGGGAAGGAAGGTAGAAACTGAAGTGCCAAAGCAGAATATTTTCTCACCTATCTACTGGAACATTTACACTTAATAGCTTTAATCACACCCTGAATCGTCCGAATCGCTCGCCCACAGAAATTGAATATTGTTTAAAATAGAAGAAATTGCACAAAAAGTTTATTGAACGCTTGTGAGTGGCGAATGTTCAACCATACTAAAAGGTAACTAAAACAACCTGCAAATCCCAAATCATTTTCAAATCCTGACAACCATAAACAGGTGTGCAATGTGCCATACAGGACCATTGTACACCTGTTTTGTGGTTCTATGCGGGTCAATATTGGAATAACCAACATTTTCAACAGTATAAAAAACAACAAAACTTAACAGAGAAAGCGAAATTACAAGGCGACCAGAGACTGAAAAATAGTGACAGGCAGAGGTGTGCAGTGAGTAGAATTGTAGTCCACCATGTACGTCTCCGCCTGAAACATCCGAAAGACAAAATCGTTTCAGTCCCGGCAGACGCGTCTCCCTCCAAAAATTTGCGATTCGTCTTACCAGATGAACGAGCATCCGGGCGGAATCCTCTTCGCTGAGATCCTTCCCGAAATCGAGGAACGGGAATTTGGCGCCGTTTTGGGCGACGTAACTTCGGATTTTATCGTCGTATTCGGCCCCTTTGATGTTCAGACTAGCGACAAAGTTCACTGCAAAAGAATGAATTTCAAGATTTAGTCAAAACGTGTTCACCAAACGTGGGGGACATTAAGCACCCTAGAACTCAAAAAAAAATTCAAGTTCCCCAAAATGATCCATTTTGAGGGGATATTGTTGCTTTTTTGGCCCATGAAAGCCCACAGATCCCCACGGTGGAACCGCATCGTTCTGGTACCCCCAAAAATGGATTCTACATCCCAAAAAATTATTTTTTTTTTTTTCAGAACAAGATGCAAAAAATTATTCGAAAACGACACCCAACTCGACCCCATAGCTGAAACCCTTCATAAACCCCTCCCGTAGCCCCTTTTTTAGGCCCACACAGACCCACGGGTTTGGGCGATCGGGCTGAAAACCGTGCGGGCACAACTAGATGGTAAACCGAGTATTTTGTCAAAATTTCAGTTAAAAAAAAAAATTACAACTGCCCAAAACGGCCTGTTCAGCGGACGGACATTTCGTTTTTGGAATCAAGACTTCTTGAAACAAATGATGTAAAATTTTGAGGCCGATCAGAATTTTCGACCTCCGTCGCGATTACATAGGTGTATTATTCCAAGAATAACAAACCAAAAGTAGATAGACGCCCGAGTAATTCCATGTGACCTTTTGTGCGAACTAAATTTATGCTTCCAGTTTACTTGAGAAAGCTGAGACGTCTACGAACTTGACTTTCATCGTCAATTGTGCTAAGGACCATTTTGCGTTGTTCGAGTCACGATTTTAAACAGGAACTTCCATCAATCAAGACGGAGCTCCTATATACGTCTTGAGAAACGCCGGACTTGTGAGAGGCTCCTCCGGGCGTTCAAAGGAACGAAACGGGACCGTGAAGACTCTTCGAGGTCAGAACGAAAATGAGCCAATTTGGAGTGAAAATAGGGTTGACGATAGTTTTTGCAAGTCATCGCCTCCTCGAAAAACTGTGCCTTGCTCAATGTACCAAATCGATAGGACGAATTTCAATGAACGGATTTCCTCACCTCGAAAGAAACAAGCAGAGGCCGCCTTTTGTCGTCCGGGACGATTTGTCCCGGGGAACGAAAGGGCTGGCCAGCGTTTCATTCGAACCCGTTCACGAGTCGTTAAATCAGCTTATAATTCGTTTCAATTGAAAAGAAAGGGAAAATACGGGGAGAGCGAGTGGGAGGAAGAAGAGAAAGAGAGGGGAGATGGTCCACTTTAGGAGACCGCCTCAGGTCCCACAGAATCACATCAGGACGTTCTTCGCCTTCATAACAAAAAACAAACTTGCTCGTCAACGACATGAACACCGCCGTGACAACGATGCTTCTAGCGACTGTTTGGACGCAACTGGCAGTCGGCGCAATCTGGTACCAACCGCACACAACAACAACAACAGGTACGTTCAGACACAGTTCAGCTTAAGGATACCGTTTGGGTTGAAATTATTACTATTTTTAGGTTTAATGTGTCTACTCTCATAGTGAACAAGTCAATAATTAAACAAACGATTGATAGATACGGTATTATAAGCCATTCGAAATCAAACAGTGACAACTGGTGACTAAATGTTCAATCTTGATCAAAAAAAGTTTATAGCCAAAGTTACGGCCATGAAACGATAAAACCCGCAACCGATTCTCGCGCTAAAATAGCGAACGCTTCTTTGTGAAACAAGCCGCAAAGGTATCTCTTCTCTGTGCCGGCATTTGACTTTTACAGATGGGCCCGCTGACGGGTGGGCAGCAGTGGTCGGTATGACTCCGTTCACCATAAGTAATCAAGGCAAAAACGTTTCAAATTTTACATTTTATTCTTTAATTAAATTGAGCAAAAATTATTTTTCTGTGAATTTTTTTTTAATTTGAAAAAAATTATTTTTCTGTACATTTTTTTTAAATTTGATAACATCAAATAATTTTTTTTTTTAATTTGATAATATTAAATTAACATTATTAAATATAATCAAATTAAAACAAGAACTAGGAAGGTTTTCCTATTGGAAAAAAAAACTTTCTGGGCGGATGTGTCAAAAAATTACTAGGAAGATGACATCTCATTTGACTTCCTGGCATCCTAGAAAGGCTCTAGGGAAGCCCCACAGATCCCCACGGTGAAATCTAATGGTTTTAGGACCCCCAAAAATGGATTCTAGTTCTAAAAATACTTCGAAGACAACACCCCCCATCGATACCATACCCGAAAAAAAACCCTCCCGTAGCCCCATTTTAGCCCCACCAGTTTGAACGATAGGGCTGAAAAACTTGCTGGCCCAACTAGATGGTAAACCGAGTAATTTGCCAAATTTTCAGATTAACTATTTAAAACAATTCCTACTACCCATACCCCGGACGGACATTTGATTTCTGATGTCTTCGCATCACGAAACGAATAATGTCAAATTTTGAGGCCGACCCAAATTTTTGACTCCCGTCCAGAAAACATAGGTGTATCATTCCAAGAATAATAAACCAAAAGCGAACAGTCTAACACACACGACTGTGTCCCGTCCGACTATGTTGAAACGAAAAATAAGACTTAAGATTCCTGAAAATTTAATTACTTCCCTGTGTGTGTTGCAGAGGTGCCAAATAGTCCGAGAGTGGTGGCCACAAACAATGGCAACTATTCCATCTCGTTCGTCCCTCTCATCACCCTGCTTGCCGGAGTCATCCCCAGGATCATAAACAGGATACGACAACCCTCGCAGCAAATAACAGACGCACGAGAATTCGGTACTGACATTTAGATGTTGTTTTCTCGTACCTCTTGACGTGTACCGACTCGTACCTTTCGTAACATCTATGTGTGCAGACGTGACAACGCCGAGCGTCCCAGAAGACTTCAACGGAGCGAACCCCTGTATAGATTCGATCCTTGTGAGGCGGCCCTACCCGGGGAACGGTTGTTTTTTCTACCAATGCGAACTCTACGAGCCCTCAAGCCCCATTTGCCGACTCCAGGTCCTCCAAGATCCCGACTCTCCCCGCGACATCGACTACAAGACTGTCGACAAGAAATCGTCTTTGTTGAGGTACTTCAAAGCCTACGAGTACAATTTTAACCGCTACACAAACGTTGAGAGGAAATTTGATTTCAGGATAAGTTCGTGTCTGGCGATCCGGCTGTACAGGTGTGCAGCGGGACACGTATACGACAAGACTGAAAAAAGGTGCATCAGGTCGATCGGAGCCTATTCAGGCGAGGATATATGTCTGTCACGTTGACAATACGACGCAACCCGATTGATAATGACAGCAAACAAGATACTATTTATTCTGTTCGATTGGACGATGTTTATTTATTGAGAATTATGACTACATTAAACTACGTTGTGTAAAATTGATATTTTCATATTTTAGAACCTTTTAATAAGTGGCCACTGCTTTAGAGGCTGTGGGGATTTCACCAGACTCCCACCAGGGAGAGCAAACTTGGTTATTGCTTGGCTCCACACCATGCCGCCCATAAAGTGGAGTATTCCATATTCCCACCCCTGTACTTAGGGGTTGGACATACCTGGGTCATTTAGCAAGAAGTGGCTACTTTGGCATGGGGAAAAAATGAAATTTACTTCCACGAAATTTTTTTTTTTTTTCACTATTGTAATCAACCGTTAGAGTCAAATGACAAAAAAGAATGGAAAGAAATAATAGAATGGTATTTTTTTCAATTTGTCATTTTACCGAAGTGAGCACTCTCACAGAGGGGCTAGCTTCGCTCGTCTGTTTGAATAGTGATGGGGTGTATAAATTTTAAATCGCAAACAAACGCTCGCTGATCAGGGGGAATGGCCAAGCGGTGAAGGAGGACGGAGAAGGCCAGAAATACTCGAACTCTCTCGGATCAGGGTCCTCACAGTCCTGATAGACCGTGGAGCGGCCAGTCAATAAGACACACAGCAGACCCCACAAGCAATCTCTAAAAATCGTTCAAATTAAACTTACCGTCAAAATTTTCCGATCGTTCTTTCGGTATTTAGTATCAAAATTTGGATCACTAGGTAGGATACAGTGGAAATTCAGACTCAATCACATTAAACAACGGAAATAAGGAAAGTTACGCAGACTTGAGCTCAATGTAATTATCGGACGTAAAATTGGCTGGAGAATCCAAATTCGACAAAGAATTCACGAAAACATTCACAGTTGTTGGTGGCAATACCAGCAGACGGGAGATAAGTTAGTAACAACGAAAGATTTGCATCGCGTATTGTCATGTAGCATCCATTTTACAAAGACCAAATCAAATCATGCACGGAATTCTACATGAGGTTGCAAATAGCAGGTTATAACCTTCGGGGCTCAATCGAAAAAAATACTGGGGGAAAAACACCCAAAACGCCAACAAAAAGGGAGTTTCCGCATTTTTAAGGGGCAATTTCCCTATCATGATTACCAACCAACGATGACTCAAGTCGGGACTCAAATTTCCGACTTGAGGCTCCGTCTTCGATGCTCACCGTCTATGAATTTCATTTGTTCCAAATTTGTAAGTCGGAGCTTGAGACGGCAGGGTCAGCACCTCATAGCGATTGGCACTCGCTAATTCGACCAGGATGCCTAGCCCGAGACGGCTAGCTACTGTCTCATAGTTATAGTGCCCGGGAAGACATCTCCACCGTGTCTTGTCCCGAAACACTTCTGATGGCCTAAATTAGAAGTTTTTTTGGCAAATCCGAAGGCAACTATCGTTCAAAGAGAAAACAGTACAAACTGACCTTTTGCTGAGCCAGACGCAGCTGACCAATTGAGTAGGGCACCTTCAGATTCCTTATTGAACAGACCCGGGTACCGCCTTTTCAGTATTTTGTGTAAGAGGAAGTTCCCCCGATTTGTCGCCACGTTGTATGGCCTGGAGAAAAAAAAAAAAAAAACCATGAACAACAAACAGCCCATTTCGATTGAAGAGGACAAAACGCAACACTCACTCAATGGCTATAACTTCATCCTGAGTTCGCCGAATCATTTTGATCGGCCCTTGGTACTCTTGAAGGAGCTCGGCGACGTTGAGGTCGGCGTAGCACCGGATCGTCGTTCGAACTATGGAGTCGAGGATGTCGGGCATCTGATTCTGAGCGAGAGGCAGGACGTCGTCAAACGTCGCGTCGACCACCACCTGCTTGACGTTGGGGTACCGACTGGCAGCGTACGCCGTCGAATACCCACCGATGCTCCAACCAAACAAGATTATATGATCCGGAGCGAATTTCAAGTCGTGAACGGCGAACTGCATCACCGTTTCGACAGCGTTGTGCTCTTGCTCGAGATACGGCATCCCCTGTGGAAATAAGCACGGTGAAAAGCAACTAGCGTACATCTCGAAAGGTAATACGGTGTAAAACCTACGGTGGAAGCTCCAAAGCCTGGATGGTTCCAACCAAGAACGGAAAATCCTGCTTCGACGGCCGTCGGCATGATTCCAGTTTCATAGAAGCCAGCGTTGCCTTCAGAGCAGATGACGAGGATCTTCCCTCTGACGCTGAATCAGAAGTGGCAACGTTTATTCAATAATTCACTAAAATAAAATTTTACGCCGTGAAAGAACGTAAAAGAACAATCCTTTCAATTCAGAATCACGCAGTTTACCATAATGGTTTTATGAATTTATTTTATCCTACGATCAATTGTATGGTAATGAGATTAACCTGGCGGATTTCCTTTTGTCCACAAACATGGTGTCGATGTAATTGCGGTCGGCAGTTTTTAATTTGTACCGCTCGCCGCCCATTTTCTCGATTAGATTTATGCGGCCGTCGATTTGAGCTTGCCCTGAAAATACAACGTCGCTTACAATGGGTTTTGAGGAAGCTTAAAGTTGAAAAGCTGTGAAGGTACTTACAGAGAAGGTAGTTGAGGAAGGTCATTGAGCCAGGGTAGAGTAGGCGGATGCCAAAAGTGTGCATGACAAAGAAGCCGATCACCGAGCACGGGCTGCTTACTAGGGAGGCCACCAGACTGCGCAGTGAGACGGGATACGTCGGGCCGGTCGTCCTGGAAAATAACGCGACATACAATAAACTATGACAGTAAAGTGTCAAATTTGAGTGAGGTTCCCAGTCGGAAGACAGGCCTGTAGCATAGTGGATTCTAATTCGGAGACAGACTAGCATGCAGCCCCCGGGGGGGGGGGGGGGGGGGTCAGGCTGCGTAGGGAATACCTTCAAAAATACTCCCCCTTCCTGTGGCCCAACCCAGTTTGTCACTAATGGCCGATTTCACTAAGTCAGGGTTAAAGTTTGGGTTAGTTAATTCTCGTGGTTAGGGGTTACCCCGAGTTAGATAGTCCGACGTTAGCTTTGCAGTGGCTGTCCCCGGACAGGCGCACAGAGTAAAAGTGGATTCACGCGGGGCGGAAAGGGGAAGGACAGATTGCAATCTGATTGGCTGTTTGGACCGCAACGAAGAATGGTGTTCAAATTGCCATGTTGTCGGAGCAGGCGGAAGACATTTCTATACCGTTTCTGACGTTCCGTCTTTCCAACGAGCTCAACGGACATTTTGTTGGTAACTGCTAGAAGAGGTTGCAATATTTTCGCATAAATTTGTCGTTTTGCAACTACGTTTGAACCTGAAAAATGAAAGTTAGGGACAAAAATGAATGATGTTGGGTTCGAAAGGATTTCCATTAGGAAATACAGTTTTACCAGAAATTTACTGGCACGACTTCATTTGGTTTACACCTTGTATCTCAGCGATAGGGTGAGTAAAATTTCATGTTAGGAGGTTTTCCAACTTGAAATTTGATGCTCTACAACTTTCATTATGTGACATGTTTCGTTTGGGTTAGCCGTTTTTGATATATAGGCCTTCAAACTCGAAGATAACCCATTTTTAAGCCAAGTTGGTAAAAATTGACTAAGTTTAACGATCGATTGCGGCTGAACGGCCGGACCGATTTTGACGTTTTAGGAGGTCATTCGACGCCAAATGTTATGCTGTTTCATTTTGGAAAGGGTAACATTTTCTGTAAGATGCGTCGTTTCCAAGTTATGAGCGAAAAACTGAAACAACTGCAAAAAAATCGCGGTTTTTCGGCGACCTCAGATTTTCCACAGGGTATTTTTAATAGAAAACCTTGAATTTACTACTACTAGGCACCCATACACATCCTCCAAAAGTTTCGTTTTGTCCCGAATTATTTCAAAGTACCCCCCCGTATTTCACCCTATACCGACTGGACTAAGAGGACATCTAAAGACGGTAACGCTGACCAGACACCCCACTAAAAATTTATTGGCATGCCCTCCACGTGGGCCCACTAACCAGCTACTCGAATTTCGCCACCGTGTTTTTAACTGAACTTTTTCGAGGCATACCTACTACTTCATACAAGTCAAAATGCTCCATACCGTAACAAATAATCAGAAATTCAGTAAAACTTACGTAATATTCTCGTTGAACGCATATTGGACTGGCCACGCAGAAAAGTCGAAGTCAAACCTCTTGATCTCTTTCTGCAATTAAATTAACCTTAGATCAGCAAACAAAACCTTTCAGCTCACCAAGTCTATGAGTAAACCGAACAAGATTCCGTACGTATCCGATCTCGTCGATGTAAAACGACCCGAACGTCACAAACAATCCAAACAGCAAGGCTTCAAACATCGTACAGATTCCAAAACGGAAATCGATATCCCCCTTAACAACAACAACTCTGTGATTCTTTCTAAATCCTACCGGCCAAGTTGAAAGCGGTCCAACGCTCCCCCCTCCTCCAAACGAAAGCTATTCCCGCGTATTGCATATTCAAATTAAGTTTTTTTTTCGGAGGAGGCAAGCTCACGCAAACGGAAGATTCACGAGGACTTTCACAATTTAAATTGCGCTGGCCCACAAAATTGAGAAAAACTGAGACCACTGTTCAGGCGCGTCGCAATGATTAGAGATCGGAACGCTGCAAAATGGATTACAGAAGAGTTTCATTGCTTTAGAACAGGGCTTCCCAAACTGTGGTCCGCGGCTAACTTCGAGAAAACTTAATGCATAGATCTTCGTTTCGTGGTATCGCTGAACAAGCAAGATAGTGGTAAGTGGTAATTCATTATTATTTGAAACCGCGGGACCACGTGAACGTTTAGGGCTCGAAATAAAATTTATTTCGTACTTAATACGCTCACTATATGTATTAAAGAAAGGGAACGTATTTCGAATCACAATCAAGATTAACTTCGATAACTTTTCTTTTCCATCGTACCAACCGAAATAAGTTTAAAACTAAAATTGGCGCTTCCAAGAGACTTCATACTGTATACCAAATTTCAAATAATGACAATTATTGTCATTTCGTGTGATGGGAGGGAAGCTTTGGATCTTCGCAACTAGCTAATAATGTCTTTCAGTGTACTTTTCCAAACGCGCATTGCGTTCTTTTGTGTCGAAGCCCTCTCTTTTATAACAATAAATAAACACAAAAATCCTATCCTAAAGGTCAGTCCACACCAGTGCGGGACTTGTCGTACAACAGTGTAATACTTGCTACGTTACTCAAATAAGCATGCTCAGTATAAGTAAGTAAGCCAAAATACGCCAAATTACTAAACTGTTACCAAATTTTCCTTCATTCAGTCTGCGCAGGAAAGAAATCAGAAGCCATGTCAGCCCACGCGTCCTCCGTTCAACTTCGTTACTTCAAGTCCACGTGCTTCGGATCCCACAGAATTTCTTTTTCTCGAATATTTTCCACAAACAGTTCAGCGTTTAACCTCGCCCAATCTCTACCAAGAATCAAAATCCTTCAAAGGAACAACTAAAACGTATAAATTTCGAACGAAAAAGCGTGAATATGCCCGAGGGAAGCAGCCACACTGTGGGAGAGCTCTTCACGAAGGACTGAACGCTTATCTTCTTCCAGACGCCCAGCTCATCTTCCCTTTGAGCTGAGGCAAGCAAGTTAGAGATAGCGTGGTGTTTACCGATCTGAGTAACATCTAACTAGCTACGATTCATCAACAGATTATTCAACTTTAGCTATGATTTGTAAACGGAGTGGAATTACCTCAAGGCGAACATGTCAAAATACAGCCATACCGCATTGGGCGTGAACGAGAAAATGGAGAAACACTTCGAATTGAAAAACTTGGACTGCACGTGTTTGGGGACAAAAGAAGACTGACGACGGCCAAAAGGGAGAAGGGCTACCAAAAGACCCCGAGTACCTGAGGATTACTTGGGCCTACGTTTACCGTTTTAAGGGTCGCCAAACATTCTTAGGAGCATTCAGTAGAAGCTTTTATTTTTGTTAATGGTAGGGATGGGTATCGATGAACAAAACATCGATGTTTGCGCATCAATTTTTTTTTTTTTAAAGAAACATCTGTCTCAAAAACATCGGAGAAAAACATCGATGTTTCGATACATCGAATGGTTTTATTTGTGGCACCGGGGGGGGGGGGGGGGGGGGGGGCTATAAAAAAAAATTATTCTTTCCATAGTAGTTTTAGTAGAATAGTAGAAAAGTAGAAAAAAATTGTCATCGAAACTTGAAACAATGAAACGTAGTAGGAAGTAAAAAGGTCGGTAAAGAATAATATTATTTACTAAATACCTAGTGAATTTTGTAGATAAAAGTAAATAAGTAAAGTAAAGTAGGTATTAAAGTTTAAAAAAAAGTAAACAAATTTGGTTTAAAACTTCCAGAAAGGGTCTTCTGTCTCATGTAAAAATAACAATTTTGACGCCAGTTCCTCTAAGAGACGATTTCTCAAGGAGCTTAAAATAGCCTCTCAGAAGGAACTGATGCTCCTATGATTGGTACATTCTTGAAAACAACTTCAGAAATGATAGGTTAAGTTGCCCGCATGGCCATCTTACACCCCAAAGGGTTCTGTTCGGTTTTTTCGTTGGGAGCGTTCAAGTACAGAGCTCAGCAGGGATTGTTTCGTTTTCGTGACAACGAGTCTTCTTTTGCCGCGTCTTTTGAATTTTCTTATTGTGATGCCTAAAGAGGGAACGGCACCCTGTGGATAACGAATCGACATTTCGATTTCCTAAGTACTAACTACACTTCAATTCAAACACATCGATGTTTCTTGAATCTGTACAGTATTATTTATATAGAAAAATAATAACAAACGAGTAAGCATTAAATGCTTATAAATTTTATAAAACACTTCAGAGCTGATTAAATTCCCCATCGAAACTACTCCACGTGAAATTTTGATTTGAGCTTTGATAAGGGAGGAGCGGGCACGGCAAAAAATGGCAAATTTAGGAAAACGTGTTTTTCCCCCATAACTCTAGAAAGGTTTGTCCGATCTTAATAATATTTCCCTCAGGTAAAAGCTAATTAAATTTAATATAACGGACGGTACATTGCATTTCTATTGAGACAACGAAAGTGCCATTAGTATTCGTCGTTTCACATGGGAAATTTAATTAGCTTTAACGAGAAAAAAAGAAATTCGGAATCGGACCAATAGTTTTCGAGCTATAGCCGAAAACGTTCAGGTGCTCCCTGAACTCGTAATTTGATGCTCTACAACATAAATTTTGAGCCAATAGATCTGCATTAGCCGTTCTTAGGTTACAGGGTTGAGACATGAGCGAATCCTATTTTTTCGGCCAAGTTGAAAAAATTCGCCTTTTTTGACGCTTGGTTGAGGCTAAACGGCTGAACCGATTCTAATGTGTATAGAGGTCATTCAACGCAGGATTTAATGCTCTTTAACTTTGGTTTTGAATCGTTTTCTCTGCGATGCTCAATTTTCGAGTTATAGGTGAAAAATTGGAAAATGCCAGAAACAAAATCGAGGTTTTTTGGCCGCCAATGGTTTTCAATCAAAAAATGTTGCTATCATTTTTGATATTTTGTTGTTCAAACCCATTACAACCATTCAAACCAATAAAAGTTCTACACCATTTCTTGCACGAGCCCCCCCCCCCCCCCCCCCCTTCTAATCACCAGGCGACTGACAAGAAAACGCAGCAAACTTTGCACAAGGGTTCATTATTATTTAATATAGTGATTGCACCAAAATTAACTCCGAGTACCTAATTAAGAAGATATTTTTGAAAAAATGAAAAAAAAAATCTACGATATTTGGACAGACCTCGAAAAATGGATGATGCATCCAAAATTATTAGAAAATATTTGAGCTCCTGGAATCCTTTAAAAATCTCATTTGTAGCCCCATGAAAGCCCAATAGATCCCCACGGTGAAATCGAATCGTTTTGGGACCCCCCAAAAATGGATTTTACGTCGAAAAATACTTCGAAAACGGCACCTAATTCGACTCAATAGCCGAAAACCTTGGAAAACCCCTCCTGTAGCCCCTTTTCAGCACCACAGAGCCTCTCGGGTTTGGAAGATCAGGCCGAAAACCTTGCGGGCACAACTAGATGGTAAACCAAGTCTTTTGTCAACATTTCAGATTCATTTAGAAAATCCTACTGCCCAAAGCGGCTCGGACGGCAGAAGGACATTTCGTTTTTGGACATCTTGAGACGTATGTATGAATACATACATACCGAATTCGGTATACTGTCAAATTTTGAGGCCGATCAGAATTTTCGACATAGGGTATTAGCATAGGTGTATTACCTACTCCAAGAATAATAAACCAAAACTTACAATTGCTGCGGCGACGTTGCCGTTGCCGTCCTGAGCCCTCCTGAGAGCTTCGAGCCTTTTCAGGAACTCCTTATATTTCGGATTCGTCGCCCTCCCGTAGCTCCTGATGCAGTACGAAGTCCCCATGATTATCCCAATGCTCAAAGTGATCTTCCCCAGGGTCATCATCCCTTCGGTGGTCGCGTACCCCCGTCTGTAGAGGATCCAAATTACCAAAGGGGTGGCGTAGGTTGTCATCGCTTTGATTGCATTCAGCTAGAAGCATAATAATACAATAGCCGTATATCATATTGATAAAACCACGATCATCTTAGATCAAATCATCTAACCGGAGTGCACTCAAGGTAGTAAAAAGAGCGTCACCCACAAGGCTAAAATGAACTAACCGTAAAGCAGTAGCTGATCGAAAACAACTTACAGCAGAGATGACGCTGATGCCGAGAGACTCCATGTTGTTCGGGTTGTATTTCTCCTGTAACATTTCACAAAACGTTTAAATTGACACCCGTGTCGCTCGGTAATTAGAAGAGCCAGGATTTCCTTAGTACTAACCCATTGCGAGGTGAAGCTGTAGAAGAGCGTCGGTGAGACCAAACATTGAAAGAAAGTCGCCAGGTCAGCCATGTTGACGCTGAGACGATCGGACAAACTACGAAATCACCTCAAACGCAACGAGCGAGTCACTAAAAGTGACGGACACCCGAGAGATACAAAAGACGACGGTGGGGACAATTTTCTCAAGCGGTTCAATCGGTACGGCGAATGAAATGCAAAAAAAACGGGCCACGAAAAAATTCGTGAATTACAAATTTCGTCAATGGTTGAGTAACCTGCTTTGATGTAACTTCCTGACTTGAGTGTCTGGAGAACATTTGTGGAGCAGACGCCAGCGCGCTCTAGCGCCGCCTTAAAAAACTACATTTCCTTCTCTTTCAGGGTTTCCCGCTCGAAATCGAACTGACAAGACTCCTTTATTACGGCAAATTAAATTTGAAATTTGAAATTTTAATAAAATTAAATAATTTTATGGTTGAAGTATCGATAATGTTTTACTGAGAGACTTTTTATTACATAAAAATTTGTTTTCAAGAACTTCCTTCTTTTTAAGATGTACATAGTATCATATGATACTATGTACATCTTAAAAAGACATGCATGACATCATGTTACCTATTCTTTTCCAGGTTTCAGTTATCTGTGGCTTTGGGTTCTCATACTTTATTTGGGCAATAATGCCTGAAAAAATTATTTTGAGATTTTAAGGATTTATTATTCTTTGATATAGCTAGGTGCAAAAATTAATTGTTTCTTTAAGATGATATTTTTGAAAAAAAGTAAAAACATTTTTTCTGTATAATGTTTGGACAGATTTGGGACTTCGAAAAAATGGATACTACGTCCGAAAATACTTCGAAAACGACACGTAACTCGCCCCATAGCCAAAAACCTTTGGAAACCCCTCCCGTAGCCCCGTAGCACCCAACAGGTTTAGGCGATCGGGGTGAAAACCTTGTGGGCACAATTAGATAGATGGTGAACCGAGTAAGTATTTTTTTTTAAATTACAGAGTTAAGCAAAAAATTCCTTCTGCTCAAAACGGCTCGAACCTATAAATGTATAACGTCAAATTTTCAGGTGGATCAGAATTTTCGTCCTCCATCGCGATTACTGTACCTACTCGAAGAATACCTAATAAACCAAAAACTGTCGTCATTCTTGTAAATAAAATTCATCAAAATGGACTAGTACCTATCGTAAAATAATAAAATTTATTACAATATTTAATATTGTAACGACCAGCACTGTTAACATAAATGCACTCGAAAATAATGGTAACAACATTTTAGAAGATAGTTTCTAGGTAAAGGTTGCTGTGTTTCATAAGCATATTCAAACGTGGGTTACTTCCCCAGGGACAATAAATTGGAACAGTAGTGTTTTGAAAAATAAAAATTAAGAGTATTATTTAATAAAGAAAGGGGCGAGTGGGGCAGTTTCAACCACCCACCTAATCCATAAAATCATGAATTTTTGGCCTCGTATCGCCACTCAATGGTGAAAGCCAAATCAAAAGTGACCTCCAAACAAATGAGAAAAAAATTTTATTTAATAAAATGCTCCTTCATAACGTTGTCCCTGGTCGTTTACGTTTACCCAAAAAATGCTCGAAAAAATTATAAGCTAGCCGAGTTTTAAAAGACTGAGTTATTCTTCCGGTAGACTATTAGCCGATTAAACGAGTCACAAGCGTTATATTCTGAAAATCACAATAATATTAAATTTTACACAGTTGCATTATAATTTACCCTTTAATTAAGTTTTAGTTGATAAGTGCTAGTGGCGCAGGATCAACCATTGAATGTGGGGGAGAACCAACCGTGGTCGTGATTCTCGTTCAGTGGTTGATTCTGTCTCACCGTTTTTTAAAATAATTTAGGAGTTATAATAATAAGGGAGTGTCTCGTCAGTTAGAATTCAAGCGGGAAACCCCGAAAGAGAAGGAAATCTGTAGTTTTACAAAGCGGCTCAAGAGCCACGCAGACGTTGTTCTCCAGACACTTCTTCCAGTTCGCTGGCCATGGACATACGGGACGTTATGGGGTATCAACCAGGTAATAGGTAAACACGGTCAGCGGACCCTAGTAGTGTTGTTAGTCCAGGCCTGGAACTATCCTCGCGGTGGTTGGAATACGCTCGGCTATTAATTTTTCGTGAATCCTGCTTCTGGATGGTGCTGGCCATGGAGGAAAGCTTCCGACATTTCACGTACACCTGCGACGAAATCTCGCGAGGAAGTCTTGAGACCGATCTCAGGGGGTTGTCCACTTGAGATGGCATTAAAATTTTGCTCTCGAGACAGATTCGTGAGACTTCGTCAAGTCTCAAGACCTGGAATATTGTTTCCATAGCCATAGGAGTCGCGAGAACTGGAATATTTTTAAAAATTTTTAGTCGATTAATCGATTTTTCGCCTAAATAATCGAAAACTCGAAAAGGTGAAAAACATGATTGTCTTATGACTTAGGTACCTGTGGGACACCCCCAGACCCCCGGATTATCTAAGTTTTGATCAAGGATCATAGCAAAGAAACATGGTACATGTTTATCGGATTGGTATATTTAAATTCGCGATAAGGCGCCTTTTAGTCACGACAGACACATAGACAGAAAGCTCAACATCTCAAGGGGGGCTCGACCCCCCTAAGCAGACATAAACGGTCCACCAAACCAATAGAAAAAAATTTCATCAAAATAGGATCAATATTGGCTGAAATCCCCACTCCTTCCCATCTTTAGGGAAGGAGAGGGGGTTGAAGGAGGGGAAAACGGAAAAAATCCTTGAGGGCGCTCAACCTATCTCAGAACGTACATCATTTTTGAATTTCTCGAGATTTTCAAGAGCATATATACTATATATATAATATACCTATATATTATATTGATATATATATTATATATATAGAAGGTTATCGGGTGGTAAGGGGGTAGATCGGCGAAGGGTTTACGGGGGGGGGGGGGACTTGACTCCCATTCCAATCCGCAGTCCAACACGTTTCGCGCAACTTCGCGGGGTTGCGCGCGTCGCGCGGGATTTTAATATAGCCTATGCTGGGGGCAATCTCACCCGAGACCGTTAGAAAAAAAAAACCCATTCAAATCCGTTCAGCCGTTTAGGCGCCTATAAGGCACGACCGACACACGGACAAACAGACACACAGACAGAAAGCTCAACATCTCAAGAGGGGCTCGACCCCCCTAAGCATACTTAAACGGTCCACCAAACCAATAGAAAAAATCGCCGTATTTTTATCGCTTACCGTTTAGGAGGAGGAGAGGAAAAACCATGTTCCGCGAGTACAAAATTTCGAAATTTCGAAATTTCGCAGGGTTGCGCGCGTCGGGCTGGGTTTTAATATAGCCTTGTTGTGGGCAATCTCACCCGAGATCGATAGAAAAAAAAACCATTCAAATCCGTTCAGCCGTTTAGGCGCCTATAAGGCACGACGGTTTAGGAGGGGGGGGGAGGTTTACTCACATCCAAAAACTCTTATTTTTCGAAATTTCGCAGGGTTGCGCGCGTCGGGCTGGGTTTTAATATACCTAGCCTATGTTGTGGGCAATCTCACCCGAGATCGTTAGAAAAAAAAAACCCCATTCAAATCCGTTCAGCCGTTTAGGCGCCTATAAGGCACGACGGTTTCAGGGCGGTGTACTCACATTCCAATCCAGAGAACGCCCGTAAAAACATGTACCATGTTAAAATTTTGTGGTCATGTGGACGCATACCTGTGAAATACAACTCTTTAGCGTCTGGGTGCTGTGGCTACACCGAGAACCTCACAAGTTCCAAGGCCGAATCTTACCATGTTCGTAAATGGCAGGCCGACGCGTCTTTGGCCAGTGCCGTAGCTAGAGCCTCGGGGGCCCCCCCGTATGGAAATCTTTTTTCAAATTTTAAAATACACCAAGGGTTGCCTATAGAACGTTTGAATTTCCCGCAGTCGCTAACACTCAATTTGAGGTACTTTCAGGAGACCCTAAAGTCTTTGCCGAGGTAAGGCTCTTTCCGGACCAAAAAAGTGGCCCCTTCCCGTCGGGGGCCCTGGGGCACCCCCGCCGGCCCCATGCTCGCTACGGCCCTGTCTTTAGCCCGACCTCAGGATTATGGTGACAGGAAAGCTACCTGGGCAGCGGACACCAAGAACGGGAGAGGCGGATGTTGGCACTTGACGTTCACCCCACACCTGTAGGCCCCCACCCCGTCAGCCAATCAAACCCGCAAACTCAGGGATGCCAACTCAAGAAACCACTTTTCCGTAGATCGTTCACATAAATTCAGTAGATTACGCAAAAAGTCGGTAGCTAGACTAGCGATCAAAAATCACTAACAAACGCTGCAAATTTTACACAAGCGTTTATTATTCTTTGATCCAGATTCAACGGTTAAGTTTTCAAAGGGAACTTTGCTAGCAACCTGAGCTGCGGCTTTTGGTTTATTATTCTTGGAATAATACACCTGTTTTCGCGACGGGGGTCGACGACTCTGATCGGCCTCAAAATTTGACATTATCCGTTTCAAGAGGTCTACATTCAAAATCCGAAATGTCCGTCCGCCGTCCGGGCCTTTTGGACAGTATGTAGGAATTTTTTTTTAAATCTGAAATTTTGACAAAATACTCGGTTTACCATCTAGTTGTGCCCGCAAGGTTTTCAGCCCGATCGCCCAAACCCGTGGGGCGCTATGGGGCTAAAATGGGGCTACAGAAGGGGGGTTTTGAAGGTTTTTGGCTATGGTATCGAATCAGGTGTCGTTTTCGAAGTATTTTTGGACGTAGAATTTATTTTTTGGGGTCCCGCAGCGATCCGATTTCGCTGTTGCGATCTATAGAGCTTTCATGGGGCTAAAAACAGGATTTTTGAAGGATCCCAGGAGGTCAAATATTTTTCAGGTAAAAAACAACAAAAAATGTTGAAAACAATTTTTTGGAAAAAAAAAATCCAAAATAATTTTTTTTTGAAACAAAAATCCACAAAAAAAATTTTTAAATTTTTTTCATTGACAAAATTAAATTTTTTGCACAAGTAACGTACCTATATCAAAGAATAATAAACCCCTTTTTTTTAAGCATCGACGTGTTTGAAACACATCTCCAACAGAAACATGACTTCGAGTTAAGAGTAGAACGCAAGACCTTCAAGACAGAAGCGGAATTTATTGCAACCTATGGTAGGCATTTCGTCCAAAAATTCTCTGCATACCTACTAATCTGTCAACTAAACACCTTGAACTTGGCAACGATTGATAAATGATAACGAAGACCGATAACAGGGAACGAAGAGTACCTACACACCGCATGACCGCGCCACTGTCGATTTCGGGGTGCAAGGTGGGGGACTACAGGTGTGGGGTGAACGTCAAGTGATGTTGGCAGCCCTGCTCGTTTCGCTGGAGTTCCTCAGAAAAACTTCAGTCCCGCGACGGTCGGCCGCAGGTGGTGATCGGTGGAGTTCGCGCGGTGCAACTTTGTCGCGTCGTTTTTTTGTGATCTCTTCCGTGTCAAGTGATCGAACTCATAAATTGTTCCCCGCCTTGTGAGAGGAGGAATTTGCGTTTTATCATTGTAAGTACAAAATTTGTTGTTTCGCAAAACCCGAGACTTCCCTCTCTGGGTCCTTTGAAGGAGGTTGGATCCAACCTGCATCATTTCTCTCCCTTCAAAACAACTGAAACCCAAGGAATACCCCAAATGTTTATGTTATGGCGCAATATTTTCCTTGATGTAGAAACCCGAGAGGCCAGTTGGTGTGTCGCAAGCATTTGGGTCTGAAAACATTCCGCGTCAACAGCCTCCACCTGCCAAATTACTTCGTTCAAGTTCCACTTGGTTGGTATGTGTGCAATTTGCCAACCTGGGGGTATTTATTATAAATTTCCACCAGAAAAATGTCAAATAACCATTTGCAGGATTGCTTTCGTGTTGATAATGTTGTTTGGAAGTCACATCCATCGGTTCTATCAGTTCCGTCAGTTCTACTAGTTTGGCGAATCCTCCTGAGGACATGAATGTCATGAAACACTATCCTATCAGTGATGAAAAGGCGAAGATTCACCAACATTAAATGTTAATTTTAATTCACAAAATTAAATTTTAATTTTGTGACCTTCGATGAATCAGTGGACATCGTGCCAGTAATGAGATGTTTGTTTGCTTCGAGCTCTATTGGGATCAAGGAACCTGAGACCCTGAAACTATGAGATCCTTGTTCAACATTTTAAGAGTGGAGGTATTTTTAGAGAATTAATAATTAATTCTCTTCGCCATGGTTATTAAGAGTTTGGTTTTAAAATAAAAACGATATGATTTGAGGGCTGTGATAGGCACTGGGAATTTATCGGGAATATTCTCCAAAAAAATAAATTCCCGGGGAAAAATAGGGTTTTTTCTTTAAATTTATTGAATAATTTTTTCTTGTTTTAAAATCTTTCTAATTGATTAGCTTTTGGCATTGGCTTTTAAAATTTAAAATTTTAACAGCAACATTTAATATTGCTTCAATCGTTGCTTGATATCTTGCTTAAAAAAATCTTAAGATTCACAGACCTCGCACTGCGCGAGAGATGCGGAAAGTCGACAGATAAATCGAAAATAAAAAATTTTAAACCTAACACACGTTACGATTTTTTAATGTATTTTTTTTTTTTATGTACAGTAGAACGTGGAGTATTTCGTAACGCATTTTTGTGACATATTTATACTTTTTACACCTCAACCCGGAATTAATTCGTACCGAACTTTAGTGGTATACTTCTAACCTTGCTTATCGCAGTCTGTCGACTACTAAAATGTTAAACTTCTAACAATTTAAAGTTTGCTTAAATTGTTGGTTTAAATCTTGGCAGTACCTTTGCTTTTAAATGTTGCTGTAAAATGCTATTTTTACTTCTTTTTTTTAACGCTGCAAATTTTACACATAGGTTTATTATTCTTTGATATAGGTTAATTGGGAAACAAATAATTCTGTTTGGTACATTAAAAAAATATTGAAAAAAAAAAAAATTTTTTTTTTGTAAAATGTTTGGACGGATGTAGAACCTCCAAAACTGGATTATCCGTCCAGAATTATTCGGATAACGACACCTTATTCGACCTCCTGGGATCCTTAAAAATCCCATTTGTAGCTCCATAAAGCCCCATAGATCCACACAGTGAAATCAGATCGTTCTGGGACCCCTAAAAATGGATTCTACGTCGAAAAATACTACGAAAACGATTTAACTCGAACCCACAGCGGAAACCCCTCAAAACTCCTTCCGTAACCTCGTTACAGCCCCACGTAGCCCCGCGGATTTGGGCGATCGGGCAAAACTGTCCAAAACGGCTCGGACGGCGGACGGACATTTCGATTTTGGAATCTAAAATTTAGATATTTGATATTTAATATCAGAGTTTTCGACCTCCGTCAAAGTTGTATTATTCCAAGAATAATGAACCAAATCGTCGTTACCTTTGCTCCTCCTTTGCCGAATTGATTTTGATCGATTTTATCCCAAACTTCATGTTCCTACCTACCTATATGAAACTTGAATATAATCTTGATCCTATGGCCTATCGTGGTTTAATCATGGCCTAACATTCCACACCAAGAACTTGTATCATACCATAATGGTCGCCAGACGTTCTGATTCATCAGAGTCCTGCGTCAAGAGAGTTCTGTCCGAGAATGTAAGCTTACTTCCATGTAAGGCTTGCCTCCTGACATTGATTTAAAAAAAAAAAAAAAAAGTATACCCAAAGTTATAAAGTTGGCTCAAGACCAGTTGAAATGCTATCAAATCGGTGTGAGATGGCAGATTTAAGAGCAATAGAAACGGTCCGAAAGGCTATAGAACTGTTAGGAAGAAACGGTTGCAGAGCAGGTTCGAAGTGCTATGCAACTGGTCGAAGAGGAAAAACCCGGTTTTAAGGGCTTAAAATTGGTTTGAACAGCTGCATGATTGGTACAATCGGTTTGAAATGGTATAAGAATGGTCAAGGTGAAATAGTACTGGTCTGAAGGACTATAATGCTAATTCGAAGAACGATCAATGTCATTTCTTTTCCCCGCAGCCCCTCATTTGATTAAGTTCTAATTCTACATGAGGTTCACCGTGGGCCCCTGCACTGACGGGAATTTCCTGAAACATCTTAACGGGGTTTTAAATGAATCACCTGTTGACTATGCGGAGATGAGGAGACTTTAGCCCACTTCATCTCCGGATGTGAAGAAGGCATCAGCCTAAGATCAGCCCAGGAGGTCCTGGCGTATTGAGATCTGGTTGGAGGGTTTTTACGTCAAGGGCTCACACCTTCACAACCCGATTTTGCCGTAAGGCATCGGCAATCTCTTTGGCATTCATCTAATCAAATTTGATAGTTGATGAGGAAAATGGTCCCCTGGTTTTCAGGGTGGACGCACCTCAACGGTACTTGAAATTGTCTGAACTGTACACAGACAATTGCAAGGCACGTCCTAAACGCACCAGAACATTCTAATAACACCATCAAGACAACCAACCACTATGAATCTCGTTGATTGCAGGTGTGATGACGGATCTGCTCTACCAGTCGTCGACCCCCAACAGCCCGACAGACGGAGGTTTCAGGATGGTCCTGCGGGACGCGTGTCGAAGTCCCATCGGAAGGTACTCCGGCGTCGAAGAGAGGCCCTTCGGTTTGGGTTTGGGGGACCTCAAACACAGCAAAAGCGACGACCTCGTCCTTCAAAGCGCTCCGATTTCACCCCCGGAAATCCAGCACGGCATCAGCGAGGCTTCATTGCAGGTGAGTTGATCAACTTTGACGAAGGACCGCTAGATGACAATTTTACCATCGACAACCGCTCAACACTTGAAAATATAATATATTCTTACCGCTATATTATAGCAGGCATCAGATGTACAAAGGCTTTATCAGTGACCACTTCGGTTCTGCTCCTCTCACTAGTTTGATTGTCCCCTCTCCCACCCATTGCTCGGAAATTTCGTTGTCTACAACTTATGTAGATAGGTACTTGAATCTCCTTCACTAGGAGAGAGCTGGTATTTCAAAACTGAAATAATGTCGAACTTTGGCGGTTTTCTCAAAACTGCGGACGAGTCAATGGGGGGGGGGGGGGATGAAGAAAACTTGACTTCATATCTATACCACTAATAACTATAGTCATACCTCATGGGCTTAAACATGTTCAACAACTTTCATTCGAAGAAGCTTTTATTTTTTTTTATTGTTGTTATGGGTCTGAACAACAAAATATCAAAAATTTAATGGTAGCAAACGTTTTGCTGGGGGAGCTTTTGGTGGCCAAACAACCTCGATTTTCCAGTTTTCCAACTATAACTCAAAAACTAAGCATCGCAAAGACACTCAAATACAAAGTTGAAGAGCATACAATTCCGCGTCGAATGACTTCCTTACACATTAGAATCAGTTCAGCCGTTTAGCCACAATCAAGCGTCTAAAGTAGGCAATCATCTTAGAGACTCATGAGCCATGATTTGAGTTTTGTTTAGGCTATTAAGAAGATCTTCCTTTTTTAAATCGATTTTCTTTCTGTTTTTGTGTGCTTTGCAGATACAAAGGGAAGCCTGCGTCGTCTACGAAGACGATCTGGGCCCGAACAACCTGCCGGTGTATTTCAGCGACTCCGAAACGCTCAAGTCGCCGCCGCCTGATAAACCCCCTTTGAAAATCACCGGGGATTTCGGCGACGGAATGAGTTCGAAAAGGTCGAGCCAGTACATCCACGACAGGATCGACCCCGAGGACAGTATCAAGGACATAATTTCCGAAAATGATTTCTACCGGTGAGCTCAGATTTTTTTTTTTTTTTTCTTTTTTTTTCTCTATTGTACGATTTGACGGTGTGTAGCAGGTTGCGTTGAAATCGACTTCGCGTAAACATTTTACTACGGTTTCTTTTTTTCAGGTTCGTCCTGTTCAAACGGCACTACGAAAAATATCTGGACATCTCCAAGAAGTATGAAGAAGCCCGAAACATCGCTTATTATCTGGAGGAAAAATATCACGAAATCAAGGTAAATTAAGCTTGTTCGGTTTGTAACCTTCACACTTTTCTGTGAGCTCTAGAATCCGTAATGGGAGGCTCAAGCGTACACCCTTATTAGCGAATAGAAGGTAATTGAACGCCCTTTAATTTTTTCTCGTGAACTTTTTCAAACAACCCATTTTTGAAATTTAATTACAGGCCTGAAACTCGCTGAAAATTCCCACGTGTTTGAGCCCACGTGTACAATTTCAAGATCCCCCCGAGGTGTACAGACTTCCGACCAGACCTACTTATTAAAGGAACCGAGAAAGTTTAACCTTTGATCCTTACGACAGTATCCGTTTGTCATGCGCCTCTGAGCACCCACATAGAAGATAATAGACCGAGAGACAGAGTGCACTCTATTCAACCGGAAGGATATAAAAATGCCGCATATATAAATTAGTAGTATATTCGATGGAGAGGAAGGTACCGTACGTCTGCCTGTCCGGACACGTGGCGTTTCAAAATGGCAGCCACTCAAATTTGGAAAAAGTGGCATGCTATTCAACCGGCGAAGAATTCTGTTGAGTGAGGGCTCTTTTTAAAGGAAATTTGATGCTGAATCCGAATTCACACGTCTGCCTGTCTAATTAGGTGGCGTTACTGAGGCAGACGTCTTCAAAGGTGGGAAAAAGTGGCATGCTATTCAACCGGTGAAGAATTCTCTTGAATGAGGGCTCATTTTAAAGGAAATTTAATGCTGAATCCGAATTCACACGTCTGCCTGTGTAATTAAGTGGCGTTACTGAGGCAGACGTCTTCAAAGATGGACAAACGCTTGCGAAGCGCTCCCTTTGCGTCTACGCCGTACCTACCTCCCGCCCTCTCCCTTTACTACCTTACTCTGTGCTCCCGCCTGAACACACTACATTATTGCAAGCTCCCCCCCCCCCCCCCTTGATTATTAAAATAATTATTTTTATTGTGAAGACGTTGATAGGTATGGCTGAAGTGTTGTCCTATGAATTGACCTCAACACCTCTAGTTTTGAGCCATCCAGACGGGACTATGATGAAGGCTGATAAATCACAACTTTCTAAGTATTTGGAAAATTTGGTGATTAGCTCATCTCCAAAGTAATTCTACTATCGACGTTTACATTATCGATGGGTTTTTCCTCATTCACACTATTCGAGAGCTACCCCGCACGTAATGGGCAGTGATAAAAAAATGTTGACGGTGATAACCAAAAATACTGCGAGCAACATTCACTTAATATTCGATCGTTATTTCACTCCTTCAGTAAAGGGCTGTGAAAGAAGCAGACGAGCGAACGACAGCGGGACAATATACACGATCCATGTCCCAGATCAACTTATTCCACAGAATTGGAGAAGGATGATTGACCAAACCAGTCGTGAACGTCTTTACTGCTCTTTACTCGCAAGCTTTCGGTGCCATATGATGGCCACGCTCATCAGGCGTATAACATCACCTAAATATGGACATCCCATTGTTAATAAATGTGGAAGGAAACTTCCTCTTAGCAATAATTGTGGTAGCTTAATTACTAGGGTCTTCGGCAGTGACCAAAATATACACCAGTTAGTGGAGATTCCATCCCACGCCCCTTTCAAGTCACTTCTTTGTAAGTCACTATGTATATTTGTAAATATTCTGTAAATAACTGGTGTATATTTTGATCACTGCCGAAGACCCTAGTAATTAAGCTACCACAATTATTGCTAAGAGGAAGTTTCCTTCCACATTTATTAACAATGGGATGTCCATATTTAGGTGATGTTATACGCCTGATGAGGGTGGCCATCATATGGCACCGAAAGCTTGCGAGTAAAGAGCAGTAAAGACGTTCACGACTGGTTTGGTCAATCATCCTTCTCCAATTTACACCGACCGAGTCACAGCACAACAAAGTATTCCACAGAATTTTCATCAACGGAGAAAATCATATAAAGATAATTTGGTGAGATTTCTGATTGATAAGTGGAATGATGGCAACCTTTCTGAATTGTATGGGCAGAAAACGATATATGTCACGGACCAAAATGGTGTTTCATATCGCTCAAATTCCTAACCCAACCAATATTGTGAGCTAATGACACGGATGTTAAGGTAATTCTTCTTGGAAATATCTTCAAATTCCCACAGCATAAAATATGGCTGGAGGTGGGACTGTACACGAAAAACACACTTCGGTTTATTGGCATCAACAGTATTTTCAACAAACTATCACCAAACATCTGTGGTGCGCTCCCAGCTTTTCATGCTTTTACTGGGAGCGACAGTACAGCATCATTCTTCAGAAAAGCAAAGCTCAGTCCTTCAAAATTGATGCCTAAAGATCCCGCGTTCATGAACCTGTTCAGCAAGTATCACAAAACTGACATTGACATAAATCTTGAGCTATCGGAAAGGTTTGTATGTGCAATGTATAGGATCTACAAAATTTGTAATAGAGCACATTTGATGTGCTCGTGTCGGTCAAACTCGGCTTCATTGCTTCGAGAAAGCGTACAATCCTACACGGATGGATGAACCCTAGATGAGGAGGTGCAAAAATTTCGAACCTCATCTCATTCCACCAACACAAAAGGCGTTGAAGCAGAAGGTATGTCGTGTTATGCATAACACGTACATGTACGTTTCTACTTAGGAGTTGCAATCCCGGGATCCCGGTCGATTTTTGCCACTTTGAAATCCCGGGATTTCTGGAGTCAACCCCGGGATCCCGGGATTCAAGAATTAGTTGCACCTCGTAATTTACATTGCTCAAGTCTTGTTGGGAAAAATCTTTTAACGGAAAATAGTTCGAAGGCTATTAGGCGCGTGCTCCAAGTGCTCCAAGATGAAAACTGATAATTCCCCTGAAGAAAGAATTCAGAAATCGATGAACCAGCCGGTGCCGGTGCCGAAAATACGAAAAGATTTACCTATTGACTATAATTAAAAAAGAAACGAGCCTGTTCAAAAACGGAGGCAGCCGAGGCCACCATTTGGATTTAGTACTTATTCAAAATTTGTTGGTATTTAATAGCTCCTGATAGGCTGGTCAGCGGACAAAAAACGGCTTAGGACGGAAAAATCGACACGTTCTATTTTTTTTGTTTATACATATTTTTTAAATGTTGGCAGGGACGGTACCAGCTTCGAAACCCTTGTGCTGAATGCTGGGTGCTCGAAAAACCGCGAAATGTTCGGCATTTTTTCAGTTTTTGGCTTTTAACTTCAAAAATATGCGCCCTACCGGAAAAGTCACTGTATACTATTTTCAAGTAGACACGATTTGCTACCATTTGAGCGCAACGGCAGCTTTTAGGTCCAATAGGTCCCGAGATTAACCCTCTTCAAACATGCTATTTATTCCCCAAATGTTATAAATCGTGGAATATCGGCTATAATATTCATCCCACGAGGAAAGTAATGAGGAGTGAATTTGTAGAGCAGTGATTCAATTTCAATTTAAGCACAACCAGAACACGTAGGACCATCCCACTGACCATGAATGTCAACCACAATGAAGCATTATTTACATAAATCCCTTTTGTATTTGATGGAAGTGTTTCATGTGCCACCAACCCGTTTTAATTACTTCGGTATCTAATGATCTAGCGCAGAAAGTAATAATAATAATAATAATTATTATTATTATTATTATTATTATTATTATTATTATTATTATTGTAGTAGTGTGTTCAGGCGGGAGCACAGAGTAAGGTAGTAAAGGGAGAGGGCGGGAGGTAGGTACGGCGTAGACGCAAAGGGAGCGCTTCGCAAGCGTTTGTCCATCTTTGAAGACGTCTGCCTCAGTAACGCCACTTAATTACACAGGCAGACGTGTGAATTCGGATTCAGCATTAAATTTCCTTTAAAATGAGCCCTCATTCAAGAGAATTCTTCACCGGTTGAATAGCATGCCACTTTTTCCCACCTTTGAAGACGTCTGCCTCAGTAACGCCACCTAATTAGACAGGCAGACGTGTGAATTCGGATTCAGCATCAAATTTCCTTTAAAAAGAGCCCTCACTCAACAGAATTCTTCGCCGGTTGAATAGCATGCCACTTTTTCCAAATTTGAGTGGCTGCCATTTTGAAACGCCACGTGTCCGGACAGGCAGACGTACGGTACCTTCCTCTCCATCGAATATACTACTAATTTATATATGCGGCATTTTTATATCCTTCCGGTTGAATAGAGTGCACTCTGTCTCTCGGTCTATAAGCTCTTCAAGAGAGGTCTTATTTCTTATTTATAGCTTCGAGGCCGTTAATTCAAATCATTCGAAACGCTCCCAGACGTTTTTTTTTTTTTTTTTTTTTTCTGCTTCAAGAGAACGTTTTCTATTTATGGGGTACAAGTAGGTACTTAAGAGTCTTGACAATGAAATGTTGCTCTTAACCAAACTTCTGTCCTCAACCTGAACGATCTCCGGGACTGACAAAGGATGTTTATCTCGGCGATTAGAGATTGTTTTGAGTGTTCAACAGTGTTACCGTCGATTGTCAAAATTTCGAACGGCTGGATTTTTTCTAAGCTGCCGATTTGCCCCAGGAAAATAGTTTTTATAAATAGGGAGGTTGCTAGGGTATCGATCTTTTTGAAAAAATCTCTACATTTGGTGAAACTTTCATTGAAAAAATTCCCTTCAAGTACTCAAATCTATAGATTTTCCCATCTCAAAGTCGCTGAGGTGGTACTATTATTTTTTAAAAAAGGCGAACCTAATTTACTGTACAAACCACCGGCCGTCTCAAAACTTCCTGCTTTGTCCAAGGTTTTTGAAAATTTTTGAAAAATCCGACCTTTACGATGTGGTTCCCGTAAGGGTTGACCGGCCAAGAACGCAATTTGAAACGTCTCTGGTCGAAATTTACCTCTCCTGCAGCATACAGGCTGTACGTCATGATGGAGGTCTGTCAGAGTTCTCACCCATTGACGATGGTGTCCCATAAGGCTCAGTCCTTGGCCCAATTTTTTTTCTCATTTGTATCAACGATCTCCCTACATGCCACCAAAATAGTTAGTACTAACTTTTGGTTCATCAACTCCAGGTGTGAACGAGCGATTTTGATGAGGCTGATGATGGGCTAAAAGCCGAAACCGGTCCCCTATGTAAATTTTCCAATATAACCCGTGTGAGTGGACAATGTTTACTCTCTCTCCTTATATCGATAGTCCTTACACAACAGGACATGATACAATCATTTTGAATGAATCTGACTTTGACGTCGTCGTAGACGGTAGACAAATATTTGAGGTCGAGCAATATTTTCCACTCCCGTCACGAATACATGGAATAATACACCAAATGGGAACTAACGACAATCATGAATGAATGAGCCTAGAGATACTTATTTTTGTAACTCTAGAAGGCTTCCAAATCGAAACCACTAGTTTAGGTGATCTCTGGGGGCGTGTCAAAGGCTTTTCACGCTTAAATGATAAGCAATAAACATCCGAATATCCCCATGAGGTTCTGTTCGAGGGGCCGCTTGACCGAAAATCAAGGTGAAATTCCTCGTTTACCTACTTAACGTCAACCTGCTGCATCATGTGAGTCATTCGAATGTTTAGCACCGGCGACCTTTAGTTTTAAAGCACTCCAGAAGCCAAAAGGAGGAGAAAGTGAGGCTTGCCGAGGTGTGGTGTAACACTGGAGGCCAAGTCATCGCATAAATCTTGGCTGGGTCGGGGTCCCCCCTCTTGGGGCCACTTGGCCTCGATACTGGAGGTCCGGCAAATACGGTTTATTCGCCATGCAAATATAAGAAAGAAAAAAACACCCCTGGTGGTCAATTTTCGCGGAGCAATTCGCAAAATGCAGGGTTCAAAGGCACGTTGGAATTGCCAAATCGCTGAACGTTTTATGGGATAAACGATACGAGGTAGCCCTGACAAACATTTTATAAAAAACCATTGCAGCTTGCAGAGACTAGTGCAGCCTCCACCCGCAACCTCCCGCTGATGGGTTTGTATTTCAATGTAATTTCGTCAGAAGCAGCCATTACTGATCTCTGTCGGACTGCATGAGGAGTTCGTATTCCTCCTCGAGCGTCAACACGTTGTCCTGGGCCTCGAGGAATTCCGCTATGTCCATCCCTTCGCCGGTGTACCAGTGGGTGAAGGCCTTTTTCTTCAGCATCACGTGATATTTGCTGTTGAGGCGGGACCAGGCGTTTTTGATGGCCGTCGTGTTGCAGATCATGCAGGCGGCTCGCAACCCGAACACCATGTCTGAGCTGTCGAGGGCGACAGGGACGGAGGAGTTGATCCCGACCTGTAACATTTCGACATTAGGAATCTGAATCAACAACGTTGGAACGTGAACTCATAAGTGTCCACACCTTGAAACCTGTTGGGGACCAATCGACGAAATTGACTCCCTTCTTGTTTTTCATTTGAGAAATCGCGTGGTTGACGTCTTTGGAGGTGACGTCGCCCCTATACAGGAGGCAGCAGGATATGTAATGGCCGGCTTCGGCGTCGCATTTGACGAGCCGGTTCGATGGATCGAAACACTTGGACGTTATGTCGGCCACGGACAGGGTCTGGTGGCTGCACTTCTTCTTGGAGACGATTGGTGCGTAGCTCACTACCTGCAATGTGTTGACTTGCATGAAACCTCAGAGCACTTACTAGCAGCTCTCGTAGGGGGTGTTTGGAGTTAATTAGGTTTTATATTCTGAGGCTAGAGCTAGTGGTGACCCAAAATCTACTTGGTCATCGACCTAGCCTACCGGGAAGTGATGAAAACATTGCCATGACTCTGAGCACTTACTGGCCACTCTCGTAGGGAACGTTTGGAGTTAATTAGGGTTTATATTCTGAGGCTAGAGCTATTGGTGACCCAAAATCTACTTGGTCATCGACCTAACCTACCATGCAGGAAATGTTGAAGTGATGATCACATGGCACTCAGAGCACATATTGGCGGCACTTGTAGGAAATGTTTAGAGTAAATTAGGTTTTATACTCTTAGGCTAGAGCTATTGGTGACCCAAAATCTACTTGGTCATCGACCTAGTTTACCAGGAAGTGATGAAAACATTGACACGACTCTGAGCACTTACTGGCCACTCTCGTAGGGAATGTTTGGAGTTAATTAGGTTTTATATTCTTAGGCTAGAGCTATTGGTGACCCAAAATCTACTTGGTCATCTGCCTCACCTACCGGGAAATGGATCCTCGGGAAGGGAACCAGATTCGTTTGGAAATCCGTAAAATCCGCGTTCAGTGTCCCCTGGAACCTCAGGCTGGACGTGATGGAGCTGACCGTCTGCGCCAACAGGTGGTTCAAATTTGCGTAATTGGGCGAGTCAATGTCCAACTGGGTTTGACAAATGTTGTACATGGCTTCGTTGTCGGCCAGGAAGACGCAGTCTGTGTGGTCCAGGGTGCAACTTGTCGTTAAAACTGCGTTGTACGGTTCGACCACTGCAGTTGACATCTGGAAGGGTTGAAAATGTTTGGTTTCTTGCGGGGTTTGGCTTTGTGAATTTTACTGGTTTTTTCCTCAGGCAAAATCCGACAATGTCTACCTGAAGAACCTGTAACTACCGCGTTTCAGGAAACTGCCCGCTTCCTCTCGTAAAAGTATTCGGTTTACAGCTTTTGAATGACTGACGGGGGCCCCCCAGCCAGATGGCCACTGACCCTCATTTCAGGGCAATAACCGTTTCAAATGACTCCCCAGATCTCCTATAGCTGCGTCCATTCTGATGCTGATTACAATCACTGGCCCCTACAATACCTCAACTACTCACAGTGGGCGATGGGAAAATGGCCACTTCCAATTTGCTCTTCTTTCCATATTCGTTTTTGAAATGTTCCGTCAGGAGGGCGCTGAATCCCGAACCAGTTCCGCCTCCGAACGAATGGAATTCCATGAAACCTTGAAGCTTTTCGCAATTTTCCGCCATCCTCCTGAAATCACGTTTCAAGAATAGCGGCGCTAAATGACAGCAGTTTGAAGATGAACACATCATTTAATCGCTAACGTGGCCAGCTCGTTACTTCATGGTTCGGAATGAGTTGAATACCTAATGGGCTCGAGCACCTGGTCGAGGATTTTGGCACCTGCCGTGTAATGGCCTCTGGCGTAGTTGTTGGCAGCATCTTCCACTCCGTTGATGCAGTTGTTGGGTGCGAACAGGCTTTTCAACCGGCCGGTTCGGATTTCGTCTAAACAGAATGAAACGTGGCGTCAACTGGAGGACAGTGTTGCCAACTTAAGTGCGCACTTTCAAACGTTCACCTCTTTCAGGTTCGTCTCCAGAACGGGGAAAACCGCCGTTTTTGAGCAAGAATTTCACCTTTACGGCATCATAAAACCCACCGAAGCGAAGGAACTGGGACGTACCTCTCAAATAACGGAAAAACAATTTTGTACTAGTTTGTGCCTCACTTCGGATTGCTCCTAATTGTATTTTATGGCTCATTGAAAGTATTTAGTGGGTTTAGTTTGAAGATTAGAGCTGGAGCTCCGCCTAGTCGGCTTTCAAAGCGGCCGAGTAAATTGGACCCGATAGCTTATTGGCGGTTGCGCACCCCATTTATCTGTACCGGAGTTATGCTGACTGCTTTAGGAGATTCTCGGTGATTTAATTTTCTCGCTCAGAATCAGTTATGTGGCTCGACGGCGATTACCTGGTCGGTGAAAAAAAACCGTTGACTAAACGGGTTTGGACTCTTCGGAAAAGGATGTAATGTTATACGAGAGATAAATGGACCAAATGTACTACCGGGTGTTTGGCTTTACGTAAAGAACAAAAAACGGACGGGCTTTTTTGGAACTTTTTCCGGCAAGAGAAGGAGGAGGGGCTCGCTTCGCTCGTCCATGTGTGCAACTTGCACCCCAACCAACCCCGCTAGTGATGAAACTACCAAAAAATCACTGGATGCATCCGAAATTAGTGAGAAATAAAATCGTTGGGAGTCAGAAGCGAACACGCCCACGAACGAACGCACCAATCCACGTCTCAACCACCTCAAGAGCAAACGGCTCCGGTATGTCTTAAATTCTATTCTATTAGCGCTTTCGTAAACAAATCGTCGTGAAGACTAGTTCTGGGAAGTCGGCCAATAAAAAAATTATAAATTCAAAAAATGTTTCTGTTTAGTGTTAGGACAAATTCCCACATCATCCAAAATTAACACCCAAAGTGCCCAAAATTACTACTCTGAAAACGACGCTTCAACCAGGGAGGTCCGATGGGTCTGAGACCCTCATTTTCATACTACATTTTCATAAACATACTTTGAAAACTACACCGCATTCGCCGCTATGGCCAAAGACCTTCACAACCCCCCCCCCCCCTGTAGCCCCTTTTTAGCCTCTTAGAGCCCCACGGTGTAGTTGGGTGGGCTTGAGACCCTTACAAATTGATTCTACGTCCAAAATGACTCCCTAAACAACATCTCTTTCGATTCCCAGCCCAAAATCCGTCCTTGAACCTCGCAGAGTGCGATTGAACAGGTTTGAGACTCTATTAAACACCTCATGCGACATCCTAGCCCTCAGTCCTTCAAAAACATCATTAAATGATCATTTAATTTAGAAATAAGGATAGAGAGTAGAGAGTAGTATATAATTTAATTTAGATATAAATTTTATAGCCCCAAAGGTCCATTTATTCATTCGCAAAAAAAATTTTTTCATTGACATAAATTGTTGCACAAGTAACGTATATATACGTTACTTGTGCAACAATTGATGTCAATGAAAAAATAATATAGTTTTATAAATAGTTATATAGTTTTATATAACGGCGCTTTTCGAGCACATCGAAAGGAATATAATTTCATAGTTTTTCGAGCATATTTGGTGATTTTATCGAGCATATCAACCCGAGCCCTAGTTATAAAATTGTTAAAAAAAAAATTATTCCCCCTTGTTGATCGATTTTACGCAACTTTTCTTCTACAAGGCGCTGGAATATAACCGAAGAAACTTAGAAGAGGTAGCGGAAATTGAATCAGATTCTATCGCTTCACCATCAGGGGTAGTTTTTGCCTGTGATGGGATTCGCCTCGGTGATAACTCTGAATGCCTTACCAACAACGGAGGGCTCCAGGTCGACCAAAACCGATCTCGGGGAGTAGTTCCCTTTGGACATCTCGACGAAAAACGAGTGGAACCCGCCGGCGGTCTGACTCTCTTGAGCTTCTCCCCGGAAGATGCTCGTCGAAGATTTTTCTCGCTCTTCGGACTTGGCGTTGTTCGGGTGGTTGGGGCTTTCGGCGAGGTTGTTCGGATTGGTTTTGTTGTCGTTCTGGATCCGGTTCCCGGTCAGGTCGAGCCCATGTTCTTTACAGTAGAGTTCCCAACAGATCCCACCGATTTGGACGCCGGCTTGGCCTATGTGCACGGAGATCACTTCCCTCTGTAAATTAGTCGATATTTTGGGTCAAGGGCTCAACGGGGATGTAATAATCGACCACAGACCTGTAAAGGCACTGAACGGTATGGTATTCGAATGAAATGGCCATGAACAAGACTTGTTCGGTCCCATAAAATTTACCTACTTAGTACTACAGTAGTACTAGTGGCTGAGTTACTAGGGCGTTTTGACCGTTTAAATTTGTTTAGCGGTGATCCGAAGGTTACTCTCCATGTTCTCGTCGCCACTTGTGTTAATGGAAGTGATTGGGTGTTCCAGGGTATACCTATAGGTGTCCCTGAATCATGCTCGAGACATTTCGGTTGTTAGTTGGGACATCTCCGGTCAAAGGATCTGACCAGAGTATTTTTCACTGAAGACGCCCAGATAGAATACACCTAGATCCTCAACAGGGGCACCAGTTAGGCCAAGGGCAGATTTGGAAGAGCCTGAAATCCCTACGTCCGAGCTGGTGTTTGCTGAAGCAGCCAACGGGTCATCCTGCTCCTGGTCTAAGCCCAGGGTTTCTCCCAGCCCAGACCTGATGGAAACGACATACTGATGGAGACTCCAGCACCGCTGACTTCGCCAAAAGTGGGAGCCCCCCCCCCCCCTCCTTTATGCTGAGCGCAATCTGGGTAAGATGAACTTCTTAGCGCTACGCCTGTAAACAGAATACTAGGGGCTACGCCAACCAACCCCCACTCGTTTTGCCCTGGGCCCGCCTCCCCACCGTTTGACTTCCCGCAGAGCCAGTCGTGTCTTCATCATACACCCCCCTCCATCATCAAGCCGCTCCTGTCGACCCGATCACCCCAGCAACACTTGACTTCGCCCAAAAGAGGAATCCGCCGGGTCACTAGATGAAATCGAGTTCTGTGACATTATGGCTGTACGCAGAACTAGGGGGTCCAGCCAACCCCTGCTCGTTCCCTTTGTGAGCCAGTCGTTGCGGCCTGGCTGGCCGCTCGTTCCACCTTGGTCACAGAACAAAGCGCATGATTGCATGCAGGACAGACACACATTCATAAATCTAAACCACCCAAAACCATTTTAACGACTTCCGAATTCTGATTACTTGTTAGTATAGGCTTCAAGGCTCGAGCCTCAACCCCATATCAAAGAGTTCCTACAAGTGGCGTCGGAAACTTGAAGACCCTTTCAGATAACGCAACAATTGGAACAAGCCGTGCAGGTTTGGTTGCTTACACCTACTGTTTGCCGCAAGGTACCGTCTGATAAAGTTATCACATCCTTTTAGGTCACATGACGTCACACTTTCGAGCGCGTACTTACCATATTGTATCCTCCTTATCAAGGATTTGACAAACTCACGAATTTACTTATGTACAAGTCAAAATCGCCGGTTCAAACCAAAATTTCTAACCTATCATTCCTTCAACTAAAAAAACGCGAATTTTGAAGAAAAATTTAGAGCCTACAATTTGACACGATTTTCCGGGAAACTTGAGTGATGAAAATTCATGTGTTGGTTGACATATGGGCGACGTTGTTTTGGTGAGAATAATGTTATGTAGTGTTGAGCGGTATTGGTGAACGTGAAAAATTTCTTGCCGTCCAAGTTGAGCTCATTGTTCAATGTTGATACCCGTAGCGCCTTTTTGAGCGTCATTCCTCCTTAGAAAGAACAAAGAAATATCAAAGAAAGGTTTTCAGGGCTTTGAACTTGGTAAGGTGTTTTTTTTTCTCTTTAGGGGTTTTGAAGGCTTCTGACGTGAGCGCGGCTTCGTTTCGCTATCCTTCGCCGAAATGATGGTTTGAAATTTTCTCGACGACCTTGCCGACCAGCTCGGACAGAAGTCCTTGGAGGGGTTCCCAGACTCCCCCACCTGTTGGACAGCCGAACTAGCCTCGCGGTTGTGGAAGTCATAGAAGAATAACCGGAATCGGTGGAATCTTCAACGCTTGGAGATGTTTTCCCGGTTGGTTTTTTACGAGCCGAATATTAGCGGGTGGAGGACGTTCACAGTTTGACGCCTCATCCACCTAGCTAACCTTCCATTTCAGCAATGCCAACTCAGTAGAATGATAGTTTACTGCTCTATGAAAGTTTTTAAACGTTTTTATTTCACGACTACCCCAATAAAGAGCAGGAATCAAAGGCGGTCACACTTAAACCGCTGTAACTTATTTGAATTTTTAAGGGTGGTTTACAATCTCTTCTGTTCCCGCCGTTTTTGGTACCCCATGTTTATGGTTCTCAAGCTCATTAGCCACCCGAAGTTTCTGCTCCACATCAGGCGCGACTCGTGAGGGAGGCAGCGTCGCAACTGCACCCCCTCGATGCAGAAGGGCGAGAGGGGGGGCTACGTATTACCTACCTAATTAGTTACCTAGCTAAAAATGAATCAAAACTCGGCTCGAAAATCTACGTAAGTTCTTGTAGACCTTACATAGTTCGCGGAACGTCTGAAAAGCCTGTGTTGATAGTGCAATGATAACGGGAGCACTGCCCTTCTTGAGACGAGTTTTTTGCATGGACCTTATGGAACAACGAACTAAGTGTGAAGCCAGAAATGTCGAAATGTGGGGCAGTTCTGGGCACTGCGCACACCCTTCCTTCTCACCATTCACCAGATGTTAAATCACCTCCACAATCAGTGTTGGCAGTCTTCGTTCATGGGCAGGGAATTTTCGTTTGTAATGAGGGACTTTTTCAGGATCTAATCTGTCTCAAATCATGGAAAAAATAGGGGCTTACTTTTGAAATATTTTGAAAACTTTTTGGTGTTGCTATATTACTTTGTACGGTATGAAATCATAAAATTTCGATCGACCAAGGTTTCTGATTTTTTCAGTTTTCCCACAAAGGTATTTTTTTACCAGAAGCAGCTTCTGAGGGGATGGCATCAGGGGTTTAGTGTGCTTCCATGTTTTCTGGGAAGTGTTTTCTGAACTCGGTGATCTGCGTTTGTCTCATTTATAAGTTTTTTATTCGTTCGTTTCATTCGATCGTTTCATTGTTCATTTCATAAAGCGTTTGTTGGATAACTCTATTGATTTCATCTTGAGGGAGTTTTCCCGTTGAGGCGTGAGTGATAAGTGTGACATTCGCGACATGGGACGGCCAACCTCACCTTTACCAGGTTTGCAGCGTGTACCCAGGAAATGAAAGGAAACTGGTAATAGTTAATTGGAATTTTTAAACAAACAAATAAATAATGAACTATAGCAAATCTTGATAGTAGGTACTTTTTATCTCTGTTGGGTGCAATAATATTTTCATAAAATATTATCACGAATCCGTGACTGCACCCCCTTGTTCTGCCATCACCAGTCGCGCCTGGTCCACATGGTTTTGGGTTCACGAGCGTTTTTGGCGCCCACCTGTACCGGATTCTCAGCGTTTTGTGTACTGGTTCGCGTTTTTGTTTCAAACATCATTTGGCGTTTGTCAAGCGATGTTGAAAAACTTCTTTGGCTTTCTTGCATTGTTGGCTCCATTTTCCGCTATCGGGGTCATCTTGTCTTTCAGTTTCAAAGCTACCGGGGAAGCCTCCTCGCCGGAAGTCGCCCAGTCTAATGAGCCTCATTAGTGTCATCCGAGGGTTACAGATGGCCTTTTGTGCCGATAATGCCGGGACGTAGGCTGCAAGTATTTGTTCTCCTCTGACGTTGAAAAAACGAACGTTTCACTTTATTTTCATTAGGAGCGATGTTGGTTAAAACTCGTAACTCGGTCCGCCATTTGAATTCTACTCATCTAGTTACACTGAACAGTACCTTTTATGCGGATGCCTCTTATTAATCGTCTTACACTCTCACCACTATCTACGTCTAAGCGTTGGGAAACGGCTTTTGAAAAGTAGACAATGGACTATAACTGCTCGTAACTGGCGACTTTTTTTTTCTTCGTTGAGTTTATTCGGGTATTTTCGGAATGAGAGCAGTGTGTTAATTGTTACCCACCTGTTGTCGATGTAACTACTGGGTCGTGAGAGGCGAAAACTCGCCGATCACGAAAACACTTGTGCAGCGTGGTCAGGGTTTAACAGAACGTTGCTTTCGTGTGCCAACTTGATCGCACTGTTGGGTTACTCCCAAGTTGCCGTTAACGACGGTGCCAGCTTGATCTCCAGTTTGGTTACTACGAGCTTTGTTCTTCACTTTCGCCGTTTTCAAATACGTTCTGGAGGATTTCCCCTCGAAATGCTAATGTTCAGGCTCTTGGCCTAATCGGTCTCGGAGAAACAAAAGCGCGTTTTTTTCGTATCCAGCTCCGGGGCACAATAAAAAATGTCCGAGAAACTTCCCTCGCCCATATTTGCCCCCGACGGAAACAACACCAACTTTCCCTTTTTCCCCTCCAGTTTCAAATGTCACAGGCGTTGTGGGTGATACAACGTAGCTGCTTTGCCTCGACAAATTACATCTGAACCTGAGTGTCATGGAAAAGCCTCTCAGTATCTCAAGGAGCAAAAAATGCGTTCTTCTTTTTATGCGAATGTTTCCTGCCTGGTGGGGCACCTTTTTTTAAAAGGTGGGCGTCCTTGAAAATAATTACCTACGCGCTGTTTCGCTTTGGCATACGATAAAGACTACTCGAGCTCGTTTTGGTTCACTATTACCGAAAATATCCAGTCGAAAGTTTTTCCTCTTTCGTATGTAGTGGGTTTTATTTTCTTCTAAAAACGTGATTTCGTCCAAACATATACTCATCCTTGTTGATTCCATGAGGTTTTCACCATGTTGGTCTTCGACAAGTCTTCGAAGAGGCTGTAATGGCCATTTCCTTTTTTCCAAATTGCGGACCCTCAATGGATATCAACCCAAACTTATATGTTCGCTGGGCTAAAACGTCCAAATATACGTTAAAAGTTGGAAATATTCAAGTGCTCAGGTACGATGTTTTTTGTTATATTGAAAAACTGTGCTTCTTCTATTTTAGAAATCACAGATGATGACTCCGAATCTACAAAATTCTGAAAAAATACTATAATGTGACTATTGTGCCAATCTTGGAGTTGTAGAAAAAAAGTTCAGTTGACGAAACTCAATTGTCAATACATGTTATAAAAATATTAATATACACATTTTGCACATTTTAACACAGAATGTGTTTTTACGGAGGCTATTTGGGTCGAAAACGTTGGGCGAGAGGCTCGCTTCGTAAGGTGAGTCAGATATATTCCACCGTCCGCCCAACCGACTCGATCCCCCCCCCCCTCCCCCTCCCACTCCGAGAAACGCAGTTCCTTCTTACCCCACCCCACGCCCCGAGTCGATCCCCAAGGGCCGAAACGACGGATTATTAGTATCACGACGACGATGTCGCCATTTCGTGTTTTCCGAGTGCCGTGAATCCCTAGTGAAAGACCGGCGAAGACACACTTCGTTGGGGCTTTGGCCTCATACGATAACCTCGTAAACGATATCCAAACACACCTTCCAGATTGGGGCTTGGAAAGACATGCCACTAGTCCTCAAATTTAATATTTTCAAGCTCATTTTAAGTTCGATAGTCCCGTAATTCAAAAAACTCGACTCAAAAAGTGTTTCCATCTCCAAGTTTTGCGAGTGTTTGCATCGTTCTGTATTTGGCGATTTCTAAAGTTTGATGGAAAATGAATATATATCATGGTTCTTGACGTTCCCTGCTTTTGTTTGACGCCGACACTTCATACATTGTATTCGTTCTTTAGGGTCATGCATTATGCACGAGGTAGGTTCTTGAAACGAATCACCGCTGTTGGTTTGGTCGGGCAGGTTGAAAGATCGCACAGCTGATGGAGTTTTTGTAATTAAAAACGGTTTGGCGTGGGCGCGTGAACAGTGTGAGAATGACGAAAAAGAATTGAAATGCTAACGAGGAAGCTGGTGAACTGGGGGGCGGCTGTCAAAATACACGAGGATGTGTGATATATTTGGACTGCATGCAGCATTCCTAATTCGAACCAAATGCGTCCTCAACGAATGAGGTCGTTTGTAAACGAGTTAACTCGTTTGTACGGGAGCACTGCTGAAATGGGTTTATTCGGCCGACGTTTTTGTTGAAGCAAATTACAGTGTGAGAGAGATTTTCAAAATTGTGATTGTCTTCCTTGAATGATCGTCCAAGGATTCTTGGAGCTGGATCCTTGGGTCGTCCTTTCTTGTACAAATTGCTGAGGAGTCTGTCGTAACTCAAATTGACGAAACCAAAGTGGTCTTTATTCAGTTAAAATCTGAAAAATCTCAGAGAATGGTTAAAGTGGTCTTGATATAACGTTTCTAGGTCAATGAATGGGTGTCGAATATCTGCCAGTTTGATTCAAGTCTTCTTGACAGCTCAGGTTCTTGTTCAGTTCGAGTTTACTGGGTAGGTAAGTTTACTCGGACCAAGCGATCCCCACGAACAGTTCCAACAGTTATAGTGACATGACCTAATGAGCTATATAAGCATTTTTTTTTTCTGTTTATTGTAATTGAAAGCTAGTTCCATGAAATCACTAATAACGCCCTGATACCGCAAAAAAAGTCCCGATATATCCTTCAGGACCTTAAAGAAGTTGGAAGGTTTGAAACCGAAAGGACGGCAAATGACGTCATTTACCGTCCCGAACCCGAAAGCAGACCTGACTACAGTTCTCCAAATTTAATATCCGTAAAAACCGACAAAACATAACAATATCCGTAGAAACCGACTCACATAAACAATCAGCCATCTTGAAGGGAGGTTCAGATTAGCCAACCTTCGCTAGTGATGTGTTGTGACAGCTTTTTCCTGTCACAGGAACAAAGTGTTCCTGCTCCTTCTCAGTACCTGATACTTTTACCTGATACTTGTCACATAATGTTCCAAGGAGCAACCTCGGGATTCATGTTACTTTGTTACCGTTCCGAGGACTAGTAGCCATCGTCCCACTTCCCTTCCGCCCACCATCATGGTGCGTTGTGCCTGGAAGGGAGCGGGGCCTCTTCTAGGAAAAATTTGGTTTTTTTAGCCTTCTCCCTTGGACTTTGAGTTCGTTTTCTCTCTAATTGCTCCTAAATAAAATTTATTTAATGAAATCTTTGTTTATGAATTATTGACATTCATTTCATTTATTAAAATTCATTTAATGAAATCTTTGTGTATGAATTATTAACAAATACAGATTATAAAATATAGGTACCTACCTCAGGTAGGCTACCTGCCAATCATAATGGTGTGATACAATAATTGTATCATTTGGTAAATAATTATTATTTATCAAAGACATATCCATGATCTGATGTTTTTCCCTTACGGGGAAAAATTTGACATGTTTTTCTAATTTGAAATCGAGTGACTCGCTTAGCTATTATCATTCAAGTAAAATAGCTTCATTTTTCATCCTGGAGCTCATCAATGTTTTTGCTAACCAACCTAAGTAATTATGATATTTTCAATCAACAGTCCCTATAAATTTTTTTATAAATTTATAATTTTTTTATAGGTACTTAGGTTAGGTAGGTACCTACCCAACTTCTAGGCTTTGAGTTCCCACAGCTAGGACTTTTCCAGCGTAGGTACAACCTACTTGAAGATTTCTGACCCCTCTTAACTAAACAAGCACAATAAAACTGCTGCATACAAGAGTAGGTATCCGTGCGCCGCACGGCGTGCGGACCTACAATAAGAACCAAAACGCTGAGTCTTCAGAGAAGAACAAGATACGTTTGGGGAAGTGTGGAGAGGGAAGCCAAAAGAGGAGAGGATGGAGACAGCGGGCGGGGGTACCAAGGGCAGGCGGGGGGAGTTCTCGTGGGTAGGTGAGGCTGGCAGGCGTGGAACAACAAGGAGCATCGAGTAACTAGGTACAACTAGGTACATCGAATCCCCGATGTTACAAGAGGTGACAGTGACGTAAAACGTGACACAGTGGAACATGGGCCGTGTAATCAAGTTGTGACTGGCGTATCAGGTACTTTCGGGTTGTCACATTTAAGAGTATCAGCTACTTTCCGGTACCTAGTACAAAGTAACAGATTGATACAGAACAACACATCACTAACCTTCGCGGACATGAAATCTGTACATTCGATGCCAGCGTCCATGGTGGCGTTGTGTTGTACTACTGTCGGAAGGTCAATCAAACGCTGAGTATTTTCATACTCTCTCCTGATTTCCGTAGAGGATTAACAATTGTGCAGACGGTATAAAAACAAGTATCTCAAGCAAGTATCTCAGGTGTCTCTCTACAGAATGGGATTCGACTGAAAAAACTGCGATTTTCAACCGTCCGTATATAGCTCATTGTTCCAACTTACCAGCACAGTTCCCTGGGCGCACTCACAAAGAGTCCCATACCTGCTGGATTGTGCATGAGGACACCAGGAATTGGCTGTGGACACTCTAGCACTTCCCAACATCCTTGCCATGGGGCAGGATCAAGATCAAGCACTACCAGATGCTGGAAATCCAGAAATCAGAGCTTAGTGGCTCTTAGCCAGCTCCTGCCTTTATCCTTGCCATGTGGCAAGAGGTCGTTAAGTTGAATCAGCTCCTGGATATCTCAAAACGAAGCTTGGTGGCCATTAGCCGGTCTCCTACAGCAGCTGTCCATCTAACGCTGCTAACCGGCTCTAGGAAATCCAGCAAACCGAGCTTGATGGCTCTTAGCCAGTCTCTGACAACATCCTAGCCTAATCGCGAGCAACGTTAAGAACCGTTATGGAGTATCCTCTGACTAAAACCAGTTTGGTAAGTCGTCGATATTCCTCCGACTTGAGCAGTGATCAAACAGTAAGTCATGGAGTATCCTCCGACTAAAAGCAGTAATTAAGACGCAAAGCTCAATTCAATTCAGTGCAACACGAGCAGTGCAGAAGCGTTCGAAATTCCTCCAGCTTACATCATCGATAATATCCTTAAGGTTGGAAGAGGCGGCAATGTGGGGCAAACGCCCAGAAGGGACTTGATGATTCAGTTTAATTCACGCAACGTAAATTAAGCTGGGGCTGAAATATTTCATACATTCGCTTTCCTATCGTATTACTAATCGTGGATAAGTCAATTCACGCAACCTGTGCTTTCGGGATTTAAACGTTTCAGCTTCATAGCATTCTCTGTACTAGTTATGTGGCACGGTAGGTCAAAAGATCGTGAAATTTTGACCTCATGTTCTCCCAATCAAAACTGACCCGATATTGCGAGGCGAACTCCACAGTGACCTCAACAATCTTATTTCCTTTTTTTTTTCCTTCTGACCTTTTTGATTTCTACTTTCTTCGCCGTCGAATCTAACTCCCATTCCCGAAATCGATTCGCGGACTCGAGAGGTCTGAAGGGTCCTTGAAGATCACGTCGGCCACAATCTTCGGCATGCCGGCCTCTGACGGTCGTCCAGTGACCTAGTTCGGCACGTCGAACAGGAAGCCACGTGGGACGACGCTAATTCACTCTGACGGCCGTCGCAGCCTCTTCAATGGAAATCGGCGTTCTGCCATCCCGTTTCACATTCGCACGGAACCTCGCGTGCCGTTTTACTGATAGACTCGACAGAATTGACCGAGTCGAAATACCCCGACCGGGCATTGCCGGAAATTTGCGCCAAACGAGAAAAAATTGCGCACATCTTGCTGAAACCTGAACAATCTCCGAGTCGGGTCTGATAATAGTTTGCTCTACCCCAAAGAATGTGACTTTCCTCGCTAATGAACAAAACAAACGGCTCATCACGAAACGCCAGTTTGTTTTTCTCTGCACAAGTGAACGACCTTCGTTTCGTGTTGGCAACGCTGAGAACAAAACTCACAAGAAACCGACTCGGAAAAATGAAAAGCAATTTGATACAGTTCCCCTCAAAACCCGCGAAATAACTCATTTCGAAAGTCCGCTTCAACAGGTACGGACCAACTTCCCTCGTGGAAATTTGCGAGATAATCACGGATTTTTCCTCATCACGCGAGCAAACTCGGTGGCAGAACACGCCATTTTCGCATTAGTTTGAGAAATAGCTACAAAAGGGAAACGGGGTAAAACCGGCTGTTTAAAGGCAAATATCCGAGTTGAAAATTAGGTTTGGTGTTCTTGAAAAGTTTCAACAATTTGGCGAATCAAGTGAAAAAGACAGTGAGCACGAAATACGGTTGTCAGGCCGATTCAGGATAATATCCTGGCGTTTAGATAATTCTATTGAATGTTTCTTTACGTCGAAAGTGCTCGCCACCAAAACAGTAGATGACGGCAGACTCAACCAGCCAACTTGTCGCTTAAACTAGGGTGAATAATATTCACTGAATATGGAAATGGGGCAAATGCGGAAATTGTTCTGAAAATGGCACCATTTGAGCGCCTTGCCTCGGTAATCTTCTCAATGTTGGTAACCCTTACCTATCGGAAAATGCGGGTTTCCGCCAGTCAGCTGTTTGTCCTTACCTTCTCCTGATTCATTAGTGATTAGCTCTACAGACGAGTGGTATGCTGTTGGCATCAAATAGGTTTTCCAGGAGGTGGAGTAAGCCAGTGCAATCAGTCCAACATTGAAACTTGTTCAAATAAGCGAGCTCAACAGTTTTAAAGCCGATTTGGTTTATATCACATTCATCTATAGAAATAATATCATTGGTTGCATTTGCCCCAGCCAAATTTCAACTTGGGGTAAATGCAAAAAGTATTTGTTCGAAATAGTTTGCATTTACCCCAACACCTTTCCATTATTACACGTTTGCCCCGTATTTCTTCAGTCCAGCCCAGCTTCGAAATCACGCCTCTAGTGAAACTATTCACGCAAGAAACAGTCAAAAATCGAACAGTCAAAAATGATGGGTGGCACGAGGAGTCCAAACGGCATGAACGGTAACGAGTCGCCCCGTATTGAACTTAAACAACATAAGCGCACCTGATCGAACTTTGGATTTCGTGGAGGGGAGGAGGCAGCTGCATCGCCTTCGGACGCCCCTCAGCCCACCGCCATCCCATCATCCTGTCAACTGCTCCAGCCCCTATATTTTGACCGCTTTTGTAGCAACTGATACCCTCAAGGAACAACTTTTCAGTGGTATCAGATTTTTCTCTTCAGCTCCTCGCCAGAACATTTTTTTTTTTTTTTTGTTGACAGATATGTCTTTAGGGGAGGGAGTCACTACAGAATCTGGGGTATTTAAAAAAAAAAATGTCACGCGTTTTGACACACTTCCCGTGGTGGTAGAGACTTGAAATTTGGAATGAAGGCCCCGTTGGGAATCTAGTTGGCTGAGAATCCATCATTTTGAGATAGGATCACTATTAAGGGTAGTTTGAGGGTAGTTTCAGTCCAATAAGTTAATATGAAAATAGCGGTAACCATCTTAACAACAATGACAGAAAACTTTTGGCGTCGGTTTTGAACGAAACTACGTCTGTTAAAACGAACTTTTCACGCTCATTTCAACGAGCACAAAACGATTTCTGTGCGATAACCCGTTCGCAAGTTATTCGAACATCGTCGGTAGGTGGGTACGAGTATTTTTTGCGAGTCTTCGATTAGTTTGATAGGTACTAGGTAATTTTATTGTTGAGTTGATGGGTTGCTATGGGCTGCATATAATTGGCGATAGACGGGAATGTGATACTTCGCAACGAGATAATATAATACATAATATGTAATCTCATATGTAATCTAATGATATTATTATGTCTTCGGGCCATCTGAACTATACTGAGATGAACATTACAAGACATATCTGTGATCCTATGTTTTTCCCATTCAGGGAAAAACTTTCTTGATTTTTTTTTTTTTTTTTAAGAAGTTGAAAATCCTTTTTTCACCACTTTTGGAGCTTAGATGCGCCACGTGGAGCAACGTTTTGGTGGTTTCAGACTTTTCTAGAATTATGCTCTCTGAATTTTTCAAGACCAATTTAAGTTTTTCCAACATTAAAATTTAATGTACTTCTAAGTGATCTAATGATACTGATTCTACTGATCTAATGTACTTCTAGAATAAAGATGACCCTTCCTCACCCTACTCGGGCCAAACTCCAGTATAGTAGACTAGTGGGCCACCCCCTGCTAGCTAAAGACATCCAACCACCGACCTATCCCACCTGGCCTCAGACCCCTTTTACTCGATTTCAAGATGAATAGTTTTTTCTTCATATCATTAGTGGGGACACTCCTACTATACCCGTTGAATGAATTTGCTACTAGCTGGTGCAGAAAAGTTCATTTCGCCCTTAAAAAAGTGGTGGAGAATGACAAATGCTGCAAGTTGTACACAAAGGTTGATTATTCTTTGATGTAGAACACATTTTGCAAAAATTAATTCTGCTTTTATAATATAAAACATAATATGGTATATTATACCTAATTATTTCCAAAAATAACTCAGCTGATCTGGTTGGAGCCGATCAAGTCATTCGTCTCGTTCTGTCTCAGGGAGGCTCCCTGCCCAATTTCACCTTTTTTTTCGGGCGAACAAGAGAGAGTTTAGCTGCCAAAAAACCCCAGAGCCCCGCGGGTTTGGGTGATTGGGCTGAAAACCGCGCGGGCACAACTAGATGGTGGACCGCGTATTTTGTCAAAATTTCAGATTTTTAAAGAAACTCTTACAGTCCAAAACGGCTTGACGTAAGTGGGCTTTGTGTGCCCCGATTGGTGGGGCAAATGCGGAATTTGGTCGTATTTTTTATAAGCAGTTTTTAAGCATGAGAAGTAAACTTTTGGGCAAACTCAAAAAGTGCATCTCAATCTACGTAAAACAAGCAACTCATTCAAAATAGCGCTTTTCAAAGAAAAGTTTTGGAGGTTCAAAGTTGAACTGTTGAAATTTTTGGTCGCAATTGCCCCACTCCAAACATACGAGGTTCGTCATTAAAAAACCAATCAGTCTTGCGCAACTAGAAATAACCTTTCAAGGTGCCTCGTAGCTGTATTTATTTCCAACTGTCCGAGATGAGGCAAAAACGAAAGGGTGATCAAGTTAACCTCCTGAACTCAAGAAGGTTTGAAAGCCCTCGGAGAAGCTCGATATGTCGTAATTGTACATTACATAACTAGTGTTAAGACGGTGTTGCAATATTATGTGGGCGAAGAAGAGATTCAGTTGAAACAACGTCTTCTCATCGTTGAAAACCTGGAAACCGTCTTACATCCCAGATTTGGTAGTTAATGATGTAAGGGTTCAAACAAAGAAACGAACTTCAGAACAGAACAATTTCGACTCCTAATAGGTTGTTTGGATGTTGTAAGAGTAAAATACGAACGGAAGTCAAAATTGGAATAGTTAATTGATGGGTGTGGTAAATGCGTTTACCCGAATATGACACGTCATGGCGTGTGGTGCTACTAAAACCATTCACTCACACCGTATGACCATAAAAACTATTTGAAAATATGCGGATGTGTAGCGGTGACGTAAGGCGAGAACTTTCCGAATAGTTTTTTTTTTCTCTACGCGCTGTACCAACTGAACGGCCCTTGCAAGGCCATTTCGAGCACTTCCCGAGCAAACAGACTCCTAATGAAAGGTTTGGGGGAGTTTCTAACCTGCCGGGCGACCTCCGTTAGGAGGAACGTATTCATTAATCGCCAAGTTGAAAAAGTCCCTAGACACGATTCCGCACTTTCAAGTTGAAATTGTTACGTAGCTACTGCCTAATCCTGATTTTACTGTTGGTAAACCTGAGCTTCAATTGGAAATTGTTCGTGATTGGATTACCCCGCCTTGGAACTTAGCGGTTGATTGGATGATGTTACTGTTTTACACCACCCCTGAACGAAAGGTTTTCATACCGATCGATGCATTTTGATCGAATCACTCCATTAATGTTGGCTGTAGTCAATTCTGCAACCAGCACGGCCTCCAGTTCCTGAGGTCAAGTCGAGAGATGGCATAATTGAGGAGGTCTATGCAATAAGGGCACATCTTGGGGGAATGCAGAAATCGTTCCGCGATGTTCTCTTCCATATCTGCCGAGTTTGGTAAAGAAATTCCTGTTTGTTTTGTTGGTAGCCTGGTTAATATCAGTTGTCCTTATGAGCACTTCTTGGAAGGGAATCGCGTTCTTCGGGAAAATCGTGCTCTCGAAGTCGAAATTTGTGAGTTTTTCATGTTTCATATTTTCAGTTACATTAAAATAGTATATTGCACTGTGTGGGGAAAATTCTAAGTGCCGACGCCGTCCAATCGGTGCCGCTAACGCAGGTTCGAGGGACTCTCGCCCAGCGCGCTATTGAGCTCAAGTCCGCTGACGCTCGCCACTTCTCCCGAGCAGCTCCGGCGGCCGAGTCGGGTGAGCCCTCAGAATTTTGCCTTCAGCTGTCATAGCCCGTTATTGTTTTGCGTTTTTATCAAATGCATAAACGCAGTGATTTTTGCAAGCCAGGGAGCCGCCCCTCGGTACAACTGCAACAGCCGGAAACCTCACCCAACACGACCCTTTGTGCCGAGTAAGCCAATTTTCTCCTGTTCCTTCCGAGAATGTGCTGGCCTTACAACATCCCGACACTCCGGGTGAGACTAAGGAACCCAGATCCTCCATTACTGCAGCTGGGGTATTCCCACAGTCTGCAGATCGCAATAGCTTGCGTCATGGCTCAGACGAATCTCCCTCCTGCATTCTCCAAAACACCTGGCGGAGTAACCACGGACGCTGCGCCGCTCTCCGCCACTCATACCACAAACCTAATCAATTATTAGGACAAACAATACATGGAGGTACACACACAACACACTATCTGGGAGTGCCCTACAGATAGATCCCCCCCAGTGGGGGTAGTTGACATTTATTAATTGATTGTTTTTTCCGTTTTTGAAACTAGTTACTGCCTGACTTTCCCTTCATCACGTATAAATAAATTCAAAATTGCGCGTAATTGTATTTTAATGATAACTCATAGACTGTTTTTTAACGATGTCCGCAATAACCCCAAGCAAAATGCCCCGTTCCCACTTTAGCCGGCACTCCGTGAAATCTCGTCTACTAAGTTTTGAAATGTAATTTCTGGGAGTTCAGTGAGTGTTCGGTGCAAGGCACTAGAGCGGAAAATTACTGTCAAATTACTGCAATCAACCACAAAAGCCGCCTTTACAGGCTTCGAAGGAGTAGCGCCATCGTTGAAAAACCAGAAAGAAAATAGTAAACTTGAGGACTTGTTGAAAAAACGTTGAACGCTGGATGGAAATGAGCGATGTCCGGGGTTGTCGATAAGACTCGGCAAGTTCAGGGTCGCAGTAAATCGACATTCCTGATCTCCCTTTCGTCATATCGATCCAAATAATCGCCACCGGTTATTATATGAGCCGAACAAACTCGAGCGTTTCAAAAGCTTCTTCTGTTTCCTCATCAAGGGGGACGTTGTAAACTTGTGGAACCTCCCATGAACCAACTTCAATTGGCAACTGGGCAGAAAAAAGTGATAGTATGAAAGTTGCGTGTAGTTGATTTCGCTCCATTGCGCCGCCTTCGGGGAGCCTCCGAACTTCCGATTTTATCAACGAAATGGTTGAACTTGGTGGGGCGTAGAAGTGTAGATTGGTCGATAGAGCTGGCTTTCTTCCTAGTCGAGAGATTTTTTTTCATCTCCCCCTTTTGTAAGCGCAGAGCTCTTCCCCGGAGAAGGCCGGAGGTGGCAGCCTGAGGAGACAAGGTGGGAGGTATTCTTGGTTTGGACTGGGGAAAGCGTGAATGGGAAAACTAATCCCAAGATAATTTCTGTGAGGGCGGTCGTGCGGAAAAATTCCCCAGGCTCTGATGAATATTAAACATCTATTTCAATATTCGAAAAAAACATGAATAATTCACCTACGAATTTTCAACATTTTACTTGCAACACCGAACAGGTTGCTGTTGGCGCCATTTTGTCTACCCCCGGCTCATTTCTGAAAAGTGGTTAATCGCTCCTAACGAGCCAACTTTAATCGACGACATTCCAACAAGTAGGAGGGATTTCAGGACTAACGACCGGTCTGTTCGTTAGCAGTTTGTCATTTGACCTGAACAACTCCCTGGGAGTTCGTCTGTAACAAGTTCTAAGGAACTGCGAAGACCGACGAAGTCATTTCGAACGCCTTGGGACTTGTAAGTTCACAGCGCCTTCTTCCCTTCGGAAATTCGCTTCTCTCTCGCAGTGGTGCCAACCTTCTTCTTCTCTCCATAATATGGATATTATATTCTTACAGTAAACTAGCGTTGAAGGTTCAATTTCCGATATTGATACTCGGAATATAAAAATATTGTATCGTATTGCGTATCAAATATTTTCTCACAAGTTCAAATTACTCGTCATCAATACTGTGTTGTTACACAGGGATTATCAATTTCACCCTTTCCCCTGCACAGCTCGTTATAATTGCTCGTTATTTGTTGTGAAAAAAATGAAAGTGAATCACCTTCGCCACTAGGAAACACTTTCCATTCGTCGCCAGGAGCGCCTTAGTGGAACTTCGCAATACGCAGATAATGAGGAGTGATCAGGCTCTTCTAAAGATCGTCATGGTCTGCCGATTGGAAGACGGTTTCAGAATCCTAACGGGACTGTGGCGATTTTATGTTAGAGCGTTTTTTATGGCGAGATAGATTTTTGGATTGTTTGAACCAACTCAAATCCCGAGCAGGTTACTGATCGGAACCTGGCCCCATGTTGCTGCAGTAAATGATGGCGAGGGGGGGTCACCCAGGTAGAAAACTTGAGGTTTGAGAATACTGCCGTCGTGAACTTTTTCAACCCGTAGACAAAGTTGTAAAAATACCCCAACCAAGCTAGCTATTGACAGTGATTTTCGTCTCTTGCGCATTCCAATCTCACCGAATATAGATAATGGCGCCAACTCAACCGCAAAATTTGACTCGAGTTTGGGGTTCATCAGCCATTTTATTTCAAAAAGAGCCTCTTAGAAAAAATTCAGTTGGGTGTTTTTTTTTTTTTTTTTTTTTTTTTTTTTTTGTCTTGTGTGTTTCTATGCGTAGAAATGAACAAATTTAATTTCTCACGAGAAATGTCATGCCTTACAACTTTCATTATATGGCATAGGTACTTATATTACCAATAGGTACTTAATCGATCCGATAATTTTATAGGTCAAATTTTGAGGCCAATCGGAGTCATCGAGGTTTTTTTTTTTTTTTTTTTTTTCAAATATAAAATTTGATTTTTTGATAATTCGGCTGAAAAATCGATTTTTTAAGTCCGATTGGTGCAATCCATTGTGAGCCTTCGATCGCCGAAATAGATTGTTGGCTACCGATTTTGCATCCCTACTGCCAGACGACTTTCGTAGATTCATATCAAAATTTGAAAGACTTTAATTCTTCAAAAACCCGGTCGGCGACGATGTCAGTAATGTGTGGTTGTTGTTCACTACATTTTGCATGTCCCTTCTATTCGCATTCTGCAGCATAACTTCTCTTTGATTCGATAGCCCATCGACCTACAGCTATCTGCTGTTTAGTGATTGATAAACGCGCCAAAGCAGGGTTATCGGCCCTATATGGGTCCGTTAATGGACGGACAGACGTTATGGGTCCTATAGCAATCGGACCGCTATCGGTCCGATAGGAGGAAACTTGATAAACCGGCCCTTAGAAAGGAAATTTAGTGCTCTTTAATTTGGTATATTGTGACGTTTTCTGTGTAATGAAACGATTTTGAGTTATTTATAAGGAGAAAACTGAAAAAAGTGCTAAAATAATGTGGTTATTCTGCTCCCACAACTTCGCTGCTTTTATTCCATTATACTCATTCATGGCAATTTAGACTGCAATGGCGAGGCCATATTTTTTTGTTCGCTCTCTTGGTTGTCAGGTTAACTTCGCCCAGACTTGAGAGTTCTTTAGAGCGTCACCTCCCAAGTCGTGAATTTCATATCCCCGGGTTTGAGGTCAAGGGCGTCCCACCTGCTCCTGCTCTCCCACATGAGTCCGTTATTCACGTATCCACTTCACTCTAATAACTTCGTGTTTTTTCTTTTTGTTGCAGGTAAACTCGTAAATTCCGTAAAGTGACAGTAAGTGCTTTTCTCCCTCGCAAAAAAAACCGCCCACCGCGTTCTAAATATAATTTCGCTTGCATCACTCCCACGCCTGTCTTGTAATGTCTCTCATCTCGTCTTTTGATGCGGTCAGTTGAAGGAATTTCACGCCAGTTTATTCTGAAGGGTAATGAAGTGTTTGGATGCTCTTGCGGCTCAGCGACTCATTGCATGATGTAATTCAAGGCCTTGCACTCACATTACTTGATTATGAGACGTTGAGAGGCATTAAACTAATCAGATTGACTGTTAAATCCATAGTGTAACGTCTTACATCTGACATGTTGTTTTCACGACGGGAATCAAATATTAAATCGATAGTAAAAGTATAAAAGTCCGTAAGTTTAATTTTTTCAATAATTGAAAATAATTTCTAATGATTTTAATAATTAGTATTATTTTTCGATTTTTATTTTTTATTTTTATTTTTTTTTTTTTTCGTTTTTTTACTTAGGACTTTTATACTTTTACCATCGAAATGTTGGTTTCCGTCTGACGTCCACGCCGTGTTGGGTAGCAGAAATTACAAAACAGGAGGGTTTTTGAGTTTGGGGTCGAGTGGGGTGCCGTTTGCCAAGTATTTTGGAGGTAGAATCCATCTGAAGGGGTCTCCGACCAATCCTAGTTCACTGTGTGGGAGATTAAACGAGGCCTTTGAAGGACTGGGCAAAGAAGTCGGACGAGGTGGTGTCGATATTGTGTTCAAAAATCACGCTTCTTGGAAAGCACATTAAATTCAGGGTGAAGTGCTAAATCAAAATGGGGAGCCATCCGTTATTTCGTTCGCTCGCGCTAATTATGATTCAAGTACCTTTTTAATGATAATTGTTCAAACTTTGTAGAAAATTCTGGTAAAAAGAAAAGAGCGGGATTGGCGGGATTTTCGGATGAATCTCGCGGGTTGTGATCGTCAATGTGGGATCCCAATCCTCAGATGAAAACCATGGGAAATACCACGGGAATATATTAACTATAGTCCCACATAACTTCTGAGTGTAGGTAAATTGTTTTACGTACACCCAGAAGGGATGTTTGGTATACCTTCCTTATGAAGTTTTTAGTTATTTGATATACGTGATATGATAAAAGAATAAAAACCCAGGTGTAAATTTTGCAGCGTTATTAACTGTCTCTATGACACATCAAACCCTTTTCATTAGTTCCGCGATCTGTGTTGAGGGAGGATTATCTATGGAGGACATAACTGAGGTTTGCACGATTGCACGGCGGAATACCTTCTCAATGCTCTCATCGCACGTAACTGGCTTATTCCGGGTTTAACCTGCACGATACCAGAAGCCGCATGATGGAAAGTGAAGAGTTTTTGAAAGGGTTTGACCGCTAACGCGCGGAAAATACGACGTCGGGGCTCACGACTCCCTTTGGGTTTCTACCGCGGTAGTTGAGGTCTTCGAGGAACGCGAAAAAAAAAAACGGGATTTTCGAGCACGTTTGATATTTGGGCTCGTTTTGGGGGAAATGAAAAGGGAGGAGGTGGTATCCGTAAAACGGACCATCGGTCGGTTCATTTCGATCGAAAGCGAAGTGACCTACATGAGGGTGAAAGGTGAGGGAACCGCGTGAAGCTGCACCCTTAGAATCCGCTTGTTACTGGTATTTTTAATTAAGGATTACGTCTAACAGAAAAGCAGGTAGCTAGATGGGAGCGTGGAAAGCTGTATTGCCTAGAGGAAACGTTTTCCATTGCGGGCCCTGTGAAAATCCGTACTTTTACTGTCTATTTTTTCTGCTGGCCAAATGTTCCGCAGGTGGCGCTCTCTCCTTAATGAGGGTGACAGCGAAGCTGCCCCTAGAGAATCCAACAAGTGATACAGAGAGAAAGGATGGCAATGAAGGTGACCTCTCTGCTTCGTCTTTTTAACTTTTGTATTTAGATAAAATACATAAGTTGGATACCGGTTTCGAGCTACACGCTCATCTTCAGTCCTATAAAACAAATACTGATACAGAGAGCCAGTGCTGCCAGAGATTTTCCATTGGCGAGCTCACTGATGTACACAGTGAAGTCCACTTTCGCATGATTTTCTATTCCCATCGAAAATCCTCACATTTCAAGTCTGCATACACTGGGGGATGGTTTCAAACAGTTTGTAGAATTTCCAAGTGTTGGGGCACCGCAACCGGTTGAACGACCCGCTCTGACGCACCACATTTGGAATGGAAGATTGAAAAAGGCGTCGTCATTTTCGGTAGGAGTGGAGATAATGGCAGATTGTGGAAGTTTAATGCCTTTATAGGAAGATGAGTCCCCCTTCAAGGTGGTCATTACATCAAACGGTCTCTTCTGTGAAAGAAAAATAATGGTGGGGGTATTAGGGTGAGGATCGTATATGTGATACGTACGGTTAGTCCATCATGAATGATCTCAATCGTTTCAACCTTTTAAGAATAATTCTTAATTATTGGAAAAGAGTCGATGGACACTGCAAGTCACCAAAAATTACAGTATGACCTCATTTTTTTGACGTCAGTGTCACTAGCCCACCCGCCTCTTCATAAACACTACGCATGCCGCTCAGGTTGAATCCATTCCCCATATAGGTCGCGAACGTGTTCCGTCGAATCCGGTGCCGGTTCTGGAGGATGCCCTCGATGGTTCAGGCTAATGACACCTCGACATTCCAGAGTGAGAGGCACCATCACAATCGTAGCTCCGCTGGAGGATGTAACCGGTTTAGTTGACGCCCGTGCGACACTGATTTTGATCTTCTCTACAGATTTTCACCTTCTCCCGACAATTTTTCTTCCGCGTCGACTTAATCAAAAGGAGCGCCTTCGACGTGGTGAATCTAATTTGATACCCGGAAAGTTCCACTCAAGAATATCGCCAACCTCACGTTCTATTCTGACGTCACCGCTTAATAAGTCAACAATATATCGCCGGACGCTACAAGGTCAGACCCCGCAAAGGTCGTTTTTAGCGCTTTCAAACTGCTATGCAATGTGAACTTCTCGGACGCGAAAAGTGGGAGCGGCCACAGAGAAGATATACGATGCGGTATCGCCGAAGGGCTTCATCGTGAAGGTATGACTCAAGTAAGGGGTTGTCTCGAGCTCATTTCAATGTAAGCGATCATTAACAATGAATTATTGCCTAGCCGCCAAATTATCGATGGAAATTGACCATTTCACTGCGTCACGTTCAAGTGGTCAGTTGCGTTGGCAGCACTGGTCGCTCCTAGTTTTCCTGGTGAAACTACACTTGCCAGTGATTCAACGGAGGGACGCAAAATCGACGATTGACGATCGCTTGAATCGGCAGTCGACAATCGATTGCACCGTTGATCGACTTTCAAAAGGTTCGAAAAAAAAGTGCGGAATGACCCCTTATTTAGAAATTACAGGAACTCGTTTTCACGCAGCTTTTTGAGAGTGGGCTACGTAATACGTCGAAAATTCCAGATATTGAGGGTGTATCTGCCATCTTTCCGAACATTTTGAGCCCAATTTCATCAAAATCGGTTCAATATTACGCGAGTGAATTCTGGATATTTTCCTACTGATGTAAATAATGGAATTTTCATATCTTTCCGGTTAACCCCTTTTAGGACCAACGTGTCACTCCTGACACAAAATTTCAATATGTCGATATCTAATCATTCGGTATTGAAAGTTATTTATTGAAATAACAGTTATTTTAATAATTAAATTTCAATACTAAATTACGACTGTTTCTATTGTAAGGGTGGACAGGAAACGATGTGTCCGTCCTCTTCAAAATGCAGAGCCCTCCGTGTCTTCTTTACCCTTCTTTTTTACTTGTCCCTTATTATAGGGCGAACAGTTTTCGGACGTTCTTCGTCTTTTGCGCTGATGACCGAAATAGTTATCGAAGGGTGTTGATGGTCTGTCTTAGTCAGAATCTCCCGCATGCTGCAGTAGCCGCAGTTATTTTTACGACGGGATGACTATCGCCATAAAGCGCTATCAGACAGTAAACACGGAGGCCGCCAATATGGGCCGTGTTGTCAATGTTTGTCGTCCGAGCGAGTTTTATGGTAGATCCACCATGAGAGAGTGCTGATCTAAACAACAATTTCAAACAAGAGTTGTTTGCCTTGTGGAATCTTCCCTGGGGTTTGTTGTTAACGGAGTTCTGTTTTGTCCTGGAAACAATGGCAGACAATGAAATGAGCCATCGTTCCCAAGCTGGCGCTTCAGTTTCAACTCCTCCTTCACATTTGGTACATAAGGCGTGCATAATCCCCACGTCAAAACCTACTGGCTTTGTAGGTCTCCTAACTGTCACTAGATCCGCTGTCTCGAATACGAAATGGGGTGCACGCATATTCACCACCGTTACTGGCTGCAACTGCGTGAGCGGTATCGTCCTTGCGTCAACGCGATTACACCTCCGGACGGCTTAACCTGTCGGGTCTCGGCAACTTCGGAACCTCGATGGCATCGCTGGACCGAGAAAAATTACCCGGTGCACGTTAACGGGCGAGGGGAGCTCGCGGTTAACGGGAACGCGTCAATAAAACGTTTTACACACTCATTCAGCCCTCCTCCGCTTTAACGGGACGTCAGGATGGTCAGGTGAAGAAAGGACTGTGTAATTCGGCGTAGCGAAATTTGGTTCAATGAGATGAGAACTGACCAACAGCTTAAGAAGGGAATTTGCAGCTAAGATGAGCTCTTCAGGTTAGTTCCGGACAGGGTTCAAACAAGGTCTTGGGACAATGCTTATTGTGTACACAATCACGCTTATGTAGACGTTAATAACGTATCAGAAGCTCAAAAATCTTACCATGTCTGGGTGTCCGACAGCACAACACAAAGGTTGGTTGTTGAATCAAAAACAAAAAAATCTTAATTTTCAGTGTCTATTGGGTTATCGCTCACACCAAGTGGATCAGAAGATACAAAGACTGGTGGAAATCTTCACCTGTCTGTGCGATTCTCTAAGGGATCAAATGTACCTATGTCATCTTTGAGCAAGTCCTGATGCAGCCACTGATGACCTCTTTCTAGCTAACGGTTTGTCAATGTACTGTGCTTGATGTATGGAGGCTTAGTCCAAATATGCTTTCTCTGGTTTCGGGTGCCTTGAGATATCATCTTCAAACTCATTAACTGGATGATAATGCTAATCTCTGCGAATCGGCCTTTCATTGTGATTCCACCTCGGTAGTGGTACATCAATATCAATTCGATAGTTCGGTGTGCTACTTCGCCATGTCGTCGTTGAAAGTTATGGAAAGTGAACGTGGGAAGTGCATGTTGCTAGCAGAAGTTTGCTTTGGCATCTGTTGGTTAGTTAGGTTCTGCTTGGCCCGTGCCCTTCTGTTGGACTCGTGTCTCAAACCTTTCGGTTTGGCTCGTGTATTTTGGTTTGAACCTTGTCCCAACATTTCGGTGAGCCAAATTCTATGAATTGCGCTCAGTTGGGCGTCTCTACAGCTTAGTTTGTTGGTTGGGCTCGTGTTTGTCGGAACTCAGTCTGGCTTGGTCTGTTCGCCAGTTTGGCTCAGTTAGGCTCATGACTCAACTCCTCAATCTGTTCGTCTATTGCTTTGCCTCCATCTGTTGATTGGTTTGGCTCTGTTGGAAGGTTCTCCCGTTAATTGTATTGATTGATGGCTTGTGTTGTGATATCGCTCTAGTTCTCCATGCAATGGTTGAACATGCACCTCTTGCCAATCTCGACGCTGCTCTTCAATTCCAATGAGTTTCGGACTCCTAGAGTTTTTTGGAGATTGGCAAAGGGGTCCTGGTTCTTCTGATCATGAGCCTTTGTGCTAGACTTTCATTTCTGGTGACCATTTCTGATGTTGGCACTTTTTGCCATTCAAGCAATGCCGCATGGAAGTTTTCTCTAGTTTTCTATACTAGGTACTCTTTTTTTGCGATTTTGGCTGCCGATTCAGCTTAAAGAAAGTTATCACTAACATGACGTTTTTTCACCCTTAAGAATTGCTCTTCAATCCTTGACTACACCGAGAGAAAAAAAGAGCCTATTCTAGGTTATTTTTCGATTTTTTTCTAGGTTAAATGCTGCCAACCTAGATTTTTTTTTTTGGTTTTCATTCTAGGGTGGAACAATTTAGTCTAGGTTGAATATCATTTAACCTAGATTAAAAATAATGGTGAAGTTACCGTCCTAAAAATGCAAACCACCAAGATTTAAAATGCGCCGCCCCCACACTTTAGTTCTAGGTTAAGTTCACCGTGTGAGCCGCCACCTCCATCCATTTACAGTCTAGGTTAAAAACATTAATGTCTTGGTTGTCTCACCCTGGTATTCAATGTTTTTCACTTTCGCAGACGGTTGATTTACCCTAAAACGAAAACGTTCTCACCCCCCTCAAACAATTTACAGCCATGGCGCGTTAACCTAGAACCCTTTTTTCTCTAGGTTGTGCCCCTATATTTTCGAGGTTGTTTCCTTTTCTATCTCTGTTGTACCTGTTAAATTTCTAGGTAGCATCCTATTCTTTTCAGGTTGGTCCTAATAAATTTCTAGGTGGCTCACTTTTCTTTCTAGATTTGCTCTACTTCCATTCCAGGTTGGTTCTATCAATTTTCTAGGTTGTGTCTAGGTTGAAAATTGCTTTTCGAGGTTATTTCGGATTTAACCTAGCCATTAAAAAAAATCTTTTCTCTTCAGCGTAGGGCCAGAATGTTATGGGTTCAATAACTCAATAGTTCAATACTTAGTAGTACCACATCTATTGAACTATTGAGTTATTGATTCCTATTCACGCTATTAGTAAGTCTTACTAGTAGCGTGAATAGGATTTCTCAAAAACGCACATATCGGCACAAAGATGTACCTTTGCCGACTTTATCGTCTAAAGTAAAACTATGTTTTACGTTCTGGTAGCATTTGGACGTATTGAAACCCTGCCATTTTCCAGAACACTAAAGAGACAAAATAACTGAAGTAACTTCTTTGCCCTCTCGAGGCTCTGAGGATGAAAAAGAGGTTGGGATGAAAGTGTGGCAGTTATTGATTCACCCCGGAACACAGCCACACCAAAATAAACCGTCTTGTTATGTACACAGCATGTCCTTAGAACGCCCCGCCGTGTCCTTATCCTGTTTGCCGCCCTTGGGTGACGCACTCATCGAGTTCCGCCTTTAGTTCAAATGTTTACAAGGTTAGACATTTTCATCAGGGAGATTGTGAGAGTATTCTGTGGGGGAGTTTCCCCACAAGAGTGATATAGGAGTAGTTTTGGGTGTAACGGTTCCTGGTGTTGATGGCATTTTTCACTCAGCGTTGCCAACATTCCTGAGTAGACAGTTGAATCATACAGCTTCCTGCCTAACCGAGCTCTTCGGAGTCGAGGAATGCGGTAGCGGTTCAGTCGAGCCATTTTCATTGTAGTTGGAATGGTTGTGAACACAATGATGCCTCTGTTCGATCCCAACTGATAAATCCTGAGGCCTCCAAAGCCCTCTCGGCCCCCGTGACCTCACCTTTTGTCGCTTTCGGGGGTCCACACGTGGTCTTATCTGTAGTGGCCTCACTGGTTTCTGATGGACCCTCAGGGCATCATCACCCCTGACGTGGACAACTCGAAAGTCCGGAAGTGAACAGTCGAGGAAGCTAATATTTTACATTTTTTAACTGCCTCCCGGGTTCAAATGTGGGTAATTGATACGTTGTAGCCTTGAGGGAACTGGCGAAAGAAAATTATGAATGGGCTCCAAGAAAATACACTTTAGTCACGCTATGATGATGTACACTTCCTACAGCGGTGGGCAATATCCGGCCTCATGAAAATAGATCAACCGCGTGTAGTGTAAAGCATGAAGTGAAGGAGCCGCTCGCAGGCTAATTTCTCCTAATTTAATTGATGGGCATCGCTGCTTAATTAAAAATCAACCTTCATTCTCCAACTACCATTTAGACCACTATCTCCACTGTTGAGTTCACCACCTAGTTGAGCGTTTATTCTGCGAGGAGTTAGTACTGGCGGGAGGAGCGGGTTGTGCTACAGTTGCGTGGCGTTCATGCGAACTCCTCTTCTCCCGCCAACGGCCGAGCCTCCCCGTTCGAAGACGGAGAGAAATCCATCAATCAAATTGCCATTTACGGTTCTTTTTATTGCGACATTACGCAGTGAATTTAATGGGATCGGGTTCGCTGGTCAGGCCTTCATTGTTGATTATTTGGTTGTGGAAGAGGCACCAGCGGATTTGATCTCGACGCACGGGTCTGTTGTCCAGTACTTCATTGTCGACATCTTGACTGTGGAATCTGTAAACGCCGTCCCGTGACTGGTTCAACTGGCCAGACCGTCTTTGGCGACAATTCGCTTGAGGCAGATGCAACAGTTGGTCGGTCTATGCAGATGCAGTAGTATTTTCGGAAATCAGAGCATTCTGCTGTCCATCTGACGTTAGCTTACTGAGCCTACTCGGTTGCCGCCTTCAGTCTACTGAACGTCAACTACTTCCAGATTCGGGCCCGTCAGCCTTCATCTTATGGTTATTTGTAGTCCAAGTCTGTACTCTGGCAGACGTCGGGATTTATACCGTGTTTCCTGGGTGTTGCGGTACAGGAAACAAGTTTTTCCTTCGTTGTTTTCACGTCACGTACAGAGCTCCGGGAATGCGGCTTTCCTATTGTGCCCTTATTTCATCGGTTGTTCTCAGTTGTAACCGAGCTGTGCCGTTGACAGTTTGATCTACTCCAGACCTGGACAAAGGGACCTTGAGTGGGTGGAGATTCAGTCCTAGTTTGGCCCTTGAAATGAATTCTACTATCAAATTAAGGTTTTGATGAGAAGTTGAGAAACTCGGAGAGGTGACGGGTGTTCACTTTGCGCCTCTGGCGTGCCAATGAGAAGCCGAAAAAGGAACTTTCTAAATCATTTTCAGGCCCTGACAATGGCACATGAACACAGACACAATAGGCGGTATTTGGTCTCTGTATAGACCTACAGAACAAGTGGGGTTCTGCGAGGTTCATTGGGGTCTTTGAAAGTCGAAAAAGGTTTTGGCAGGCCGTCGATGGGGGTCACGTCGGTAAAGGCGTCGCAAGTTGGCTAACGCGAGTGAAACCGCATCGCCCGAAGGGATAACCTCCCTGGAAATCCTCGCATCGACCATTCCGATGCTGATATACACTATGAGGTATCAGATCCCCGTGTGGGGTCTATCGGGCCTTCAGGAATAAGCTCAGCCTATCCACCCATTCCGGCATTTCCTCTGCACTCCATCATATTGTGTGGTTCTGTACTGGATGGTGTCCTGTTGTACATGTTGAGATGCAGAATCTTCAGCCTGAAAGTACGAATACTTCGCCTGCCTGTGATGAAAGCTTTCTCGTATCCACACGGTGATGCATGAGAATCAATTAGTCACAATAAACTTTGCGCTAATTGATACGAACATGAGAATCAATTAAAACTACTGATTCGCCAACAAGCAATCAAAGAGGATCCAGTAGCGAGATTTGGATTATTTGGAACTAATTGGCCCGTGAAACATGCGTGCGAATGAGGTCGCTCCTGTGGAAATTCCTCGAAGCCCCACAGTTGGAGAAACTGACACTGTAGCGTTGGCAGGTACCATTTTCTGTACCACAGTCGTGTTAGACTAACACTGTCAGTTTATCTCCCATTCGTAATCATCAGAGCTCATAATGGGGGCGGTTGAAGGAGTGTCAGTGTCAAGGGTTACACTTCAAGTGGGTGGCGGTCTGTGAACAACCAAAAGAGAAAACGTTGGTTTTATCTTTCCCCTTTTTAGTGCTCAACCCTTTTTTTTTTTTCTTGAGTGGCCTTTTGATCCTCCGAAACTCAAGTAAGGGCCATATTGTGTTACTAAGGAGGTGTGAGAGTGTAAGTGAAGCTTTCTCTTCAAGTTTTTTTGTAACATACGGTATGACAGGCATGGAACAGTATGCAGGTTGATAGGGGTTCAGAAGTTGGTGAATGAATTTATGAATTGAGAGATCTTGATTTCTAGACTTCAAGCGATGCTTTTCTCAGGATTCACCAAGATTTAAAGCAAAGCGTAACATTATTCAGAGGGCTAGGCCTGTTTGAAGCATTTTTCGGTGTTTATGAGAACGGAAGGCGGTGTCAAACATTGTCAAGGGGCGCTTGAGCTGGGGTGAAAATTGCGAAGTTTTGGTTTTTATAATTGATCACCAGACTTGAAGCAATGTGTTGACATGGAGCTGTGGACCTTGGAGATCGTGTGGCCAGCATTTTGAATGCTGCCACTTGAGGGCTTGGCCTTGCCGTGGCAAAATATCCAAACTGTTTGGGAGTTTCTTTCATAATATGATATTATCAGAACTTGATTTGTGTCTTCACGTATATTAGGTTCCTGTGATGAAATTTAGTTTCATTTTGAGCCGGGCAGCTGTGAAAAGTGATAGAAGAAAATAAGGATTACATTTAAAAAAAAAAAGTGGTGAAGTAAACCTCGCCCAACCAACCAACATTTTTGCAGTTTGCTTTGTTTGTGCCTAACATTTTTTTTACTAAATTCTTGTTGACTGTTTCGAATTCCCAGGTTTGGAAGACATTCAGGTCGGTTCGAGGAAACGCAATTTATTTAATAACTATACTTACATGATAACAACAGTTACTGGTCGTTGAGAGGACTGGAGTGGCCCATTCAATACTCAATATGACGTGTTTTATTTACCAACCTTTTTAAACGTCGAGAAGATGAATACAGTTTACAAACTCCAACGTCGAGAAGATGAATACAGTTTACAAACACCGAAGACTAACCGCCTGGAATGGCATACACGGGGTATGAAGATAAATTGGTTTTCCGAACAACAATAACACTGGGTTAGCCATTTCTCTCACCTTGCGTAAAGGGTGCTGCCCTGGAAAATTTGTCAGGTTGCCCCATGTACAAAGCTTTTGAGAGAAAATGACGGAGCACCAGCAATTCGACTTTTTTTCAACTATTCTATTGCCTTTGTTTATTCACGTTGAGTTTCAAAGAGCGCAGACTAGAGATTATCACATTAAACGGCCCTAAACGTGATTGAAATATCCACTCACCAACTGGCCCAACCTCTGGCCCCTTGACCTTCCACTAACTCAACTCCTAACCGCCTTTCATCCCGGTTTCCCGAAGGGTCATAGACTTCAAGAAAGTACGATGTTCGAGGCCCTGGGTTCTGGGGGGGGGGGGGTCCCCTGATTGCTTATTAAACATTCAAGTGGCCTCTCAGCCCCAGTTTTGGAGTGCCGTTTATCCAACAAATCTTTATAATGGTATTTGGCCTCTCATCAGAATTCCTTCTCTGCGTACAAGTTATGAGCTCTTGAAAATCAAATTAAAATTTGCGTAATTTATTATGGTAGTAGGAAAACGGACTTTCAAGTGTCAAAAAAATAGGGTCAAGTGGAGTAATTTTGAACAAACTGGAAGTTCAAAAATCCCATTTGGTGCCCCATAAAAGCTCTATAGATCCCCAAGGTGAAATCGGGTCGTTCTTTGGCCCCCCAAAATGGATTCTACGCCCAAAAATTTTCCGAAAACGACACCTAACTCGGCCCCATAGCCGAAACCCTTCAACCCCCCCCCCCCCCCCTCCCCGTAGCCCCGCGGGTTTGGGCGATCGGGCTGAAACCCCTGCGGACACAACTAGATGATGAACCAAATTTTTGTCAAAATTTCAGATTTAAAAACGATTGGGTGTTTTGACATGTTTATGTCTTGCCTGGCACATAAATTCAAAAAGCGTCACCAAATGGAGCGTTACGAAAAAATTTTACAATCATGTTCTTGACTCTGACACATGCATTTTTACAATCATGTTGACATTTGCAGGTCTTGACTCCGGCAAATAAATTTTTCCGCCCAATTTTCTACTTCCCCTTTTTTGGCCCAACGGATGTTAAATCTTAAATCAGTTTGCAGACATATTATGTTATTAAATATATATTATGAAATGTTGTTAGAAATATAAATTATGAAATATATATTTATTATATGGTTTCGATTTGGGGAAAGTTGATTTCAAGTTTTTGAAATCGATAATATCGATTATATTATAATGAAAAGATAACTGATTACACTTTTTGTGAACGACATGTCAACAAAAGAAGAAAGAGAAAATGTCAACATAATTGTAGCCTATATAAGGTTAAAATAATTACTTGGCGTTTTTGGCAACTCTGCTTCCACAATCAGTTGTCGTGAGCTGTTATTTCTCTCTATGGGACGTTTTTAATTTGTGTCCTCGCTTCCACGACTTACCTGCTCATGAAACACAAATCTAGAAAAATTAAAACCGCCATTGGAGAGTTTTTCAATTAAAACAAGCACAAAAGGAGTGAAATATTCAGCTCCGTTATTTGTAACAGGGATTGTGTTGGGTTTTTGACAAAGGAGATTAGAGTATAATGAAGGGGCTGCTTCAGCGTAGTTTTTTTCTGCTCCCGGGACGTTCTCAACTACCATCGGAAGTAGGTCAAAAGCTCTTTTTCCCCGAGAGGGATTATACATTTCTTAGGGAGCCCAAGTGAGTAGGAATTGTTGTTCCTCAATAGTGTAATTCTAGGTGTTCCCGGTATGGTGCGCTTCAAAGGATGAATTTTCATCAAGAAAAACCTCTCACCCTCGTGTGGGCCTTGGCTGGAAATAAGTTATTTATGTGGTGAAGTGGGGGGAGTCCTGGGGGAGAATCGGGATCCTTAAAGTTGGGGGGTGTGCGACAGACTGTGAAGGGGGTTTAAATGACGCCCGAGGGTGGAATAGTTCAGAATGTCTTGCCCTTCCTAACTCACACGAGGCAACACTGACACGACCAAAATGGGGAAAATAAGACCCTGCACGCTCACCCTGACACCCTCCTAAGGGCCAATATCTTTCCAAACTAGAGTTTCTCCCATTCCGTGTTTTCTCTTCCTCTTTCTAAGTCCGATTTCATATCGCCGGTCCGCTTGGGCCAAACACATTCTTCGTGCAGCCATAGAACATAATACAGTCCAGACAATGTTGCCAACATCACTAAAGTACAATCTCGCGAGATTGATTGGATCGGTGACATGAATTGTCTGCCGTTCTGCAAAACCGTAAACCAATCAGCTTTTGGAGTTGGGAAGTTATTAAATGTAACAAATGATGAGAGTTTTTATATAGTATATCCGTTCACTTGATGAAAATGCTCATTCATTTTAGCGTATGATCTCACCTCCCTTGAGGAATATGAGGGTTCGACCTCCTTCATTACCATTTTGTCGGAAGGGAGCTCCACAGTGAGCTCATTCGCATTATCTCGGGTCACCACGTCATTCGGCGCAGCTTCAGGGTCAGCAGAGTCACCTGGTTCATCCTACTCCGATAAATTCCCTCTCAGAACTGATTTCGTGGGTTGTTAGATTGACCTTGGAAAAAAAAAAATGCTCCATCCAAGCAATTAAAAAACATCATTTCCAGTGAACAACAGTAGTCAAACGTGGCTTGAATAAACATTTCCTCATTAGTTCCCATCAAATACATGGAACCATTTTCCTAATCAAAAGCTGATCCAGAAACCTTGAAAGCAATAGTCTTTTTTTTTATAAATAAACCTCACGTAGTACAAACTTGCCGGACTGGAACGTTTTCCTTCCTTCCTTCCTAATGCCTCGTTAATTGAACACTTTCGTCGGCCTTGTTTTGGTCTGTTTTAATCACTTTTTGGTAATTAACCGAATTGATTTTCTCAATGTAAGCAGCCTTTGGAGTTCTCGGTGACCCAGATTCGTCGAGCACACTGGGTGGGTGTGAGGTAAATTGACTGGTGTGGGCGGGTTGAGTTGACAGTATTTTGTGATTTATGAGGATTCGTTTGAAGGAGTCACTTCGGAGGCAGATGTCATCAATCTAATTTTTTGTGAAAATTGGTTTCTATGGGTTTGTCTGTGCAGTGGCAAATTACACTGACGCACGACTAGAACCTTCGATTACTTTATTGAATAAGTGGGATCCTGATGGTTGTGCCACACGTGAGACAATGTAGGGAATCGTCGGAACAAAGAGACACAACAGTCGCGTAATTATCGAGGAGCGTTGCGACGCGGAACGGGAGACCCCTTTAACCCCCAGGTCAGTCACAGTCACGACCTTCTCATTCAAATGGGATTCAAACCGGGGGTTAATTTGTCTTTTCGCAACACCTTTTTGTTCTTAAGACGACACGTTGAGAGCCTTCGCCCAGAAAAAGGTTACGTGGCGGGTAATCCCTGTGCCAGCGTCTTCGAAGAAACTAGAAGCGTTGAAACCGCATAAGGCTTCAAATATAGCTATCATGTGAAAAGCACATCATCGATCCGCACATCAGTTCTGTAACGGGATGTAATACCCTTCAGGCAGGTTTCATGATGTTCTGTAAGTGTCCAGCATTCTCTTGTAGATAAGATACCTCCGCAAAACGTCAAGTCCACCATAGCAGATGTGCTTAGCAAAACTCACCTATCATTACTTACCACCGGAAGACGAAGATGACGCCTTTCGTCTGCTGAATCAGCCTTCTTTTAGATTGTTTTCTCAGTTTAAGAACCGGCCCGATTCGATTCTGAATCACAAGAATCGAAAACCGATTCTTTTCTGCTCAACAATTAGTATTCAGTGCGATCCACTTTATTAAAAAAAACTACCGAGGCATGTTAGCCTGAATAGTATAAAATAATTTAATTTATTTTAATTGAGTCACTGAAACGACGTAACAGCTGAAGAAATGAAAACGGTTGCACAACAACCACCACCATAGTTGAAATTAAAGTTGAGAATGAGAAGAAGAATGAAGCAATGATGAACTACAACGTAATGTAATAATGCTTCTTCTTTTTCACTTACTACTCCTGCATGATGAGCTTTCTGATAAATTTGAGAAAAATGAATCGATTCTAAGATGTTTTTGTTTTTTTTTATAATCGCGATTATTTTTGATAATTTTCTTAACAATCGATTCATTTTGAAGAAAGAGACGTCCCTAACGGCAGGAGTATGGTGAGTACGGATGGATAATATGTTTTTAATAATAGCAGTAAAAACTGTTCAATGAAGAATTTCACATCAAACAAAAGTTTTGATGAAAAGCTCAATAATTTACTTTTTTTACGACTCCCAAAAGCAGTTGTCAGCTTCATATAAATATAACCGTTTTGAGGCCAGTTCCTTTGAAAGGCGATTTCTCAAGGAGCTTAAAATTGAACCAGCTGCGACAATCGGAACATTGAATGATGGATGACGTGAACTGAATACATTTCCGTCGTCGCTTCGAGTTGATTCAAACACATCGATGTTTTCCAAGTCTGTATAGTTTTATTTTTCATAGAAGAATAATAAACTACCAAGTTAGCTTTAAAATTTAATAATAAAAATAATATACTTTAAGCGTTTGAGCACTTAATACTTGAATAATTTTATATTAAGTTTAACAGTCTAATAAGGTACCTATTATTTTTATGCAAAACAACCATAAAGTAGAACAAAAAAAAAAAAAAAAAAAAAGACGTTTGAAAAATAAACATCGATACATCGATACCCAAAAATGGGGATTAAAGCTCTACGGATGGGACGTCGAAGCTATAACATCTATGTCAACATCGCGAGGGGATCGTCGATGTCGAAAAAACATCGTTGGCTTGAACATCGATGTTGGCTGTAAATTAATTTTGTGTTTCAACATCAAAACAAGAATAGGTATACTATAAATTGTACCGCTTATCCAGGATAGTTTTCTTATCCAGGTTTAACTCGTCAGTCAGTTTTACTCGGCGTAACAGGCCATGGATTTTTTTTTTCTTGACATTGTGGCTCAAGATCATGTTATATGATCAAGTTTATAGCCGTCAATATATTTTGAAATACACTTGGTATTTTAGCGGTGATTTCAAATGTTCAGTGTGGTAGGGAATCAGGTAAAATGAACACTATTTGATGAGCCTGAGAAGAACCATTCGTCAAAGAAAGCATAAAACTTAATATATTCATGCGGACCCGTACTTATTGGAACTGCAATTTAAAGCCGACTGGCACGTACCCAATTTAGACCAGTTGCCTTTAATTTCCAGTTTGGACTTGCGTGGGCATCATCTTACAAATGGGTCTTGATTCGTAATTGAGTAAATTAAAGGCGCTAACTATCATCTGGTTAAGGGCACTTCATCTTATAAGATAATTCTAGATTGGGCCGGCCTAGCCCACGTCCGTCGATTTAAGAGACGTGGATGGAGCCCCTTTTCAATGCATTTGTGTACAGTAACGAGCAGCAAAGAGGCAAATCAAAATAATTGAAACCAAGTCGGTTTCTGTCAATGGCAAATCCTCGTCCAAATTATGATGATGTTCAATTAATATCAAAATAATATTGTTAATAAGATACTTCCTGGAACGATAGCATTTTTCATTAAAAAGCATATGTGGGAACACACAAAGTTTTGGATGCTGGATTAATTCCCTAAATTTTGATTGTGTTCTCGCCACCGGTGTTTTGGAGGAAGAGGAAGGGACTGTGGAAACACCTCCGGGAGACTGCAGCCACAGAAATGGGAGATGAGCTTGCTGCGGATTGGCGTCAGGATCCACTGCAGAGACATTCTCTGGAGAGGACCCGTGAGGATGATAATACCCTATTTGAAGTGTCGCGGTAGCTATAGCAATATAATATATTATTGTTTCGCCCCGGGCTTTATATTGCTATATATTATATAGCAATATAATATATAACAATATTATTGTTTCGCCCCGGGGCTCCAGTTATACTGGAGTCAGTGGCTGCAGCTACCTCGGACAAAATGTCGTCGAGGGAGGCCTGGTCGTCGGGGATGGCCTGGTCGTCGGGGATTGAACCCAAACAGCACTGCGATTAGACATGATCGCTAATAAAGACACAGTAAACGCTGCAAATTTTACACAAGGGTTTATTATTCTTTGATATACCTACGTTACTTGTGCAGAAATTTAATTCTGTCAATGAAAAAATTATAAAAAATTTTTTTTTTGGATTTTTATCTCAAAAAAACTTTTTTTTTTGGATTTTTTGTTCAAAAATGTGTTTTTTCAAAAATTCTGTATTTTTTACTCGAAAAATATTTAACATCCTGGGATCCTTCAAAAATCCCATTTTTAGCCCCACGAATGCCCTAAAGATCGCCCCAGTGAAATCGGATCGTTCCGGGACCCCAAAAAATGGATTCTACGTCCAAAAATACTTCGAAAACGACACCTAACTCGATCCCATAGCTAAAAGCCTTCAAAAAACCCCTCCCGTAGCCCCATTATAGCCCCATAGCGCCCCACGGGTTTGGGCCATCGGACTGAAAACCTTGCGGGCACAACTAGATGGTAAACCAAGTATTTTGTCGAAATTTCAGATTTTTTAAAAATTTCCTATTGCCCAAAACGGCCTGGACGGCGGACGGACATTTCGGATTTAGAATGTAGACCTCTTGAAACGGATAATGTCAAATTTTGAGCCCGATCGGAGTCGTCGACCCCCGTCGCGAAAACATAGGTGTATTATTCCAAGAATAATAAACCAAAACGGTAAATTAAGGGGGGGGATACTTTCCTCCCCGATGAGGAAGGCTGACTCGCCAGCGGGAGAAGAGGGGTTTCGCACCGCTCCTCCTGACAGGTGGGCTGGCGAGAGTGAGACACAGAGGGGTAAAACCCCCGCAGCCCGTGCCATGCAAAAAATGTTGTCTAAACTGCGAATTTGCTACGTATTCGGTTTACCTCCAACAGCAGTCGAACTGGCAGCACAGCTCATTCCACACTTCTATATCCATCGATCCCTCTCACGTACCAAATCATACCAAACAGCTCATATAAAACCATTTCGTTCTCTCACGGCGGTCTTTAATTAACGGTTCACTCGTGGGTGGCTCACCAGAATCCCTATTAGGGTTTGACTTTTATTCCGACACTCTCCCAACATAAAACTACTTTACGGTGTTTGACAGCTAGTTATTTCAAAAGTCTCCTCGTGTTTCAAGATCTTATCTCGTTTCGTTGCTCCGGTGAAAGGCGTATTAACGGTCTCATTACACCTTATCAACCGTGAGGTGGTCTCTTGACCAACATTTGAGTGTACAACCGCGTTCTAAATTTATCCGAAGCCCTCAATTTTTTGTTGTCAAGCACAATGACGCACGCGCCTATTTACATTCGGTATTTTGGCCTCATTGATTCAATCAAATTCGTCAGCCGTATTTTTCAGCTCTCAAGCGTGCAGACATCGCGTTCTAGATCGTCGCAGTTTCCTAAGAGCTCTTCCATTCATCATTCCTCCGCTAACTTGACAAATTGGGCACACGTCCAGCGCCATACGTCTTCCCCGCTGTTGGTCCCGCGAATGCCTTCGTGATGAAACTTTTCAACGAGTCACTTTTTTTATTGGGAATCCCATTAGCACCTTTTGTTTCTTGTCAAGCGGTAAAAGCGAGATATTGGTTGATGCAGCTAATTGAAGGATTTTGGGGTTTGATTTAATGAATAATCAACCTCTATTTGTGACGGGGGTCTAATATTTTGATCGACCTCCAATTTTGTATTTTTTTCTAGGTCTACAAGCTTAGATGGGTTCCTGGTGAGCGCACCACTCTCCCACCTGGCCTGTAGTCCCGTTGTGCTACCTCTCGGAGTTACTACGGTAGGAGGGCTATCGACCCTCCTATCAGGGTTGCGCCAGTATCTCTCCCAGGTCCAGTCCGCCTTACGCCGTTCTCGCCGTTTTGGGAAGCAGGAATTTTTCTAAACATCTGAAATTTCGTCAATACACGGTTCTCATTCTAGTTTAGCGCACAGGGGGTTTCAGCCCGATCGCCCCAATTTGGACTATTTGGGGCTTCGCAGACAGCTTTGATTTGGGACAGAAGTTCTTGCTGGATTTATGGCCGATGTTGATTACGAAGCATTTTAGGGCCTATAATACATTTACGGGGGTCTCGGATTCGTCCGACTTCAATGGGAGTTTTGAGGAAATTTGGCCAGGAGGTCAAAAGGGTTGTCGTTTTCGAAGTTGTGGGCTCAAATGTCAAAGAAATAAAGAAATTCGGTCGAGTATAGTTAGAAAAGTAACTTCTCCTACTTACAGCATCTGATACTTTCTGCGATTAGCAATGAGAAATTAGGTGTCTGAACAGAGAAAATGACTAGTGAAGATTTGAATTCAGCCCGCTCCCCATTGGTTCTCAACTGATCCTTTCGCACTTTATCAAAACAGAGGGCTGGCTACAGCTGAGCATTGTAGGTATGCTTGCAAATGCCAGACTGTAACGACCGCCCCGCCAGGGGTTGGCTGGCGTGGCTAGTAGAAGGTGGCCGCTATCTGTTCTATTGGAGGTGCAACACGAGTAGAACGAGGAGGAGGAGGAAGAGTAGTAGAATTATTCTTATTCTAAGGTACTTCTTGTGGTCGGCACCACACGAGGAGGAGAGTGACCCAAATTTGGTCATCTTTTTTCTTGGATACATCCAGCTGTTAGAAAAATTTGGAAAAAATGCCGGAACGGGCGGGGGTTGGCTGGCGTAGGCAGGAGTCAATGACTATTGATTCTTTATCGAGTGAAGGGAACCAACTCGGACCTCATACTGCAGAACCTATTCGGCAACAAATATTTCGCCGGTTGTCAAATCGGCTACATCGGTGTCTCGCACGAAGAATAAAAAGTGCTAAAACAATTTTTATTTTTTATTTTGTTGTGTTGGTGGCCCTGACTACGGTCTATCCTCGCTGACGAACGGCCAATGAGAGAGGGGATCTAAAATATGCAGTTTTTAAAGGATGTAACGCGATTCCGCAGTGTACATTTTCTCGGTGTGAACATCTTAACTACTAATTTAGTGTTCCTACTATTGACCGAAATCGAAACAATGCGAGGCTCATTTTCCAGCCTCTGCGACCTTTCTGAACCCCCAAAAATGGATTTGGACGTTCCACGAAACGGGGTTTGTAGTTTGAGCGTGCCGGTTTTTACGCTGCAATCAATTTCGCGTCGGTGTCTTCGGGTTTTTTTTAAGGCCGGGCGTCCTTCGCAAAGCCTTTGAAGGAATCTGTAAACAACATTATCGTTCGACACGTAACGGGATTACGGTTATTTTCGTCGAGTGGATAAACATTGTGATTTATCTGATGGGTGTCAAATTGTCGGGGATTATCGTGTCAAAGTTGTCTCTCTTGATATTTTTGTCAGGGGGGGGTCAGTATCTTGCTCCTTTTTAAAAAGCCGCTGGCTACTTACTGTTCAATGAGACCAATAAACGGTTTACTGAGCTGAAAAGTGGTGTTTTTTCAGAATCTATTTTTGCTATTGGGTAGGGGAGGCTAGGGACATTTGAACCACTGTCGATCACCGCATCTATGGACTTTTTTTTTAGGAAAACTTGGCAACACTGGAAGGGGCCTCCCAGGACTAAGTTTTGGCCGGATTCCCGCTATCACTCTTATCAATCGAGTTATATCAGTCTCGTCAAACCTAACCACAAAAAACTAAATATTTTCTTTGGTACCATTCGATTCATTAGGTTTCATTACACTGTAGGTAATGAAGTGTGTGTCAGTAACCTGTGTACATATTCTGACGCTGTTGGAGCCCATAAATCGACTCATGACTGAAATATCTGAGGAAAACTTATGGGTGGGCCAAACATCCCTAGTATCCGCTAGTTCTACCTTTTTTTTCTTTTAACATGGTACATGTTTTTACGGGCGTTCTCTGGATTGGAATGTGAGTACACCCCCCGTAAACCGTCGTGCCTTATAGGCGCCTAAACGGCTGAACGGATTTGAATGGGGTTTTTTTCTAACGATCTCGGGTGGGATTGCCCACAACATAGGCTATATTAAAACCCAGCCCGACGCGGGCAACCCTGCGAAATTTCGAAATTTAACGTTTTTGGATGTGAGTACACCCCCCGTAAACCGTCGTGCCTTATAGGCGCCTAAACGGTTGAACGGATTTGAATGGTTTTTTTTTCTAACGATCTCGGGTGAGATTGCCCACAACATAGGCTATATTAAAACCCAGCCTGACGCGCGCAACCCTGCGAAATTTCGAAATTTCGAAATTTTGTACTCACGGTACATGGTTTTTCCTCTCCTCCTCCTAAACGGCTGAACGGATTTTTTTTTGTTCTAGTAGGTACTAGGGGTTTCAGTTCCGCGGGATTTCGCACTTATTGGTCCCGCAAAAATGTCGCGGGAAATCCCGCATTCTCAAAAAATTCGATTTTGTGTATTTAAACCTCAAATAATAGGGAAATAGGACCCTACCTTGGATTATTCAAGTCACCTGTTAGCTTCTCGTTCGTAGCTCGTGCAAAATATGGTGTCCGACAGTCCCCCATTTGAATTCCAGGACAATAAAAAATACCGAATTCGCTGGTCACACACGTGCGCGGTTGGTTTTTGAAAATGATCAATTCTGAGGCAAGCTCCTCGAAGTTGCGTGCCGATGTTTGGAGACTTCCGCCTAACCAGCCTTGAATCAGAAAGAGCATTTTCAACAGATTGGTATTTTTGCAATAGTTTAAGGACCCAACTCAACGATACCGCACTCCATTCACTTTGCTAATCAAAATCTCACTTTTCTTAATTCTGTTCAACAACATATTCCATTCCACATATACCTTCCTCCATAACCTTTTCATTTTTAAACGCTGGAGGAGGACATTTTTTTAGAGTTCTCCCAGTCCCGCGGGACTGACGAAACTTGCGGGACCGTCCCGCGGACCGTATGTTGCGGGATTTTGAGACCCCTAGTAGGTACAGTTGCTTCATAATTTTTATATCACTCAAGGTTCGCCATCGTAAACAATGCTAATTCTCTTCCTCTTTGTTCTGATTGCAGGCGGAAAGGGACAACCTAGCGGCCTCGAAACGCGACCTGGAGCGCCGCTTGGAAGTCAAAGACGCAGAAATGCATGAAAAGGAGGACGAACTGTTTCTGCACCTGGAGAAAGCCATTCGACTGGAAGAAGACTGTGAAAAAGTGAGTTGTCTCGCCCTCCGCCCTTCAATTTTCCTCAACCCCAATCCATCAAAAGAGAAAATTTCACGGGTTTTAATTTGAAAACAACCCGTGACGGAGTAACAGATCCTTTTTCATCTCGTCGAAATACATATTTCGGTATCGACCCCAAAACGCCATTTATAGACGATGAGCGGGGTCGAAGCACAAATGACGTCAGACGCCATCACCGAGTCGAACCGAACACCCGATGATGCCGCGGAAAACCACCGCCATTTCAACGACTGTATAATCGATTCGTTTTGCATCCTGGTCTATCTCGTCCTGTTTGATGATAACAATGACGGTGGGATTCCGCTAATGAATTGGATCCAATTACGAACACCACCGAAATTGCCACTAACGTACAGTTGCATTATTGACAGCACTGATTTTTGTTGTGAAGAAACATCGACGATGGGCTTCTATTAAGAATAAAACGCTGCAAATTTTACACAAGGGTTTATTATTCTGTGATATAGGTTACTTGTACAGACATTTAATTCTGTCAATAAAAAAAATTTAAAAAAAATTTTTTGGATTTTAATATTTCAAAAAAAATTTTTTGGGGGGATTTTTTTTTCAAAAATGTGTTTTTTCAAAAATTCTTTAATTTTTACTCGAAAAATATTTAACTTCTTGGGATCCTTCAAAAATCCCATTTTTAGCCCCATGAAAGCCCTATAGAACGCCACAGTGAAATCGGATCGTTCCGGGACCCCCAAAAATGGATTCTACGTCCAAAAATACTTCGAAAACGACACCTAACTCGATCCCATAGCTAAAAGCCTTCAAAACACCCCTCCTGTAGCCCCATTTTAGCCCCATAGCGCCCCACGGGTTTGGGCGATCGGACTGAAAACCTTGCGGGCACAACTAGATGGTAAACCAAGTATTTTGCCAAAATTTCAGATTTAAAAAAAAATTCCTACTGCCCAAAACGGCCTGGACGGCGGACGGCGTACGGCGGACGGACATTTCGGATTTTGAATGTAGACCTCTTGAAACGGATAATGTCAAATTTTGAGGCCGATCGGAGTCGTCGACCCGCGTCGCGAAAACATAGGTGTATTATTCCAAGAATAATAAACCAAAAGGGTGCACGGGAGATGAGGCGTTGGAGTTGTTAAGTGTGCTGAATCCGAATTTGATACCCGTTTTATGCCATCACTTCCCATCGCCATTCCATTCTTTGGAACACAGCGGTAAAGTTGACAAAGTTGTCGTTTTCGAGGTATTTTTGGACGTAAGAGTCCATTTTTGGGGTCCCACATAATATTTTAAAAAAATCAAAAAAAAAAATTTAAAAAATAAAAAAAAATAAAAAAATCTTGTTCAACGTTTGGACATAATATGTCCAAATACAATCATTACATAATATGTCCAAACGTTGCACAAGATTTTTTTAATTTTTTTTATTTTTTAATAATTTTTACATAATTTATTTTATATCTTAGAATAATAATTGCTATTATTCTTTGATAATAATCACAAACTTTTTTTGCCAGTGTTATGAAGCTTCTCAATCGAAACCCACTATAGTTTGTGAACCCGCTAGAATATTCCAACTCAGTAAGCTTAAATACAGTGGTGAGTCGGGTAACAAGTTCAGTTACGATATTATTCGAAAGTAGCAGAATAACGGGTACCTACTTGTTGATTTAATCATTACTCAAGTGAAGGTGTAACGGCTGCAATACTTTTTGATGCATCGGACTACCTTACTTTACTGTAAAATTATGAAGAAAAATACTGCCATTAGATATCAGCTGAGGAGCGTGCTGTCTCGGAAATCTAAAAACGGTTTCACATTATTGTTCCTTGAAAACCATCTTTCCCCGCCTAAATGTCTCACGAAAAGGCCCCCCTAATTGAGGATTTGACGTGGATATTACACACTTTCCCTCCCAAGTCGTTAAATCGCTCGAAGTGTTTACATAATCCTCACCTGGAGGGCGATCGTGACATCGTGGGCCTACAGAGCCCCTCCGGTTGTAGCCAACTACCCGACTTTGCGTCTACGGTACATCCTGCAAAAGGTGGATTTTCTCCGAGTGTGGCCTAATTGTGACGGGGGATCTCGACACGATTGAGACATTTCACCCGTAGAAGGCGACTCCGAAGGGGGTGGCGAGTGAACGGCAGGTACCCCGTTAAGGGAACAGTCACTTTGAAGCTTGAAACAGATCCTGATTCGCAAAGGGGTTTTTAGCTATTCCTGAAATATTGTGGAAACTGAAGCCCATCAGTAAGAAAATACCCCTAAGGTCCTAATCTCGAATAAGTTCCACAAAACACTGTTTTGAAAGCCGTTCCTAAAAGCTAACATTTTGAACAGTTCAAGAATGTAAGCTTTTAGGCTTTCAAAACAACCCACAAGGCAGCACTCTCCTCAACAGCTGACTTATAATAACGAGAGTCTTTTTCTTCAATAGATTCCTCGACTTTACCAACTAGTGCAAAGTGGCACAAAGCTACTATTAAATAACTACCACCACTCTCAATTTTGGTTCTCGATTGTTGAGAAGTTCACTTAGGAGCCAACTATCTTCCATCTTTTCCTCTCGTTTCCTTCAACTTCAAGGTCTATAAAACACCTCCATTTAGGTCCTTCCGGCCATTACCCGCCTCCTCTCAACACTCTCCGACCAGGTGAACTTCGCTGTGCAGTGATTTTGTAGTTACAAACATGAGTACCGGTACCCCATTTACAGGTTGGTCCCGGTGAGAACGAAACACTTGCTGAACTTCCTGATTTTCGAAGTGTGCATTTTCTGAGGAAAAAAATTATGTGCCTAATGTACAGCTACGTTTCAATGTTTGTAACACAAAAGAAATTACAACTGATATTTTGAATAGGTATTCAAAAAGTCGATTGAATCAAATGAAGGCTATAAGGGCCCAAGCGCAATTTTTTCAGATTTTGGTTTTCTGCCCGTTTTTTTCCAATTCCGCTTGGGCCCTTTTGCATGTGGCAAACCCTTCAATTCGATGTCCAAAATTACTTAGAAAATTCAGCACTTCACCCCCTGAAGGATAAACCAACTAATTATTCTTAAAAACAGTGTTGCCAATACTAAATGTATTCACATTGTTGGCTACACTGTTCTCCTTCGCAATGTAATCTACAGTCCAAATACATTTGGGGGAACCGGAGTGGGGTTTGGTGAGATTCGCAGATAAGAGATGGCGCCCCAGTCGCCCAGAATTAAACCCAATTTTCGCTCAAAAGTAGTTCCAAATTAGCTGAGCAACCAAACAATATTTTTTGAAACGGCCAACGGGAATCTCTTTACTATACTTATCAAAAAGAGGCCAACGTGCAACATTTTCGAAATTGCTTCTATTTAAATAAATATTTAATTTTGAATTTTAGCCAATTTTTGAATTTAGCTCATTATGAGGTGGAGGAAGAAATTCAGCTTATACCACCCTGAAGAACATCAAGAAATGAACATTATTCGCCGAAACTAATCATTTCATCAAAAAACGCGATCGGAATCCGGTTTCCAGAATTATGCTAGATTAGCGGAGTGAGTTGAAACGGGCCGTGAAGGGAGAGCTTGGTGACTCATCTCACCCCCCCCCCCCCCCCTTCCCACACCTCAATCGCCCCACTTACTTAAACCAACAAACACCAGGATGCCCTTTGTACCTGCGGCAAGTTTTTTATTTTTACATACTTTCTTTGATTCCTCTCTCACGCCTGGTGTTTCAGCTTGAGCCTATCAGAGGATTTGAAGCAGATGGCGATCGAAATTTTTAGGCTACCCTAAATTTTTGGTTTTCTATTTTCACGGGCGGCTACAGATAAATTATATTAGGTGGATGATATCTTCTTTGTATGTAGTTGAATATTATTTTGAGAGGAAAAAATACAAAACTTGGAATTTTACCCAACATCATATCATATTATGATTTAGCTTTTTATTACAATATACTATTGTATAATATGACTTATTATACACTTAGTGTATAATAATTGAAATAATACTTACTAATAATAATAATTATTATTGTATTACAATAATTGTGCCTAATCTATCAAAGTCAAAAGTTTTTTATTTTCTCCACTAGCTTCGATGAGCTTTTTGGATGGGTTGTTCTGTTAGTTTGATTGGGATGGGATGTCCTGGTTGTTATGAGTGAGAGTAGTGATACGATTATGTCTGAGATATCTCAAGACATATGTCTTCTTTTGAGTCTTGTCGCAAAACCTGGTGGAGCTGTTATTGCCGCGATGCATGGATTCATGTTACCTTCGGCCTTCTCCACCAGTTTTGTGTATCCTAATCTATAATCTAATTTCTAAATTCTAAATGTCCGTCGGCCGTCCGCCGTCCACCGTCCAGGCCGTTTTGGGCAGTAGGAAATTTTTAAAAATCTGATATTTTGACAAAATACTCGGTTTACCATCTAGTAACTAGACAACTGTTGTGCCCGCAAGGTTTTCAGCCCGATCGCTCAAACCCGTGCGGCGCTATGGGGCTATGGCAGCGGGTTTTTGAAGGCTTTTAGCTAAGGGATCGAGTTAGGTGTCGTTTTCGAAGTATTTTTGGACGTAGAATCCATTTCCGGGGTCCCGGAACGATCCGATTTCACTGTGGCGATCTTTAGGGCTTTCATGGGTCTAAAAATGGGGTTTTTGAAGGATCCCAGGTGATTCAATATTTTTCAAGCAAAAAATAGAGAATTTTTGAAAAAGAAATTTTTTTCTTTAATCCAAAAAATGTTTTTTCCAAAATTTGTTCCATTGGCACAGAAATAATTTTTGCACAAGTATTTCAAAGAATAGTAAACGCAAATTTGCAGCGTTTTCACTTTTTTCGTGTAGGTAAGTCCGAAACTATGCGTTCTGCGTAATTCACTATCATAAACGCTGCAAATTTTACATTAGGGTTTATTATTCTTTGATTTAGGTTACTTGTGAAGAAATTTAATTCTGTATCAAAACGAATTCATTTCACAAATTTTTGTTCTTTACTTGGAAAATATTTACTATAAAACATTTGACCTGGGATCATTCAAAAATCCCATTTGTAGCCTCGATCCCATCCTAACTCGATCCCATAGCCAAAAGCCTACAAAACCTTGCGCGCACAAATGGATGGTAAACCAAGTACCTATTTTGTCAAAATTTCAGATTTAAAAGAAATTTCTACTGCCCAAAACGGTCCGGACGGCGGACGGAAATTTCGGTTTTGGAATCTAGACCTCTTGAAACGGACAATGTCAAATTTTGAGGCCGATCGGAGTCGTCTACTTCCGTCGCAAAAACATAGGTGTAATATTCCAAGAATAATAAACCAAAAGTGAACGAGCATTAAATTTCCTATAAAATGCATTAGTCAATTTTGATAGAGATCCACGTTGAAAATTTCTGAGGGACTTTATAATTTTCATCATTGATTTGGACTTCAAAAAAATTTGATACCCTCCCCGAAATTGATAAGTTATTTAGGTATAAGTTTACTTTATAAGTAACTAAGTAACTGTTACTTTATTCGTTTTCTATAGTTGCAATCTTCAAAATTCCAGATTAGTCCCGAGTCTCTTTCTATCTTTTTTGCTTTTTTTTTCATATGTTATTTATATTTATTTATTTATTTTATTATTATTATTATTATTATTTATAATGTGTGCATTTTTCAAACTGGATCTGTTTTGTTGAATTTTATGAATTTTACTTTTTATTACTTTGTTGGAAACAGGTTTTCTGTTATCTCTGGTGCGGTCAAAATAATTCAATATCGTCAGTGTAGAGCATTTAGCAACATTGAAACAAGCTGGATAAACGGTCCGAGAAAAAAAGAAAGGAAAAAAAGTCTGCATCTATGAAGGGGTGAAGTCCACCGAGGTTTCTCCGAACTTGCGCGCCCCAGCCCTCCTCGCCCTATTCCTGCCGAACTCTTATTCGGAGTGACTGATTTTGGCGGGAAACCGGATTCCGCCGCTATCTGAAGGTTTAAATTGAATTTGAAAATGCCTGCTAATTCCTTAGGTTCACTGCAAGGGCGGTATAAGCCAACTTTTGAATATTTCGATCAATTAATCACCGAAAATTCAGTAATAAAAATTGATTAATTTGTAATTAATGACTAAATCAATAATTAAAAAATAAATTCAACGTTGGCCTCTTCAGGATTGGAGTCCTGAGCTCAAAACATTTTTCAGAATTGAAATTGATCAATTAGATGCCGAGTTAATTTGGATCTACTTTTGAGCATCTACCCTCTCTCTCGCACACTTGTTCGGCAAATCCACTCCGGTTCCCCCTTAAATTAAATCCCCCCCCCCCCCCAACCCTTCGAAAGCACAGCGTGAATCGCAGCGACGGAGCGAATCCGTGGGGAGGGTAGGCAGGCTGGATGCTTTGTTGTGTTCAGTGTGGGCTCTTGTCAACCTTTTTTAAAGTTTGGAAAATTTTGGTAATATTATCGTGAGTTTGTAGTAATGGATTCAGTGCATACATGCAATTTCAGTGGTGGTAAATAACTGCACAAGAAAAGTTTGAATAGGAAGGTTCGATATGATCCTGCGTAGTGTTGCCAACCTAACTGTGACGTCACACTGCCGTCCCGTATGTGGCTAAAAATGGGGCGTGAGGATACCAGGATACATTTCATTGTAGGCTAAGCTTAACCCGCTTACAATCAAAGGGATGGTTAATTTAATTAATATTACCAATAGGTAATACGAAATTTTATTGTATTGGCCACATTGTTAAAAAAAAGAAGTTACTATTTTAAAGATGGATTGCATTAACCCTAATGCCAATAACTTAACACAAACGTTTAATTTATTTAATATTGGTTCTGAACACCGTTGGGTGTCAATTAGCCGGTAAAACCTTGATTTTTACTACATATAGCAATAAATATAGGTTCCTATTTCAACGTTTCACAGAATGTAAAGTTCTTACAAACGGGCAAACTGGTTAAAAGCCCAGCATTTTAAATCCGTCTTCACCTCATCAGCCTTGGAATGGAGTTAGAAAGAAGCTTATTTCACAACCTAATGCATTACGCCATTCAATTTCGGGATTTCAAAAGAACAATGGACACTTTCGGTCACGAGCTCAAACTCGTACGTTTTATAACCCTCGAGGTTCCAATTTTTTTTCTATTCTACAAACATGTCGTAATACGTATTCACCCGGCGTCTGAGGAAGCCTCGAAAAGGAAATCGAAAGCCGGTTGCATTTCTATTGTATCGACCGTCACGTATTTACATTTACTTCCTGCTTTATCGGCTTTCCGGTCGGATCCTGAAAATCCCGATAGTCCAGGGCCGGTTCCCGAAGTGCATTCAGGGAGGTCTGAGTGAACTCGCAGGGACCAGGTTGTGTGGACCCATTTGGCGAGGAATTTGCAGTAGGAAGATGCTGAAGGATCGCCAGTACGGAGTTGGAACTTGAAGGCAGTGTGGCCAGTTACGTAAGACTCAGTAGGGCTTCGCATTTTCAAGAGGAGGAACCATGTTTTCTTTTAAAGGTGGCAATTAATTAAATAACGTATGCTCCCAGTAACGAAGACTAGTTAAACATACTTTGTTGTTGAACTATAGGTCTCCCACAAGAATATTGCAATCCGACCCAGAGCTCTGGTGGAAGAAATCGAACTACTGATCTATCGAAATTTCCCCCTTCGATCACGTACCTAATTTCCCTTCTCAGTGGCAACACTTCTCGTGAATGAAAAATTTTGAATACCACATGATTGAATACATCTAACAACTTATTTTAGTTATTCGCTGTGCAGTTATTAGGAAGAATTAGGAATACCTCAAAATTCAAAAACCAGTACGTATATATTGTTTAATTTAATTCTCTTTTTACTCCCCTCAATCGGTTTCATGAAATAAAAAATGTTCAATATCACATGATTGAATAGAACCTCACATTTATTTTAGTTTAGTTGTTGTGCAGTTATTAGGAAGAATAAGGTCCATCGTAGTAAGAAATAACATCACAAAGGGATAAAGAATACAATGGCGAACAAGCTGAGACAATGTTGCCAACAGAAAAAGCTGAAAGTCCCTTTACTTTAGTAGTGCTCTGGATGCCACATCGGTTTCCTTTTGCGGCCACCTGAGCACAGCGGTCGGTTTCACGCCGTTTCTTGATAGTGTGCAACACAATACAAAATCGGGTAAATATTCAAAAAAATCAGGTGAATATTTAAAATTAGAAACAAAAAAGAGGGGAGCCAGGATTTAATGTTTCCTCTTACAATCTAAGCGGCTTACTTTTATCTATAAAAATAAAAACATCAGCTCAGCGGTCAGTTTCACGCCGTTTCTTGATAGTGTGCAATATTTAAATCGGGTGAATATTTAAAATTACAAAAAAGAGGGGAGCCAGGATTTAATGTTTTCTCTTACAATCTAAGCGACTTACTTTTATCTATAAAAATAAAAACATACATATCCACGATAAGATGTTTTTCTCAGTAGATAATTTAAGAAATGTTACTTGACGTGAAAAAATTTATACATACCTACATGCGTTATCTTGAATGTCAAATTTAGTGTTCTCGAATGAACCAAAATTTTTAAGCAGTAGGTTTAAGGATTCACCGATATTTAAAAAAAGTTGATTAAAAATTTTTTCATTAAATAAACTTCATTCATTTAATGAATGAAGTTTATTTAATGCAGAAGATAAGTAAATGGATTTATAAATAACTGAAGTTAGTTGGGATTTCAAAAATCAAAGAGATGGTGAGTTTTCTAAGTTTTTATATTTTATTTATTATTATTTTTTTTTTTTTTTATGGTTTTACCTACATTTCCTTGTCGGTCCGCAAATGTACTAAGTACTTTTTTGATGAAAAAAATCTGGCCGCCGTAGGCCTAAATATAGCGGAGTTTTGTCCTCCACTACCCTCGTAAGAAATCCTGGTACTGCCCCTATAAATTGAGCAGCGTTCATTTCCAGACTGTTGACTTGTTTTATTAGAAAAAAAATCGTTTCTCCAGCACACATTCCCACCCTGAGAAGCCCTCGACCCTGACAGCACTTTTTCGACTTCCTTCCGCGGCCTTGTCCACACATTGTTCGCCTCGAAGGAAATAATCTCCTGTTCCGATCCCGTTTCCTCATTAAGGATGACATCATGTCGCCCGGAGGTGATTTCATTAACGAATTTCATTATCCGATTACCCCGTCGACCTCTCCGGACGTCAGTGAGGCGCGTGGGATGCTCTCCGGTAAAAGCGGACGTCCTCGCGCATTTGATTCGCTGGACCTCGCTCTTCAAGGTTCACAACCTGCAATCCAATCGTGCAACGGGATTTCTCCAAGTTTAAATGTCTCCTCGAATTCGGCGATTCGGGCTCTTTTCCCTTTTTCCTCCTGTGTAACCCCAGACCGCAAATTGTGTTCGTCTACATCCGCTTCAAGGCCGCATTGCATCCATCTAATTTTACTATTACCCAATCACACTTGAATTTCACTTTCTATTTCTTCACGAGTTACAGGTGAATGGGTTCATTTCATAAATTTGAATGAATTGTGTGGGTGGGTCCGATATTTTAATTTATAAAATTTATAAATATTTAATATTGTGTTGTCTTGTTTTAATTTTATAAATAAATAACCTACTGTATTTTAATAATAATTTTTAATTTAAATTAATTATTTACTCCCCTTGTATGTGACCTACCGGGAGCTCTTAATTTTAAAATCCTATCATATTACGGGCCCTCAAGAAAAGTGACACAACTCAAACACACCAGTTCAGGAGAGCCAAAATATTTCCGTTTTTTCAGCTTCCTGTAATACTATTAGGCCAGTCATATAGTACACTACAAATGCTGAATTTGCAAACTAATAGGTGGTTTTGAATTGTTGATAATATCAAAAATTATGTTGTTTGGGTTGTTATCAGGAGCACGTACCCAATTTTGCAGCTAAAAAGATCGCCGGGAACTTTGTGAGCCACTCGAAAAATCGCGAAAGTTTCGCAGTTGTTTTGGTTTTTTTGTTGTATCTCCTAAACTAAGCATTTTAACAAATTTTTTATTCGTAGGTACCTATTTTGAAATAGATAAAATTTTCAAGAAGTCGAGCTCAGTACGGCTTTTGGTCAATTTCAGACCTAAATTACGGCCATAATACATATTCTACGATGATTTTCGTTTCGAGTGAAGTTGTAAGAAATTTATTCAGCTTGCTCTGTAGGCCAAATAGGAACCGAGAAAACTAATTTAAATCAAAACAAGAAATGTGACACCGCTCGGTAAGCGGAAAACCACGTTTTTCAGAAAGTTTTCGGCTGTAGCTCGGAAACTATTGGCCCGATTCTAGTTTTATTTTTTTCCCGTGAAAGCTGAATAAATTTTCCATCTTAGCTATTCCATGTAAAATTTTGATTTGAGCTTTAATAAGGGAGGGGCAGGCATGGCAAAAAAAAGGCAAATTTTGGAGAAAAAAAAACAACTTTTTTTTTCGCACATTTTTGCCCATAACTCGGGAACGGTTAGTCCGACCTTAATTCTTAATATACTGCTCCTTGTATAAAATTTAATAAGCTTCCACCAGAAACAAAGAAAATTAAGATCCGACCAACTGTTCCTGAGTTATGAGCAAAAGATGAGACGCGTGAAACTCATAAACTCTCCTTATTATAATAGTCTACATACAAGAACATCGTCATATCCCTGAGATGTGTTGTTCAAGAGCCATCATATCGTGCCGTTTGCCGTTTTCGATGGTGGCAAAGTGACACATCTTTCACTCTTCCGTGCCATATCGATATATTTGAGCTATCGGAGTTTGTGTCTCTTCTCGATGGTTACTGTTAGGCCAACATTTAATGAAATTTGACGTAGAGTAATTCTCTTGAGCGGATATATACTTTACGTCAAATTTCTCGAAAATCCATGAATAATTATTGGACTTTAGAGAAATTTGACGTAATTTTCATTGAGTAGGAAATGATTTACAATAATGTTCAATTTGTTGCCTTACTGTATGAAAATAGTACTTTTTGAGCTATTATCACTACCTAATGCTAAATTTCACAGAAGCATTCGAATTTGAGCCAATACTTACTCCTTGGAAACAATCACATCGTCAGGTACCTAATATTAATTTTGTAGTCTTCTAACTTTGTAGGTTGCATCGATTCGTTAGGTAACACACGAGGGGAGTACCAATTTTAATTTTTGTTTTTTAATTGTATAAATAAATAAGCTACTTTCTTGGTCAAATGAGCGAAGAATTCTGCAGGCTCCCAACTCACAGCCTGTGGGAACGAAACAGACTTGATGGAGTTGATGGCTGTTTCCTTATTGATAAAAACAAGGTTGGTCAACGACCTGAGAACGAAGACAAACAGTTCGAAGGGCCGTTCATTAATCAGAGTTAAGATACGGAAACTGGGGCCAGTCATGCGACAAAATGTCCGAGCGAGCTGCCCACACGCCAACCTGTTAATGTGCAGGTGATTTGGTTTTTTTCATTTTCAACACCATGTGGCGTCAAGGGACTGATCGGAGCGCTTTCGTGTTCGAGGCATCTTTAAATTCTGCCAGAAGCGGCGTTGACGCGGCATTTCCGCTCGGTCGGACGCCCGTTTTTTTTTGTTTTTTTGTTTTTTTTTTCCTCCTTCTCCCATTACCTTCTCCCGACTCTTCTTCCATTTGCCTCGAAGAAAACGGCACGAATCCCCGGGGGAAGGACGTGACGAGTGCAGGTGCGACGTGAGCGACAAAAGGGACGTACCGTCGAGTACGCGGAACGCTCAGACATAAAAGGGGGAGGTCATGACGAATCCGAACGTGGGATGAAAAGCAGAACCGAATTGTGCGAAGTGAACCTAACATCTCGTCCGCAGAAGTCGCGAAGATTTCAAATGTTTTTGGCAAACCGATTCGGAGAAAATAAAGCTTCACCATCAAATTTCTTCGTGTTCTTCCATGTGCGTTGTCTAAGAAGGAGACGACGCCAGGTGCTCACCTACAGCTGTTGCTGTTGAACCCACCACGATAACTCTGTAAAATATGAACGGTGTTTCTAGACGGAAATCAACTGTTAGCCAACCAGTTGACAAGACTTGTCACCTTCACTCCCACGGAATATCTTGTTCGTTTAAGTTGGTATTACTGTTAAGATGAACGAAAATACTTATTTAAAAGTTACATTATTATCCGTAGAAAATTATAATTCAAGGTTCGCTCGCCCATTTGAATAATAAGGCAAGTGATGATTTTTATAAATTTGAAATGCGTTTAAATTGTAAACCTCCCGATCTTTGGAAATCGTCTCCCGAGTCTCCTGGGAAGCAAGAAATGTCTCGCCAGAGTGGGGAGAGCGAACACACGCACGATTGATGACTTGTATAAATTTTAAATGCGTAAAACCTTTACGGGTTATAGTGAGGGATAAGCCGTTGGTGGTTGGTTGTTCAGGGCGTATATTTGGATACATACATCGCCTCGAGGCGCCTTTCGCCCGTCCCCATGTAAGTATGGGGTTGAGGGCTCTTCAGGAAGTTGTTTATCTTATAAAATTTTACATCAGTAATCGCATATTCAGGCGGCGCATCCATGCCTCTCGTCGTGGTCAGAGTTAATTATCAGGTTGAAATCATTTTACCGGTGCTCCGTTTTTAGTATGTTGCGGATTATTTGGCTTCCGTGGGTTATGGGCGTTATTTTTAATCCGGGGTGATTTATTTTGTGAACGGGGCTTATTGGAGCACGTTGTTGTATTTTACAGGGGTGGGACAGATTTTTATAAAAAATAGGCTTATCCCTCACTATAATGGTATAATCTAATAACCCCCGTCAAGTATAATCTGGAAGCCGACACACTACGCTTATGTAAAACCTTTAGTTGGCAATACAATTCCCGCCCGTAGGTGTTGAAGATACCTTTAAGCCCTGAATATACCCGAAATTTGGGATGCGATTTCGGAAGCAAAAAATGTCCGCGACGGGATCGAACACATCATTTCAAACATCACGAAAAGTCGGCACACTACTACTTACTACGGCACAGCCCTCACATACCGCAAGCGCTCCCCGCCCCATACGTCTATTCTATAGGTTTGTTCCAGGTTTGACGGACTGTTAACAGAAATCGACGGAGACTTGCGCAGTTGAGATAACTGCCGTTCCAGGTCGATCTGTAGGTTGACAGCAGTTGGTCGGGAACCGACAGCTGTCAACTTCCGTTGACAGACGCCGTCAGACCTGGAACAAACCTTATTCTTCTCGTCATCAAAACCTCCCGATCGTCGGAATTCCCTAGTATGAGAGGTAGTTTGAAACTTGAAATATAAATTTCTATGGATAATTACCTACCTCATACTAGGGATGGTTCTCCCCGCAGCAATATATCGATATCTGTATCTACAAGTATCAAAAGAGAGATATTGATGTTGTCAACCCATCTTGATTATTCTGCTTTATCTCGTGAGAGGACGCGTATAGGATACATCCGTCCGCCGTCCGAGCCGTTTTTGGGCATTATGAATTTTTTTTTTAAATCTGAAATTTTGACGAAATACTTGGTTTACCATCTAGTTGTGCCCGCAAGGTTTTCAGTCCGATCGCCCAAACCCGTGGGTTGCTATGGGGTCGAGTTAGGTGTCATTTTCGAAGTATTTTTGGACGTAGAATCCATTTTTGGGGGTCTCAGAACGATCCGATTTCACTGCGGGGATCTGCAGGGCTTTAATGGGCTAAAAAAGGGATTTTTGAAGGATCCCAGGAGGTCAAATATTTTCAGAGGAAAAAAATTTTGGTACTTTTCCGTTATACCCCCCCCCCCCCCCCCCCCACGCGATTTCGTGTATCATACACACCCCCTCCCGATGGCTTTAAGGCACCCGAATTCGAGTCCTTTTCCGTTATAACGGTGAAAGTGTGGTGTAACCCCAACACAAGTTCTGTTTTCTTTGTCACGAGTTATATTTCCTTAGGTTATTGTATTTCTTTATTCAAGGCCTATAAAAAAAGCTATCGGATAGGATATCAGAATGCTCTTGAGTCATAAGCTAGCTACTCCCCCCATCCTCCATTGCACCACCAGTTTTCTTAGGGGAAGCGAGCACAACAAATAGGGAGAATTCGTATTTATTGAGTTCACTCAGAGTACCGGCCCCTGCCTTGTATGTACCTCGGGGCGGTACTTGCTGTCCTTGGCTATGCTGCTGACAGGATGGTCTCGTCCGCTATGCTGCTTCGGCCCGTCGTCGGATGTATAGCAACTAGTTGGCGTCTAGCTGACGACTCAAGAGCTTTCCGATATCCGATAAAGCCAATGATTTGGTTAAACATTCTCGTTCTTTCCATACCACAATAATTCCGAAAGCATACAATTTCGACACAGACGTCCGAATCCAGCTTACCTGGTTAGATTATCATAACGGCCATCAATGATTGATTCATTCCGATTATGGAGGCTGTGGAATGCATTAAATTCCAAATTAGAATTTCAGTTTTCAAAGAAATGATTGTTTTCAGTAATTCCAAAATTGGGTCGTCGGGGATATGACTTAACTTTGTCAGCCTGTCTTCTTTTATTCTTGTCATAAATCGCTCAAACAAGAGAACACACGGTGACACTCTTTGACAAGAGGTTATGCTGTGGCCGTTATAGTTTTTGTGTTTGGATGTTAGACGTTTTGAATTTACCTCATTGCCAGATGAATCCCGCTGGGTGGTTGGCGGTGTAATTTTCTCTTGCATTGACCGTCGTGGGATCCGTTGATGCAGTGTGTATCGATAAGAACGGGGCCGCTCGTCGCATATTTTACGGCAGCAGATGGTACCTCGTAATGTCGTGGATTGTGACTCATAATGTGGGCGTGGGGTAAGATGGGGAGAGGATTTTACTGTATTTCCATATCACTCGTGGAATGGCGCAATTTCCTGCGTGGAAGCAGAATCCACGGTGTGGAACCAAATCTCGCATGGTTGAGGGGGTTTAGCGACATTGCCGTTCTGAGGGGCATGTGCTGGGTCGTCGGGTTCAAGAAAAGGACGGAGGGGGGGTGTTGAAAAAGTCGCAGTACCCCAACAGAATCATTTTTTTGCTATTAAGTACCTATTTCTACCGACTCAATCACTCCTGTGAGCTTTGGGTCAAGAGAATCGCCCTGTGGCAGGGAGGAGTAAGGAAAGGAGGGGACTGTGACAGACCTAATCAATAAGAGGGGGGATGAGGTTTATCGCCAAACCAAATCATCTTCCCACTGCAACACTTTCATTTCACATCCGGAACTTCGTTTTCCAACTTTATTCCTTCACAACATTTTGTTCGCAATATTTTCAATATTTTGCACTTGACGTCATTTTGCTTCCGAGTCTACCAAAGGTAGCGGAAGCATTGTTTTCACTTTCGGGATCGAAAAAATTCTTCACCTCCAAAATTAAAATTTCCACTTGCATTTTGCGTTTCAGAGCTTCCTGAGCAAATTTGGTTCCGTGTTTGTCTGTCCGTCTGTCCGCCCGCATTTCCTTGTTACAGCAATAACTTCCACAATTTTGATCCGATTTTGGTCAAATTTCAAGGGATCGTGTGGTTACGGCCACTTGAGGTCCCACGTACATTTTACGACGATTGAATCAGCGGAACACTGTGCGCAGGCGCAAACGGGTGATTCGGGTCATCCTCAGCAACGCGGAAGAAGTTGGTTGTTAGGTCGGTTTGTTTACGGAGACATCGATTCTGAAAAATCTTGAGTCTAAATCCCAACAGCAATCAAACTCGAAGCAGCACCGCATTGCCACTATAATATAGTTCACCCTTGGTCGTTGATGGAGCCCTTCTGGGAGCACAAGAGACTATTCAAATGACGGGCCTTCTCTTGACGAATATCGAACTTTCATTACGATTGAAATATATTATATTTCATGACGATTGAATAAGCGGAACGCTGTGTACAGGCGATTTGACGTTTGTTTCCTTGTTACAGCCAGTCTTTGAACGTGAGGAAGCTATTTGCCATGTCCCACTTGGCAGTGCATTTTTTTTTCTTCTTGCGATTAAATAAGATGAAGAATCGAATGGATCAACAACGTACCTATTCGTAAATCAATTGATTGGGGAAAAAAGTGTCCCACCAACACTACTCATCCAGTTCTTTCCATAATCGTTCCAGTTATTAGTATAACAACTGGCATGTGTTTTCAATCCAAATTCCTTGATATTACAGTTCACGTTTATTGTAACTAAAGACTAAGTTGCAAAGGTTTTTACTACAACTACCTACTTGTTCACATTCGTGCGAAGTCTAAAGCGTCCACGTCTTTGTATTCGTCCACGGGATGTAAAAAAAAATCGATTTATATCGTATCGATTTTGGTTTATTATTCTGGAAATAATAACCTAAGTATTCGTGTCGGACGTCGAAAATGTTGATCGGCCTCAAAATTTGACATTATACGTTTCAAGAGGGCATTGTGTAGATCCCAAAAAACGAAATGTTCGTCCGCCGTCCAGACCGTTTTTTTTTTTTTTTTTTTTTTTTTAAATTTGAAGTTTGGACAAAATTCTTGGTTTACCATCTAGTTGTGCCCGCAAGGTAATCAGCCCGATCGCACAATCCCGTGGGGCTTTAAAGGGGCTACGGTAGGGGTTTTTGCAGGGTTTCGGCTCTGGGGTCGAGTTAGGTGTCGTTTTCGATGTACTTCTGGGGCTCCACATCTGTCCATACACTGTAGGATTAATTTTTTTTTTTTAAATATTTGACGGTATTATTTAAGCCCTTCTTGTGGGGAACAGGATGAAAGGCGATTTTTCTTCTTCTTGTAACCCACCCTCAATAATTCGAAATTTTCTCCGCTGCCGTTATTTTAATCAAAATTAACTCAGTTGCCTTTGTACTACAAGAATAAAACAGTTAAAGGAAAAAGGTTTGGACAGAAAATAGAGCATTCACTTTAGAGGGTCCATCTTGAAAAACTCTGAGGTTGATTTTCTAAGATCGCTGTATTTTTCTTTACGCCCTAATTACACTGACCTCCTCGTATATTCTTTCTATTTTGAAAATCGTGCCCCAGATAAAGTTTATTCATAGAGAGCTTAGCTCTCCGTTTTCTGCCATAAGTTGCAGTGTAGTTGGGATTCCGGATGTAAGGCGCCCATTTATGTGAAGGATGCTTCTTACCATTCTTCTCCCACTTTATATTTTCTCTCATTTCAATAGCCCCGTAAAACCCCAGCCCCCCCGACTTTCTACCTCTTTCTTCCCACTTATTGAAATACTGCTTTTTCCCTGAAAGTTGAAATTTATTGTTTTCGTAATAAAACGTTGACAATGTTGCAGATCAAAGCGGAAAAGGAAAAAATCGCCGAATGGAAAGACAAATTGGAAAGAGAGAAGAACGAGGCTTACCGACAAGTATGGTTTTATTATAATGTGAATTTTGATAAGGTCTTATGTAACTGTAGTAACTTTTTTTTTTTTTTTTTTTTTTTTTTTTTTCATTTCAAATTTCAGTTGAAACTGCAGGCAGAGGAGTCGGAAGCCACAAGAAGGCGATTGGAGCGAGCGAGAAACGACGTCGTCCGTCAGGTGACGGCTATCGTCGCGGAAAAAGACTCGTTGGAGAGGGAGGTGAGCTGATATCCCAACTAGGGATACAAATCGATTTTCCATTAAATGGAAACATCGATTTTTTACCACCGATTTTTTTTTTTTTTTTTTTTTTTTGCGATCGATTGGTTACCGATTTTTATCCCCAAGTCGATTTTTTGGCGAAATCGATTTACATTGCGGGGTTTTTTTCTGTCTTTTGTACAGTATCTACCCCTTGGTCCGTAATTACATAGCCCACCCACGAGAAGGAGAATATAGAAAACGACGACTACAACAGATCTAAGATTCTAGGAAGGGAGAACCAACCAAATAAAAATAAAAGGACAATCATTAATGTCCACAAGGAGAAACTTCTCGGCAGACACAACATTACCACCACCACCACCACCTACACAGAAAGTGTTTTTTTTTTTTTGTTTTTTTTTTTGTCGAGGGTCTTCCCCCGTTTGAAAATGTCCCTGTCCCGTCCCAGGCCCAAGCATACCTGCTAAAAATCGATTTTGCATCCCTAATCCTAACTATATTTTTTGTTTATTGTAAACGTGCACAGATATCTTGATGAAGATTTGTTCGGATTTCAGAATTCAAGACTTAAAGACGCCTTGAGGGACATCGAAGGGAAACACCACGGAAGGCGTTACGCCAGGAATTTGGCTGGACTCGAGAAAGAGGTTAGTTTCAGGTGCCAAAGGTTGTTGAAACTAGTCCGTTGTTCATCGTGGATTTTGTTTTAGGTGAGCGACTTGAAACTGGTGGCCAAACAGAGTGCAACCCTCAACAGCCAGTTGAAGAAGGGGATGAAACACCTTGCGAGCTGTCGAAGGAGGAAGTGCTCCGTGTGCGCGTACACCCGGGCGACTTTTGGCGACTATCACACAACGTGAGTGTCTCGCGCGGAATCGATTTTCTCAGCAGAATAATCGATTTAACATGAAATCCTTATGCGCCGTTGTGTTTCTTGTAGATCTTCTCGAGCATTGCGGAAATTGAGGTTTGCCGTAGCTCAGTGTTGTCCATCACTAGTCCAAATTCCGCGCTGGCACGTCTTGTGCTCCACAACACTGGCTCAGTGCTTTTCACCGTTGCACGAAAAGCTTTTGGCACTTTTACGGTTGAGGGGCATTTGTAAGGTGGGCCAATCTGACACTCGGCAGGTCATACAAGGGTGTAAAGTGGGCCAACCAATTAGTGACTGTACCCCTCCACACTGGGTAAAAAGTGAGCCAAGTAAAGTGGGCAAAATAACAACTCAAATAGCGAGTAGAAGTGGTCTGAGGCCACGTGGGCGATGGTCGGGGGTTGGCCGGCTTTAGACAGCAGGAGGGTGGCCCCCCAAGTATTGGGACTCCAGCCCGAGAAGGAGGAGGAAAATCATCTTTATTATAATGTACTTCTATTCTACTAGTAGATGGCAAGAAAAGTTTGAAACCACCATAATGTTGCTCCATGTGGCGTATCTGAGCTCTGAAAGTTACCCAAAATAGGCTATAAATAGATTTTGCCTTCCAAAGGGGCCGTAACCAGCAGGGGGTTGCCTCTTATCACCGTACTGAAGTTGGCGTATCGAGAACGTTGGCCCACCTTACACCAGCCCTTGAAGGAGAGCAAATTCGTGGAGAAATGTTGTGACAGCATTGTGAGGGGGAATCAAGCCGCGAGCAGATTGTGTGACATTGCTGTCATGTTGCCAAAATGTTAGTTGTTTCGGCATCGCCACACGTTGGACGCCTTTGGAGGACTTACAGCTAACCGTTTTTGTTTTACAGGCACGGAGGTAAACAGTTGCTGTCCTGTTTCAATGGGAATGTAACCGCCGGCAAGAAGAGGCACCACAGGAGGGTCGACGGGAGCGAGTTTGTGGACCACGATGGGGAAGGTCGGTCTACACCTGCCACTCCGGAACTGTCTCTGCGCCTGTCCCACCTCTCCTTGTCGTCACCGGGTCTTCGAGGGAACATGTCTTACATTGACGAAGGTATGGATGAACCGTGAACAAGTATGGCAATGCCCAAGCCAAGTGTAATATGTACCTTATTTAAGGTACATCGGGGTAAGTGTAAATTGGGGGTAAGTGTAATCCACGGCTCAATCAGCCATTCTGTGAGAGAAGAGTGAACACATCCAGCCTGAGATGTTTAGAACTCTCGCTAATGCGATGGCAACATTGTAAGTTTGCAAGTTTCACGCGTTGTGATTCTTCTGCAGAAACAAGCTCACCTGTTTTGTCTTGATGGGTCATCGTTTGATTATAAAATTTGCTTACAAGTAGTGAATGGAAATGTGCTGGGTTACCCCTACCTCCGTTTTTCAGTACTTGGGGCAAGTGTAACCCACAGATATTAAATATCTAAAGGTAATCATTCTTTTTTTTTTACCTTTTCCAATATTTTATAACTCCCATTTTGACTTGGGGAAACGACTGATGAAAAATTAAAATACAAGTTTTCTGGATATTTTTCAGTAGTTTTTGATTACACTTGCCCCATACGAATTGTGCGAAGTTATACGTGAAAATACGCCAGATGTATTTTATTTATTTTTTAACGCCAGAACACTTGAACAGTATGTCATACGGCTACGGGCGGCCCAGTAAAGTTTCGCCAATTTTCGCCTCTCATTCAGTGCGTCAGTTGAGACATCAGTCAGTGCTGAGGCCGCACTGAGATGCTCAGCATCCAAAGGGGGCATACAGGGAATCAACAACTCCAATTCAGAAACGTTTTTGGAGGTAATCATGGCCAGTGGAGAGCCTGTACATCGCCACTGTTTGACCCCTGTGCAGTGAATTTGGAAGAGGCGCCTCTAGAAGAGTCTGCCACAGTTTGCCGTCCGCCTGCTTAATCCATCTACTTCTAGCTTTCTGGATGGAAAGCTCTTTCTCTTGGCTGAGCTGACTGGCTAGGGATCTTCTTGTTGGGTTTCCGCTGCTCCTTTCTTCGCCTGTTCATTCCCGTGGATGTTACCGTGGAACCCATTTCAACACAATTCTATTTCCCCTTTCGATTATGCTATCAACGAGCTCCCTAGCCTTATCGACTTCAGCATGGTCGGTAGGGGTTCTAAAGAAATGGAGAAAATTGTGGACGGGGAATCAATGAAGAATGCAATGTTGGTACCGACTCTCTCCCTGAGTCTCTCCTGTCCTATGCAGACCGCTTTCACCTCGTCATCAAAGCTCGTGCTCCAGCAGGGGCAAATATTTTAAAGTCCCGCCAGTACACTTCAGCCCCAGCGTTACCATTTGACCCCTCTGCAAACCCATCGGTGTAAATGTGAAGCCAATCGCTAGCTGGATGTCTTACAGCGATTGTTTCCAGTGCCAGAGCTAGCAAAATTGAAGCTGCAATACTTTCCTTCCTTACGCTTTCGAACAGCTCCAAGTTCGGGCGATGTTGGCCAGATTAACACTTGCCCTTCATATGGTGTGGGGTAAGTGTAACTTTGATCTCAATTTTTATATTATAAGAAGTAATTCGTGCTTTCGACTTTAACATTTACCCAATAATCAAGAATACATTGATAAACGTATGGTTAAATTTTCTAAAACATAGGATGGTAACTGCAGGTGTGATGGGCGTTTAAAGTTGACCTAACGATTCTCTGGGTTACACTTACCCGGGTGTGCCTTACATCGACGCGCCGGTAGGCTTCACTTGGCAGCGTGGACGAGTGGGGGCTTTTCCCATCCCACTCAGCCAAACTGGTGGTTCAGGGAGGATCCCTAGTGCTTGCTATTATTTGTGAAACTGGTTTCAGAGATGAGAGACCACACTCGATGTTTGATAATGAGTTACACAACCGCCCAAGTGAATTTAAATACACCGTAAATACACCCTGGTTGTGTCAGAATCACACGTCATCTCTACTTCAATGTCCTCTTTGCCTCAGGTTCGTCCGACAGCGACTGCGAAGGCGACACCCGCTACGCTCCCACCGTCGTGTCCGAAGCCAGCTCCGCCCCGCACGCCTTCAGCTCCGACTCGGGTTTCTCCTCAGAGATCTGCGACCCCTCCCTCACCCCCACCAAGTCCTTCACCCGAGCCACCAAATGGACCTCGTCGTTCAGGAAACTCATCCGAAAAGTCTCCAAACCCAAAGTCGCCAACACCTCATAAATCAACGCGTCTCGCAAAACACGGCTCAAAACCACGGAAATCCCACCTAATTGTTTTAATGTGTTTTCTGAAAGCCGGCGGCCGTTTGCCAAAAGTTCACATTTCTTCCTCATTCACATTTTTCGTTGAATTCGATTGTATTTGCCAAAATAAACTTCTCAAGGTGACTGCAAATGTAGCAGTTGCTGGTACTGAATTAACCCTTCAACAGTTGCTTGTATACTCGTGTTGCTTCAAAAGTAACAGTCACGATTGCAACCTAACAAAACTTTTCCGCTTCCTCTTGATTACTTCTAATTAACAGTTATTTTGCACGGTGTAACTGCTACTACATAATTGGGATGTAAATTGGCTCTGAAATCTAATGAAAATATGAAAACTCAATAACACTTGTCAATTTCGAACATTCAGCGGAATTGCATCGCTCAAATAGGAAGTTTATCACGTTGTGGCCGTTCGGCCATCCTGATCGGAGCAGGTTCTCCTTTCTTATCTTCAAAAATGCAGTTGAATTCCCTTACTCGGAAAATCACTGGAAAACAAATTTGGAGGAAAATCGTCTGAGCAATAAACTGTTCGCACAAAATTAATCAAAGTTCTACGAGTACACCGTTGAATCGAATGAGCAATTTTCACACATTGTTCAAGTTTGTCAGCAACCGAATCGTGAAAGTTGAAGTTCGGTTGTGAGCCTTCAAAATGTACTTAATGTATTTTAGCTGTATAAAATGTCTAAACTAGTTTTTTTAACGTTCTGTTCTCTTTACTCTTATTAGCACTTTTTTGGCATTTGTTTTTTTTTTTGTTTTTTTTTTGGCTAGGATTTAGTTTTTATAAAACTACTATCAATAGCTTGTTGTGACGTTTTAAGCGAAATCACACCTCGTAAATTGGAGTTCCTGAGTTTTTAACAGTTACGGTTTTTTTGTGTGTAAATTTGAAGGGAAAGCGTTTTCAGTTGAGGGTTCGCGGGAGGGCTGCGGATTTTGAAGCAGAAGACGTTTTCACGGAGGGTAATCTATCTATACCACTAATTCTCATCGTGTATATGTATGGCTGAGTGTGTCACAAGCCTTCTCCGGTAAGCGGTAAACGGTAAGCGATAAAAATACGGCGATTTTTTTCTAAGGGTTCGGGATCCCGTTTAAAATTCGGTAGGGGGGGGGGGGGGGGGGTTGAACCTTCTCTGAAATGCGCGCGAGTCGGCGAATTTGCGCCCAACTTTCTTATTTTAAATGGGAACCCCTAATTTTTTCCTCGAATTCCGATTCCTCGGCCAATTTTACGTCTGATAAGCGCGTTGCGCGAAATTTTTGACCCGTGCGAATTCGCGAAACTAATTTTTTTCGAATTCTTCGGTCGTTAACGGACTGATTGAGTTCGCGTTTTCTCCTTATCCTAACCAGAGATCCGAATTTTAATACGAAATCCCGAGAAAACTCATTCCGACGATGAGTGAATTTAGACGGCGAGTTTAATTTGAAAAATTTCAAGAGATTCGGCGCCCGCTTGGGAGGGTAATTCGGGAGAGTTGCCAGGGACCTCGGAAAGAAGGTGAAGAAAGAGGGTGCCAGGGACCTTAGAAAGGTGGTGGAAGCGGGGTAACGTTGGGGAGGGAGGGGCAGTTTTGGGAAACGGTTCATTCTACGCTAATTTCGGCTAAATTCTGGTGTGTGGGAAGACGATTTCTCTTTCTATTCCCCGGCCAATTTTACGCCCATTAAATTTAGCGCATTGAGCGACTGTCACTTGGTCGAGCGAAGCGAGGCCCCTCTGACCGAGAAGGTGGTGATGCCTGATAAAGTACACGGCCGAGCGAAGCGAGGCCTTATGTCTGAGTGCTAGTATGAGGAAAAAGTCAAATATCGAAGGTTTAGCATTTTTGGTACGTCTGGCCGTCCATTTTGAGCTTGATGTCTTAAAAATTGGCCCAATATTAATAGAAATAACTCACGAAATCTGCACAATGGTTCGTTTCTTGAACCACTTTCCTTAATATTCAACATTTTTCGATAAAAACGGGCTTAGAATGCAACATTTTGACTGCCACATTGCAAAAACCTGAATGATGATTTTTCGTAAAAATTTCATGAGAGCCAAAAATTGCATAATTTTACCAACTCGAGATTTTTGGTGTCATATTGTCGGTGAGCCAAATCACAGATGAACACTTTAAGATACTTCAGGATCTCACTTTCTTCGAAATGGAATTTTGGAGCCTGATTTGGTTGCTTCCAGGTATTTTGCTGAAACTAGCACTCTGACAGGGGGCTTGCTTTGCTCATCCATTTGATAGGTCCAGTGATGATTTATCATCATATGATAATCACCCGGTACGTGGGTGTTGAAAATATCTAAACGACGATTGTTGGAAAATGTCTCGTCTGAGTTTGGAGACCTTCACAGACCTCACCCTCCCCAAGTGTGGCCAGCTTATCCTCCCTTTCAAGGCCCCTGGCAGACCTCACACACCGCGTAGGGGGCCAGCCTCTATGAGGTCTGTAAGACATAGCGTACCCACGCTCAATTGCTAAAAATCGTTCAAATTAAACTTGCCGTCTAAATTTCCAACCGTCAGAATTAGTTCTTTCAGGGATTTAGTATTATAATTTGGATCTCCAGGTAGGATTCAGAGGAAACGCCGACTCAATCAGTCTGTAAACCACAAAGATAGGACGCAAACATGTAAAAGCGCCAGTGCTAGGGGAAAACGTGTAAAAACGCCACCCTCGTTTTCAGCCTCCCCTAACTAGTAGTTGTAGAAGCGCCACCTCCAGTCAGAATTCCCTACAACTGTCATTTGTAAAAGCGCCAGCACCTACTGAGAAAAGACTCACCTCAAAATAGCTTCAAATCGCATCCGGGGCATAATAGCACTCGTCGTCAATCCATGTTGAGGCACATCACGTAGTATCACTTTTCTTCTTCTTTTCATTCACGTCGATAGCCTGTTTGAATAGGCCTATCCGTCGCACAAACTCTCGTCGTGTAATACTCCCATCACGATACTGCAGCCAAAATGAGTCGATTTTAGCATCCCTTTCACGCTGTTTCTTGGGCGGATCCCTCCCCTTGGACAGAGTTTTCATCTTGATGTATGATTCCGTTTGCACTCCCTTCAGAATATCAATTACTAAATGAACGGAGCCGTACGGGTGATGAAAATGATCTTTTAAATGCCGATGAAAGCTCTCACAGCCGTTGGTAGTCTTGGGATCGGAAGAATCGGGAGAAGAGGCCCAGAGGTGAGAAGGGAATCGACTTCGCGCTCCAATATAAGTTCCACAAATATATTCTAAAAAATCACCAAGTTTCGGTTCAGCCGGCACAGATGATATTATGTCCAAAAACGCGTCTTCTACATCATTTGGCGGCAAAAAGGCTAGACCAAAGAAAAGTTTCAGGAATCTGCCAACCTCGTTATAGCCGTCATGCTCGTTATAGTCAGGAGCAAGGCCCAAAGATTGCACTTTCCGAAATAATGCCTGGCCAAAATGGAAAAAACAACACGAAACGACGGCATACGGGAAAATGCGTTGGAACCCCTGGTGCGCTGCCAGTTCAAAATCAAACAGACACTGAGAGGGGAGCAGTAAAAGTCCATGTTGATGTCCATGTTATTCGCGAGAGCATGTATGGTGTACAGCTGGCTAAAGTGCTTCGGACATACGTAAAAAGTTCCATCGGCTAAAAGTACACGTTGTTTGCACATAAACTCCAGATTTGTTCTTCTGCACGTTACTTGTGAATGTTTACCACGAGTATTAGTTTGCTCTTGGAACTTTGATATCGCAATGAAAGACCCCTGAGCCTCAGAAGGAGGGACCTGGCGCTTCTACAACTCCCGCGAAATGACCTCTGAGAGAGGACCTGGCGCTTCTACAACTCCCGCGAAATGACCTCTGAGAGAGGACCTGGCGCTTTTGCATGGCCATTAAAATGGGGAAAAAATGGATTGGCGCTTATCCACGGTAGCCAGATAGGAGGGGTTGCGCGGATTTGCATGCATCAAAAATTGCGCCGAATGTGCTTATTAGACGTAAAATTAGCCGGGGAATCCGAATTGGCAAAAAAAATTAGGGGTTCCCATTTGAAATAAGAAAGTTGGGCGCAAATGCGCCTATTTGCGCGCATCTCCGGGGTATCTCAACCCCCCCCCCCCCCCCACCCATTCATTGGATGCCGAGACAGTAGAAAAATCAGAGGAGAAGGCTTGTGACATACTCTGCCAGTTAGTTAGCCATAGACACGTTCTGAATCAGTGGTACAGATCGTTCGCTGTCCAAAAATGCGGAGCCCTCCCGCGCACCCTTCAACCTATTGACTCGCTCATCTCTGAATTTCCTCAATTGTGTTGAGCAATTCAGATGTGTGCTCCTTAAGTGGGGAAAAACAATTTGAAAATTGCCTCTGAATTTGGAGACGTGGTGCACTTCAAGTGCAAACTTCCAAAAAATCTCGTTACACCATTTGGAGGCAATTTGTCTTGCCATTTCCTTCTAGTATTTTCCTTTCGTTTTACTATTGTCGATGTGTATTTTTACGTTGTGGTAAAATCCCGTGTAAAAATTGGTCCATTAGTTTGTAGGAAAGTGTATATTGGTTATCAAGTTATGTTAAATAGTGTGTATGGATTTAAATTAAATTACTGAACGCAAATTATGGCAGTTTTGAAAATGTATTTTAGATCTAGTTCTAAACACTACTGTGATTTTGTGGAGTGGAATAAGTGCAATATTGGGTGAATTGATGACACAATATATTATATTGTTTTGGAAGGAAAAATGTGTAAAAGGAGGCGCTATAAAGTCTATAAGTACAGGCGTCATATGCAGGCGAGTGAGTCATATGCACAGCTCTACCTTGTTAGGGAAACGCGCCTCAACAAGTTTTGGTTTATTATTCAGGAAATAATTCACTTATATATTCGTATCGAGCGTCGATTTTTTTTTTTTTTTTTTTTTCTAATCTGAAAGGTTTACTAAATAATCGGTCCACCTTACAGTTGTGCAAGTTTATGCCCGATCGCCCTAACCCGTGGGGCGCTATGGGGCTAAAAAGGGGCTACGGGAGGGGTTTTTTGCAGCTAAATTCTCTCCTGTTCGCGCTAGAAAGCTGAAATTCGGTAGGGAGCCTCCCTGAGACAGAACGGGACGAATGATCGGCTCCAACCATATCGGCTGAAATATTTTTCAAAATAATTTTTTATTGACTGAATTAATTTTTCTATCAAAGAAAATTGGCAGCTTTTTTAAAGAAATTCGCTTCCAAGTTTTCTGATGGAATAAAAACTTCCCACGTTCACTGCTTAGTGTAGGACACCGAAAATCAATATTGCAGTTCAATTAGATGTTTTTTTAAAGTTTTCTAAATTTTAATTTTTCATTTTTTTTTTTAAATTTTTTTTCTTACTAGATGAAAAATCCTTTATGGTCTGACAGCGGGGAAGTCCTCGATTTCTCTCAGAAAGCTGCCCCGGAACTACGTAGTTAGTATTACTTCAGGGCAGTTCCTTTGGTTGGCCGGTTATGGCCTCTTGTGGTCGGTGTAAGTCCGTGTCTCCTGTTTTTGAGAGAGATAGGGATAAGTGTGGGGGCAGGTTCTTCAGCCTTCCCATTCCCTATCTCCATCCACCCTATCCATCAATTAGATGGTTGTGCAAAATAAAGTTTCAGGCAATTATCGAATTTGCGGCTGGTTTTTTCGAGTGTTTGTTGAACACTTCAACTCTGAGCCCATCGATGTTAAGGTTAACTCAATTTTCACCTGGGGCTTTTTCCCCTTAACTCACTAACTAGAATATACTTAAGGGGTTCCAAACGGAGAACTGAGTTTACTTTCAACTAACTTCCATTTGAGACGTTTTTCCCATACAAAGCAGAGCCCTTGTGGACCTGTCATCCGATGTGCTCAAATGCGGTCACCTCTGTACCACCCTGGTTGGCTCTGCTGATACGCCGGTACCTCAATATTTGTACCTTCATGCCTACACTATTTCATATCTCGTAGTTTGAGTGAGTAGCGTTGTCTCCTCAACTAACTTATTCACAATATATACGTATTAGGTGTTTGGAAATGACTCACTTTGGAAAACATTGTTTAGAGCTAGATTGTTAACTTTTCTCCGAATTTCTCCCGTGTATATCTAGAGGAATCAAAAATCATATTAGTGTAGAGATACTAGAACAAACCTGTAATTTATGGTTAATATTATTTTTTATGGTAGGTTGTCAAGTTGTGATGTACAGAACTTATGATTCTTAAATAATAGACTTTATCAGAGCTCCGTGTATTTATTGAGTGCCTTTGATCCCGCTTTGTTTGACTCTCGAGCACAAATTCTGATAGCGTAACAGCGTCTTCAGGTATTTGTTTGTATCCATTTTGCGTGATTAAGCTATACTTGCTACGCGAGGGGTCTCTGACAAGTGGAGGGAGAAAACGGATTGCCCGCCGATGACGCTAAAAGGTGACAGAAATTTGAAAAATTAAAAACGCACCTAGCCGATCGGTTTGATGTTGATTCGTTAGCTCATTATACGTTCATGAACAACGAGCAATACTGCTTTTGTCGTGTCGAACTCTCAGGAGGAGTGCAGGGGGGGCGAAAAGTTTGAGATCGGCCTTTTCGCCGTGGCAAGCCCCACATATTAATTACCCAAGCCTTAAACCACAATTTGTTTGAATTCAGACTACGTATCCGAAGACATAAATAATATTCTCTTCATTAAATTGGCCTTCAGCGATTTTACAAATCAAAAAAAGCTGAAAAAATCAGAAAATTGAAAAAAGTATTGATGCGACTACGCGGTTTTTTTTTTTTTTTTTTTTTTCTTGTGAACACTGTGTTCAGTTATGACCCCAGAACGTGACTTCAAAGTCAGATCGTGCGCAAGTGTGCGCATTCTACACTGTATTTTGTTTCTGGACATCCTGAAACACATTCTGTGGGAATTTGGTGATTTTGGGGGCTCTTGTAGTAAATTCGACCAAGAGCACGAGCTACGTAAGTACATTTTTCAAGGAAAATTCGCCAAAAAAAAAAAAACCAGCCTCTTACCCGGTTGCGCAAATGATGTGATTGAAATATAGAAGACTAATAAAAATAGAGAGAAAAAGAAAAAAAATTGTTTTAAATTATATTCTCTGTTGATCAGTCGGAGCGCTGATCAGCCTGGTTCAAATCCGGGAACGAACACCAACGTTTAACCAAAAGTCAATCACGGGTTGTAATACCTGATTTGTCGGCAGAAAGTTGTCATATTTTGCCATTTTTAAGCTAAACCCAGCTTTTCCAAGGAGTCTTAAATAATTTCCGGGACCTCGAGCGAAGATATAACTCAATATAGATCAACAACGTCAGAACAAAATTTGACATTATTCGTTTCATGACGCGTTGATATTAAAATATAAGGCACGACGGTTTACGGGGGGGGGGGGGGGGGGGGGGGGGTACTCACATTCCAAAACTCTTAAATTTCGAAATTTCGCAGTGTTGCGCGCGTAGGGCTGGGTTTTAATATAGCCTATGTTGTGGGCAATCTCACCCGAGATCGTTAGAAAAAAAAACCATTCAAATCCGTTCAGCCGTTTAGGCGCCTATAAGGCACGACGGTTTACGGGGGGTGTACTCACATTCCACACAGACAAACAGACACACAGACAGAAAGCTCAACATCTCAAGGGGAGCTCGACCCCCCTAAGCATACTTAAACGGTCCACCAAACCAATAGAAAAAATCGCCGTATTTTGATCGCTTACCGTTTCGGAGGAGGAAACGAAAAACCATGTAAGGTGAGTACAAAATTTCGAAATTTCGAAATTTCGCAGGGTTGCGCGCGTCGGGCTGGGTTTTAATATAGCCTATGTTGTGGGCAATCCCACCCGAGATCGTTAGAAAAAAAAAATCCATTCAAATCCGTTCAGCCGTTTAGGCGCCTATAAGGCACGACGGTTTACGGGGGGTGTACTCACATTCCAATCCAGAGAACGCCCGTAAAAACATGTACCATGTTAAAAATTTAAATCAAAATTTGATGCCCGTCCGCCGTCCGAGCCGTTTTAGTGCCTAGGAGTTTTTTTTAAATCTGAAATTTCGACAAAATTCTCGGTTGACCATCTAGTTATGCCCGCAAGGTTTTGAGCCCGTGTGGCTCAGTGGGGATAGAAAGGGCGTACGGGAGGTGTTTTTGAAGGTTTTCGGCTGTAGGGTCGAGTTAGGTGGCGTTTTCGATGTATTTTTTGACGTATAATCCATTTTTGGGGTCCCGGAACGATCCAATTTCACTTCGAGGATCTATAGGGCTTTCGTGGGGCTACAAATGAGATTTTTGAAGGATCCCAGGTTGATTATTTTCAGAGTAAAAAAAAAGTCTTTTTTAATGAAATAAAATTTGTTGAAAAAATTCTCGTAATTGTTTGGACAGATGTGGGACCTCAAAAAGTAGATTATAATCTGAACAACGTAGGTACAGATTTTTTTTTTTTTTTTTTTTTTTTTTCAAAATTTTTTTCTCGTCACAGAATTAATTTTCGCACAAGTAACCAAAGAATAATAAACACTTGTGTAAAATTTGGAGCGTTTTCAATTTTGCTTTATTATTCTTGGAGTAATACACCTATGTAATCGCAACGGAGGTCGAAAATTCTGATTGGCCTCAAAATTTGACATTTGAAGAGGTCTAGATTCCAAAAACGAAATGTCTGACCGCCGTACTCCGTCCGCGGTCCGTACCATTTCGGCAGTAGGATTTTTTTTTTTAAATCAGAAATAATTTCAAAATTATTTTGACAAAATACTCGGTTTACCGTCTAGTTGTGACCGCTAGGTTTTCAGCCCGATTGCCCAAACCCCGTGGGGCGCTATAGGGCTAAAAAAAGGGCTACAGGAGAGCTACTCAAGATACTTCAGGGCTACTTCGAAAATGGGGCTTTGAAGGGTTTCGGCTATGGAGTCGAGTTAGGTGTCGTTTTTGAAGTATTTTTGGACGTAGAATCCATTTTTTGGGGGTCCAAAAACGATCCAATTTCACCGTGGGGATCTACGGGGCGACGAACGGGATTTATGAAGGATTCCAGGAGGTAAAATGAGGTGTCGTTTTTTGAGAAATTTTGGACGCATACTCTATTTTTCGAGGTCCCACATCTTTTTTTTTAATTATTTTTTTATTGTCACAGAATTCATTTTCGCACAAGTAACCATAGGTTTGATATGGAATATCAAATCAAAGTACCTATTATAAACCCGCCAGTAGTTTAATCTGTGCCCGCCAGTCACCTTGTTTGTGTCAGCCACACACGCTATCGACACCAACAGCCACCATACGTCGAATAGAAGACGACTGTCATAGACCTTAAAGTCATTCAACTATTACAGCCCATTTGTTTTGCCGCTTCTGTTTACATTTTGGTTTGATTTCACTGTCGGTGATATTGTACTGATTCTGTAAAGATCTGTAATGTTCATCGAACGAGAACTCAAGTTAAAATTGATGTCTACTAATTTACCAGCATGGTCGGTGTAGCTGTGTTGTGATGCTCCGCTGAAAGAAACATCTGGGTTGTAGTATCATAGTGACGTTCAGGTAAATACTACGTAAGTATTGTCAGTATTCAAGTTACTATACCTACTTACCTACTCGTCCAGTCGAGTTAAAGCGAAATCCGCAAACCTCAGATGACAGGTTCCTAAATTAGAACCACAATAAGCCAAGACCTGACAGCTATGTGCCTACTTGTTTTTTGCCGTTTTACAGCAGGAATCAGCAGAGCCCTGCTCCAGATCTGTCTAAGCTGTTGCTGATCCATTATTGCATTAATTGCTGCCTCTCGTGAGGTCTTTCGTAAAAGTACAAAATGTTGGTTTTTTCCGTCATCGGTATGTAAGTCCCGCAGGTGATACGGACTGGTAGTTGCAAACCATACGATCGATGTTGAAGCTAGGGATTGCAATCCCGGGATCCCGGGATCCCGAAATCCCGGGATCCCGGTCGATTTTTGCCAATTTGAAATCCCGGGATTCGTGGTGTCAATCCCGGGATCCCGGGGTTCGAGAATTAATTGCACCTCATACGTAAATTGCTCAAGTCTTTTCGGGAAAAATCTTTTAACAACGGACAATAATTCGAAGGCTAAGTGAAAGTGCTCTAAGATGAAAACTGTGAAGTCCCATGAAGAAAGGATTCGGAAATCTATGAACCAGCCGATGCCGGTGCCGAAAATACGAAAAGATTTATCGACCACAATTAAAAAACGCTGCAAATTTTACACAAGGGTTTATTATTCTTTGATATAGGTTACTTGTGCAGAAATTAAATTCTCTCAATGAAAAAATGTAAAAAAAAAATTTTTTTTTGATTTTTATTAAAAAAAATTTTTTTTTTGGATTTTTTTGTTCAAAAATGTGTTTTTTCAAAAATTCTGTATTTTTTACTCAAAAAATATTTAACATCCTGAGATCCTTCAAAAATCCCATTTTTAGCCCCATGAAAGCCCTAAAGATCGCCCCAGTGAAATCGGATCGTTCCGGGACCCCAAAAAATGGATTGTACGTCCAAAAATACTTCGAAAACGACACCTAACTCGATCCCATAGCTAAAAGCCTCCAATAAAACCCTCCCGTAGCCCCATTATAGCCCCAGAGCGCCCCACGGGTTTGGGCGATCGGACTGAAAACCTTGCGGGCACAACTAGATGGTAAACCAAGTATTTTGCCAAAATTTCAGATTTTTAAAAAAATTCCTACTGCCCAAAACGGCCCGGACGGCGGACGGACATTTCGGATTTTGAATGTAGACCTCTTGAAACGGATAGTGTCAAATTTTGAGGCCGATCGGAGTCGTCGACCCGCGTCGCGATAACAGGTGTATTATTCCAAGAATAATAAACCAAAAAAATTAGCATTTAAATAATTATAATTAGTAGGTACCTTCATTTATCAAATATAGTTTATTAGGCCAAAAAACTAATTTTCGGCATAAATGTTTTCCTTTATAATGATAAAGGTATACATAATAATTTTAAAATCAATGAAAAAATTTAAAAAAAAAAAAGTTTTTCGGATTTTAATCTGAAAAAAATTTTTTTTATTATTTTTTTTTTCAAAAATGTTTCTTTTTCAAAAATTATTTATTTTATACTCGAAAAATATTTAACATCCTGGGATCCTTCAAAAATCCCATTTTTAACACCATGAAAGCCCTAAAGATCGTCCCAGTGAAATCGGATCGTTCCGGGACCCCAAAAAATGGATTCTACGTCCAAAAATACTTCGAAAACGACACCTAACTCGATCCCATAGCTCAAAGCCTTCAAAACACCCCTCCCGTAGCCCCATTATAGCCCCATAGCGCCCCACGGGTATGGGCGATCGGACTGAAAAACTTGCGGGCACAACTAGATGGTAAACCAAGTATTTTGTCAAAATTTCAGATTTTTAAAAAAATTCCTACTGCCCAAAACGGCCTGGACGGCGTACGGCGGACGGCGGACGGCGGACGGACATTTCGGATTTAGAATGTAGACCTCTTGAAACGGATAATGTCAAATTTTGAGCCCGATCGGAGTCGTCGACCCGCGTCGCGAAAACATAGGTGTATTATTCCAAGAATAATAAACCAAAAGAAACGAGCCTGTTCAAAAATGGAGGCAGCCGAGGCCACCATTTGGATTTAGTATACAAAATTTGTGGATATTTAATATCTCCTGTTAGAGGCCGGTCAGCGGACAAAAAAGGGGGCTTAGAACGGAAAAATAGACACGTTCTAATTTTTTGGTTTATTATTCTTGGAATAATACACCTATGTTTTCGCGACGCGGGTCGACGACTCCGATCGGCCTCAAAATTTGACATTATCCGTTTCAAGAGGTCTACATTCAAAATCCGAAATGTCCGTCCGCCGTCCGCCGTCCGCCGTCCGCCGTCCAGGCCGTTTTGGGCAGTAGGAATTTTTTTTAAAATCTGAAATTTTGGCAAAATACTTGGTTTACCATCTAGTTGTGCCCGCAAGGTTTTCAGTCCGATCGCCCAAACCCGTGGGGCGCTATGGGGCTAAAATGGGGCTACAGGAGGGGTGTTTTGAAGGCTTTTAGCTATGGGATCGAGTTAGGTGTCGTTTTCGAAGTATTTTTGGACGTAGAATCCATTTTTGGGGGTCCCGGAACGATCCGATTTCACTGTGGCGTTCTATAGGGCTCTCATGGGGGTAAAAATGGGATTTTTGAAGGATCCCATGAAGTTAAATATTTTTCGAGTAAAAATTAAAGAATTTTTGAAAAAACACATTTTTGAAAAAAAAAATCCCCCCAAAAAATTTTTTTTGAAATATAAAAATCCAAAAAAAAAAATTTTAAAATTTTTTTTATTGACAGAATTAAATGTCTGTACAAGTAACCTATATGACAAAATAATAAACCCTTGTGTAAAATTTGCAGCGTTTTGTTTTTTACTCGAAAAACATTTGACCTGGAATCCGTCAAAAATCCCATTTGTAGCCCCAAGAAGCCCAATAGATCGCCACAGTGAAATCGGATCGTTCCGGCACCCCCCAAAAACGGATTCTACGTCCAAAAATACTTCGAAAATGACACCCAACTCGACCCCCATTGCTGAACACTTTCGAAAACCCCTCCCGTAGCCCCACAGTGATTTGGGCGATCGGGATGAAAACCTTGCGGGCACAACTAGATGGTAAACCGAGTAGGTATTTTGTCAAATTTTCAGATTTAAAAAAACTTCCTACTGCCCACAACGGCCCGGACGGCGGACGGACATTTCGGTTTTGGAATCAAGACCTCGTGAAACAGATAATGTCAAATTTTGAGGCCGATCGGAGTCGTCGACCTCTGTCGCGAAAATGTAATATTGGAACCTACTGGGAAAGCTCATGAGTAGCAGATTAAGCTCAGCATGGCAGTGTCTTCGTGAAGCTCTCGCATCCGAGATCTCACTTCATAGCTGTTCGGATGCCAATAATTTCATTAGGTAGATGTTCTACGTTCAAATGGAGAAGAGTAGTTCTGTTCGAAAAGTAAGAGAAATTGGTTCGTTTTGTCCAATCTCCAATACTGATGCAGCATCAGTATTGGAGTGATGCTCATTCGATTATCTAAATCATTCGTTTTGTTCATCACTATCAACAGTGACAAGTTGTTCGGCGTCCAACGACTGAATTTCCTGCGAACCCTATTTTTTTATTTTTAGAAAAACCAATCATTATTGAAAAGCGAGTAAAAGAGGTCAGAGGCCAGAGTCCGGGGGTTGGCTGATTTTAGCCAGCACGCCCCCCCCCCCCCCCCCCCCAAGTCGTACACAAATGTGAGCTATCAGCGTTACCCAGAGGACACCGCGAGGAGGTTGCTCACGTTGTCCCCCAATATCAGTGGCATTAGCCACCTCGTCAAACGTTTAAAAAAAGAAAATGGGGGGGGGGGGGGGGGGGGTTACTCATGAGTCCGAAATAACGTAAAGTTGAATACAGGCGAGTGACAAGAAAATGGTTCCACTGTTTCCAAACATATACCTGCTGATATGTTTCATTCCCAACAAATACCAACCAATAGTTCCATGGAGGCGCCTAACACTCGACCTCAAAAGAAGAGAGACCTTAAACTCATTGAGCCTCCTATGCCTCCACCAGTTGAACACTTGACCAACCCAACGGATGGACTACGAACAACTTCGTCCAGTTCTTCGATCTCTTCAAACTCGTGTGTGTCCTCTTATGTGTGTTCAAATTTTGTCAAGACGTTCTTGGTATGTGTAATAATGCAGTGAGGGAGAAAATGTAACAAATTACTCGACCTCAGCCTTCGTTAGGATGGGTAACTATGGGAAACTATTCCTAAACATTAACCAAATACCCACTGTAGGCACTTCACGAGAGCCATCCTACCTTCAACCTACCATCTTCCTTTCTTCTGCCAGCCTTCTCTTCTATCCTTTGGTGCAGCTTCTTCCTCGAGCTCCTTTCCTCGTTTTTTTTTTTCTTCTGTTGACTGGGAAGCCTCTGGATCTGCCATGTTTAAGCCTCCGATCACTGGAGAACTGGTGACTCCAACGCAATACAGGGGAATTGAACCCGAGCTGATGCCAATTTCTGTAAAATGTGAAAATGATGAGAAAAGGATCGAACTCTCGGCCCTGGCATTTATATATAAAGAGAACCCCCTTTTTACAACTAATTATTATTAATTAGTTGTAAAAAGGGGTTTCCCCCATGTGACCTCCTCCTACCCCCCCAACTAAGGGGGGGGCTTTCCCCAAATAGTCACACCTTCCTCACCAATTGGGTTAGGTTAGGTTACTGGAACAAAGCATCAATCGTGTGGAACAGGCGGTAAACGTTCCAGGCAGGAAACAAGCAGTATAAATGCTCCAGGCAGCAAACAGGCAGTATAAACGCTCAATGCAGCAAACAGGCAGTATAAATGCTCAATGCAGCAAACAGGCATTATAAATGCTCAATGCAGCAAACAGGCAGAATAAATGCTCTGTGCAGGAAACAGGCAGAATAAATGCTCTGTGCAGGAAACAGGCAGTATAAATGCTCTGTGCAGGAAACAGGCAGTATAAATGCTCTGTGCAGCAAACAGGCAGCATAAACACTCAATTCAGCAAACAGGCAGAATAAATGCTCAATGCAGCAAACAGGCAGAATAAATGCTCTGTGCAGGAAACAGGCAGTATAAATGCTCTGTGCAGCAAACAGGCAGCATAAACACACAATTCAGCAAACAGGCAGAATAAATGCTCTGTACAGGAAACAGGCAGTATAAACACTCAATGCAGCAAACAGGTAGGTAGTATAAATGCTCCAAGCAGGAAACGGGCACGCTTCATGAAGAACAAAGGCAATATTAACTTTCATGCAGCAAACAGTCCGTAAACATTCTATGGCAACAAGCGGTGACAGGGAAGGAAGACGTGCCAACTATGGAAACTAGCGGTGATAACTTTACACAGGCAACAGGCAATGGCCAACGGAACTACTTACTTTTGGGGTTTCTCCTCTTACCAGGGGCTGCTCAATATCGCCCGACACCAAACCCTTTGGTCCAGACAATCATCCTTGGTGAGGTTGAGGCGACGCATCGAGTGGGCACCCTTCTTCAGTTCGCCTTCTGGAGAACCTTTCTGCGGCCATACCTATGACAGACATGCCTGTACCATTGGAGCGTCCTCTTGTCCAACGAGCTACAGCTGATTCTCCTTGGGGACAAAACACAAACTACTCTCCCTCAACATCTTCTTATCTTTTTCATAATTTGCCGCTCCTCTTCACACCATTCATCCCCCTCCATTGGCAGTATACTTTCAACAAAAACACTGAGGATGAGCTGTTTAGTTCGGCAATGGATTTCTCTGCCCCACCACTGACAGTTGAGGGCTGAGAGCTTGAATTGTTCCTTTGGCTAATGAAATCCGGGTTTCAATATCCAATTTGCACACTCCTGACTTGTCAATGATGGAATCCAGAAACTTGAGAGAATGGACATTACCAACATCAAAAACCTCTAGGGCGACCTATGGAACCCTTAAAGAACGAGAGCCAAGAGTAGATAATCAGAACTTGCATGTCTTCATTTTGTCAAAGGACTCTAAAAATCTAAAGATAAGGCTTCAAAATTTGAAGTCTTTTTTGTGTTTGTGAGCCCTCTATTTAATAGAGGGCTCACAAACACAACTTTTTTCGATAAAGACAAAACAGTACTTAACTACTCTCCCTCAACGTTCCTTCTTACCTTTCATAGTTTGCTGCTCCTCTTCACGCCATTCTTCCCCCACCATTGGCAGTAGCGTCAGACTGAAGACCCTTTGGGATCTTGGGAAGCGTTCTTTAAATAAACTCACTAAAACCTATTTGCCAAATTATTTGCCTTCCTGGTGATTTCATGCAGAATTTGGCGACATCATTGCAGCAGCAACTCTTGTCTAGTGTGTCCCTTCGCAGCAGAAAAAGTGGATTGGCTCGAAGATGATGAGAAGATATGTTGGTGGTCTTATCATTCAGAGTACTTCAGTTATGACGCTGATGCTCCCAAGAAGCCTGCCATCGAGGCTGAAATATAAAATGAACGTTTAGCAAGGAAATCCACTTCATATTTATTTCACTGTAGTCAATCAAACTCACCAACAATGTCTTCTCTGTAAATTCAGTCAATGATGGCAGCTGCAGATGTTGAGGAGCAGATTGGCAGTAGCGTCAGACTGAAGACCCTTTGGGATCTTGAGAAGCGTTCTATAAATAAACTCACTAAAAGCTATTTGCCAAATTATTTGCCTTCCTGGTGATTTCATGCAGAATTTGGCGACACCATTGCTGCAGCAACTCTTGTCTGGTGTGTCGCTTGGGTGCAGAAAAAGTGGATTGGCTCGTAGATGATGAGAAGATATGTTGGTGGTCTTCTATTCAGAGTACTTCAGTAATGACGCTGATGCTCCCAAGAATTCTGCCATCGAGGCTGAAATACAAAATGACCGTTTAGCAAGGAAATCCACTCCATATCTATTTCACTTTAGTCAATCAAACTCACCAACAATGTCTTCTCTGTAAATTCAGTCAATGATGGCAGCTGCAGATGTTGAGTACTGTTTGTGGAGTCAAACAATATCCACCCAAGGAGCATGAAGAAAGCTATGACGCTGAACGCATTGCAGCATCACCTTGTCTGGGGTGTCTGCAGAATCACTTTGCTTCAGTGCAGAAAAACTGGATTGATTCGTAGACGATGAGCAGATAATACCAACATATATGTTATATAATATTATTATGTTGGTAGTCTTGCCCATCATTCGGAGTAGGTACCTGCTTACTTACTTCAGTAAATGACGCTGATGCTCTCACGTGGTCTGACATCAGAGGCTGGTTACGAAATCACTGTTCCGCTAAATAAAGAAGAAGTACCTAAAGATGAAACAACCACCATCCCTAGTCGGCATATTCCCCGAGCTGAGCACGGTCCACCAAACTTCACGGATGGACGACACAGTAAGAGATATTCAGTTTGCACAATGTAGAAGTCAGAGACAACAACATTATGCCCACAACATCAAATATTGTGCCGGTTGGAGAAGCCAACACCTGGCTCCAGAACCCAGTGTGAGAAACATGACAATCTACAGCAATTTGTTTCACCAACTACCAAATACAAGAAGAAAAGACAAAAACAGTGGAAACAACAACCAGGCCTAGTCGTCATATCCCCGAGCTGAGCACGGACCACCAAACTTCACGGATGGACGACACAGTAAGAGATATTCGGTTTGCACAATGTAGAAGTCAGAGACAACAACATTATGCCCGCAACATCAAATATTGTGCCGGTTGGAGAAGCCAACACCTGGCTCCGGAACCCAGCGTGAGAAACATGACAATCTACAGCAATTTGTCTCACCAAATACAAGAAGAAAAGGCAAAAACCGTGAAAACAACATCCAGGCCAGGTCGTCATATCCCCGAGCTGAGCACGGTCCACCAAACTTCACGGATGGACGACACAGTAAGAGATATTCAGTTTGCACAATGTAGAAGTCAGAGACAACAACATTATGCCCGCAACATCAAATATTGTGCCGGTTGGAGAAGCCAACACCTGGCTCCGGAACCCAGCGTGAGAAACATGACAATCTATAGCAATTTGTTTCACCAAATACAAGAAGAAATGGCAAAAACAGTGGAAACAACAACCCGGCCTGGTCATCATATTCCCCGAGCTGAGCCCGGTCCACCAAACTTCACGGATGGACGACACAGTAAGAGATATTTGGTTTGCACAATGTAGAAGTCAGAGACAACAACATTATGCCCGCAACATCAAATATTGTGCCGATTGGAGAAGCCAACACATGGCTCCGGAACTCAGCGTGAGAAACATGACAATCTACAGCAATTTGTTTCACAAAGACAACAGTTGCCTACCTAATACCCTAATTGCTTTAAAAAAAAAAAAAAAAAAAAAAAAAACCTTGGAGCCACTGGCATGCAATTTACTACAGAATAGAGATTGATAGGAGAATGTTCGAAGCCTACCACTTCAAAACACAACATTAGAGCTGAGTTGTTCTCTCTTGAGGAATTTGGGGGGATACAGTTGAGTAAATTTGGGGGGGGGGGGGGGGGGGGGGAGGAGTCAATTTATGCTTTGTAAGCTGAGGACACTAATGTATTGTAAACTTATTGTAATTTTTTACCAGCTTTTTTGAGTACATGTGCGTTTTTTTACTGGTTTATGCAAAAAGAAGTAGGGAGTTGTGGGAGTTCTGAAGAATATTCTAATTGTAATGAACAACGTTTATGCCTACGTGGGTTACTTATTGTTTTGTGGAATGCAATTATTGGAATTGTCTACTAAGTAGTTTGTGTGTGTGTGCGCTGGTGGGTGTGTGTGTTGTATATATAACCTAGCCACCTAAATATGTACCTACTCTTCGTGTTCTTGATTCTTGAAACGAACAAATACCACGTGAAATGTGACTGTGGATAAAAGAAGCTTCCTCTCGTCGTCCTTCAGCTGAAGTTCTTGAAGTTCATGAAGTTCAACATGCCAAAGGGAGGAAAGAGACTAATTTCCAACAGTGGCTCCACAAAATGGCATTCAGGTTGGGTAGTATTTAAGCATTGATTTAAGTTCAGATTGACCATTTGACGAATTTCATTAGCGTTTTTTGAAAACTTCAAAGAGTGGAAAATAAAGTGAGTTGTGACCATCAAGTCACAAGAATGTTGAAAAGGAACTTGAATGCCATCCTGAATGGTTTGACATGCTTTTGAATTGTACCTGGCTCAATAAATGTTGATGAGCATGCCTGAAAAAAAAAAAAAAAAAATCGTTTTAAAAAAAAATGATGTGAAACTGTACAGTACGTTTCAACAAAATGTACGCAGAGTTTACTTACCACCCAAACCTTGTCCATGAAGCGTTCAGGAACTTAGGAGAAACTCGGAGAAGACCCCCACACCCCACCCCCCACCCAAACGCCGCGAGACTTGGGAGCATTAACGGACACTCGCGTGTTGGATGGATGTGGCAGCAGCAGCAGCGATGGCAACGCAAGTTGTGAAGTCGACAAACGCAGTGATGGCCAAGGAGCACGTCTCGAGGTCTTGACTGAGTCTAGAAGTCTTCTTTTCTTCTCGGTGGTGTCAAAACAGGAAGTGTGTTCTTACACTACCGTCACTGTGATAGCCCACGCACACAGACTGGCATTGACGCTCTTCAATCGTTACGTGCCAATGATAATATTTACGCCTGACTGTCGAGTTCAATGCTACTGGTAACTAACACAGTAGAAACGTTTCGAGTTTTGTTTCTCACTGGTTGGCGTACCTAGTCCCCCCTCCCACCAGAGCCTACCTACACAATCAGCCCCACCATCCAGATCGAACCAAACTGAAACTCCATCACTGTGCCAGTCCACCACGCCTGCCACTAGCATCGGAAGTTCAGATCCGTTTACCAAGTTTACCAGCTGATGATAATTGGAGCTGACCAACCATTGCAACCTTACTCTCACAGTGACCACCACTCACATGCACGGCGAATCACCATGGCAGAAGCGATCTCCAGCCTTGTTAACCACTTCCGCCACTTCATCCACCCTAAGACTACCTACCTACCCGAGACCTAATGGGAAAGACTATAACTAACTTACAATCTATAATCCACGCGGCAGGCAGGCAAGGAGGCACAGCTTCGCAAGCTATCAAATAATGAATGGCAGGCTGGATCCTACGAGCTGGCTTATCCTTGCTGCGTACCACGTTTACCTACAAACCGCCTCACACATCCTGTTGACACCACCCAACTAGCCTACGCGCACTTAAAACACTTTACACAACACTGCACTTTAACACTCCGATGAGGCCCAACGCGGTTGCTCCTATTTACGCTCCCAAGATCAACTAATTTCAGCCCAATCCATGATTCACACTCCACTTTACCTGAATGTTAGAAATAAATTTTGATTTTTTTTAAGTAACTGTAATTGATTCTGTCACCACTGTTTTGGTGGTGGTGAGCGCTTTCAATGTGAAAACCTCATCGTCTGACTATTGATGACGTTATCACATCGAAAGCACTCGCCACCGCCAAAACAGCCAGCGACGGGCTCAACCAGAGTTATGTAGTCACTGGCAGGCCCCAAAACCCTTTACACTCAATACCATTATTATTTTTTATTCAATTTGCCAGGACATTGTGAATTAGTTATTTTCTCGATGGAATTTAGTGAATGATTTTGTGAACTGAATGATTCTTTACTTTTGTTTTAAGGAGTATTGAATACGAATGAAGTGGATACGAATTTTGAGTGAAGTTTTTTACCGAAGAGGTCTAATGAGGAGGTTAAGGAGGGAAATTACTCCTCTGCTGTTGTGGGTACTAAATTGAAGTGTGGAAACCAGTTTCGAGCAACTAAGCTCATCTACAGCCCAGAGGAATTTGAAGTAGTTGAACCTATACTGAGGTTTTTTATTATTATTTTATTTTTTTATTTTTAAGTATAAACCTGAGTAGGTATAGGTTCAACTACTTCAAGTTAGGTAGGTAGGCCTACTCTGGGCTGTAGTTGAGTTAAGTTGCTCGAAACCCATCATGACCCTATAATTGTAGCCCCCCCCCCCCCCCCCCCCAACGAAACGAGGAAAATATTTTATTACTCTGAAATGATCACAATAAATAATTAGATTTTTATTTAAGATGCTTTGACCAAATGAAATGAATCAATATTCTATTAATTTTTTGTGCTGCAATACTTTAAAGCGTAATTTTCAGTCCCCTGATTTTAAAAATGTTTACTTCCCCGGACATAGCCCCCCCCCCCCCCTTTAAAACTGCAACAACAGGCGATTTCTCTCCCTAACCTCCACATACGAATTTCAAGTTTGCCACATCGCGAACTGACTGTCCCTTGCAGGCACAACATTAAATGTGTACAAATTTTGTCAGAATTTCAGATTTGTTGACTCTAAAAAAGAAATCCTAGGTACCGCCTAAAAGGGCTCGGACGGCGGGAGGGAACATTACAGTTTTGGAACTTAGGTACCCATCTTGAAACGTGAAATGACAAATTTTGAGGCCGATTCCAAAAAAACTCACGAGAATAATAAAACATTCATTAACGGTAGAAAAAAAGCTCAACAAGAGAGACAGAGAATCCCTCAATGAGATCAACTTGATGCTGAACTAAATAAACCAATCAGGAGGGTTTGTGGGCTTCATGAATAGAAAATACCGCGAGTGAGAAACAATAATTATTCGTAAAAGATGAATAATTCATCTTACAATAATTATTATTGTAATCAGTTCATACCAAATACGTTTTCGTCTAAAACATGGCAACGCGACAACTTTCTTTCTATTCGTTACTCTCCCGGATGATAATATCACATTGTGCGATAAGTGGAGATAATTTCAAATGAATTGGGCTGAAATTACATTTAAATTTAAAAAATACCCCAACATGACCTCCCCGTAGAGCTGCTGGGAGAAGACTGAGTGATGACGAGGACGGGGCCACACCCTTCGCGGTCGTTCGATGTGGCATGTTGCACGAACTCCGCTGGTGTTCGTGTAAGGTCTACACAGCTAGGTCTGCGGGCCGAACGCGCAGACCTTACAGGCCTTGTAGAGATTCTGTGGTTCCGCGAGAGGGCTACAACTTAGTAGGTAACAATGAATAAAAATAATAACAATGATTATTATTCTTAGTTAGGTACCTATACTAAATGTTTGACCCCTCTGGGACTCAACATTGCCCTTAAACATCTCATGATGCGAAAATTCCATGAATAAAATGTATAAAGTGAATAAGTGTTACTATTCTTTGATAGGTACCTATAGGTTAATTATGAAAAATTAAATCTGTACCAAAGGAAACATTTTTGAAAAAATTAAAAATTAATTCTGTACCAAAGGAAATATTTTTGAAAAAATTAAAAATAGTTACCTACTTACTTATTAGGTTGGACAGAAGTGGGGGCATAAAAAAAAAAAAAACGTCCAAAATTACTCGGAATACGACACCTACCTATTAAACAGGTTTTTGAAAAATCTGAAATATTGACAAAAGACTCGGTTTGCCATCTAGTTGTGCCTGCAAGGTTTTCAGCCCGATCGCCCAAACCCGTGGGGCGCTATGGGGCTAAAATGAGGCTACGGGAAGGGTTTTTTGAAGGTTTTCTGCTATGAGGTCGAGTTAGGTGTCGATTTCGAAGTATTTCTGGACGTAGAATCCATTTTTTGGGGTGACGGAACGATCCGATTTCACTGTGGGGATCTATTGGGCTTTCAGGAGGCTACAAAAGGGATTTTTGAAGGTTTCAAATAAGGTGTAGTTTTCCGAGTAATTTTGGACGCAAAATCTATTTTTTATGTCCTTCCGAAGTACAGATTATGGTTTATTACCTATTCGTGGAATAATACACATGTGTATATACACAGGTGTAGGTCTACACCTTTGTAATCGCGACGGAGGTCAACGACTCCGATCGGCCTCAAAATTTGACATTATCCGTTTCAAGAGGTCCAGATTCCAAAACCGAAATGTCCGTACGCCGTCCGGGCGGTTTTGGACAGTAGGAATTTTTTTAAAATCTGAAATTTTGACAAAATATATTTTGTATAGGTTCACCTACACCAAATACTTGGTTAACCATCTAGTTGTGCCCGCAAAGTTTTCAGCCCGATCGCCCAAACCCGTGGGGCGCTATGGGGCTAATTTGGAGCTACAGGAGGGTTTTTTTTGTAGGTTTTCGGCTATGGGGTCGAGTTTGGTGGCGTTTTCGAAGTATTTTTGAGCGTAGAATCCATTTTTTGGGGTCCCGGAACGATCCAATTTCACTGTGGATAGCTTATAGGCTTTCATGGATATATCGCTCCTCCGGAGGAATAGTGGTATAAGTCCAAAAACCTTACTTTTGGGAAATCGCAATTTAAGATTTTTCACATATTTGTTAGCGTGTTGCAGACACGAGGGCTTTGTTTCCGATATCCGATGCTTCTCAGGCTTTCATATTATTATCTACCTTTCAGGTTTTCCCAAAGCTTCTTCTCCCCCTTCTCATTCACGACGCGCATGTATTAAAATCAATTAAATTTCAATTATGTACCACTCTTATCCCAAGAAATTGGGCCCAAATGGATGGTACATCTTGACATGATCCACTACTGTACTGATGAACACACGGGATGACACACGTTAATATTGGAATAGTAGTGGTACATTTTTGAAATGATCCGGTTTTGCCACTGCAAGCACACAAAAAAGGATATTTTCTTGGTTGAACAGCGGTACTTCTTGAAATATACCAGTACTGAAGTGAAAAAAATAAGGTTAATACCTGATTTTTCTGACGGATAGCGGCTCATTAGAGATGAACCAACCTTCTTCAAACGAAATGTCGGTAATCTGCATGGAAAACATACCGGTTCATCTGCTCTCTCCCGAGTAATTTTTGAACTATGCTTAAACCAATAATACCCCCATGTTAAGCTCGTCGCGAGCTACCCAATGGTATATATAACTCAAAACAGCTGTTTTTAGACTTACTTATACCACTATTACTCCGGAGGAGCGATATCCATGAAAGCTTTCCATAAGGGAGTCCCACTCAACCACCTGAACCATATTTCAGAAAATCCCTCACCCTCCAGTTTATGAGCGATCTCTAAAATTTCACCCAACGTTGCTGTTTCCGAACCAGTCAAATTTTTTTCTGGATCCATCACCCCGACCACTCCAGGCCATAATTTTATCGATGGATTCCTTGATGTTGTAAAAGCAATGTGCGATATTGTGGGTTTTCCACGTCAAAGGAGCAGCATCCATCGATTTCAAGGTTTAAGGGCATTTAGGCAAAAACCGCTGTTAGTGAGGGTTTACTGTATTAAGGTCCATCCACAAATTAATTACATTGTTTCACTTTTTTGGAGAACGAATATTTTGGGCGAGAGATGAGATGAGTTCCCCCATAGAGGGATCCTGTACGCTGCTCTAGTCTGCTTCCATGGAAGCAAGCGCAGTACACTGTGCGTAGAACCTCAGGAGAAACCGCGCCAACCAATCTTCTCAGCATAAATATGCTGGAGGAAAGCTTAGATGAAAGTACCTCTGTGTGCCTGGCCCAAGACAGTCGATTATCGACCTCAATTACCACAAGATAGAGTTGTCCATTGTCGAGATCGATCCTGGACAGCGGTCCGGTTAACGAAACCGGCGGACGTGACGTCTCGACACAGCAGAATCTGTTGTGTTGACCGGCCTCCAAGTAGAGGGCGAATCAAGGCTGGTTTGGCACGTTCACGTGAACGAGGGATTCGGATAAAGGGACTGAGGGGATGCTGCATCAGGGTGAGTGCATTCCAGACAGTCAGAGCGAGCGTATGCCCGTCTGCCCGTCGTAGGCCCGGGAGTCGACTATCTCCTGGACCTTCCAGATCGTCACCTGGACCTCCGGGACTCTCTTCTCAGCCCAAGCAACTCCGGACAGGACCCCCGGGACCCCTACGTCGTTAAGATGAAGTCCCTGGCGATTTACACTGCAGCGACCCTCATGAGTAGCTTGGGCTAGCTCCCACGTCTCGTGAGAAGACATTTCGCGTTCGGTATCGGGTGTTAGGATGTTCACGAACGATATATTTATTTCACTGTATAATAAATACGCTTAGGGTCACAACCCTTTGGAACTAATTTCCATACCTCCTGATTGCCTGGGAGAGAGATCAGTCAATTAACCCTCATTTCATAATATAATAATTATTGACTCCCGAACGGAGAGCCATTTCACTCTCCGACAGTCATCTTTCCATTCAGCTCCAACAACAAACCCTGTCTTCCCTGGAATTTCCCTGACGCGTCTGCGGTCGGCGGCGGCGCACTGTTTTTTTTTTTTTCGCCACTCTAGCTGGACAAAAGTCCAAAAAAAAGTTTGATTTGGAATAAAAGTCAGTAGCTTCTGTTCTACGCCTTTATTTTTCTCCCTTCTCCTACATGCGATACAAGGCTCAACGTAAACAATAAGGTTTGTTCCAGGTCTGACGGCGTCTGTTGACAAAACAGACAGCTGTCGACAGCAGTCCCAATGCCTTCGTCTGTCGAGTTCTGTCGAACAGCCCACCTTCTAACCTGGAACGCGAACTGTCAACAAAATTGTATAATTGTATTCAGAATAATCAACCTTTTTCGAGAGAGGAGTATCATAAGGGCGGGAATGAGTCATTTAAAGTGTTTGAGGGTATATACGAGGACTTTGGGAGGACGCGAGTACAACTTGATGCGTCAAGCACCAAAATAAAGGAGGTTATGAGAGAGGTTTCAACTGGGTTATCCAAGTCGACAGCTCCCAACCGAACTCATTCGAGCTGTCGGTTTCCGTCCGACTGCAGTTGAACTGCTGTCAACCTACAAATCGACCTGGAACAGCCGGCGACGGCGACCTGGAACAGCAGTTTTCTCAACTGCGCATGTCTCCGTCGATTTCTGTTAACAGTCCGTCAAACCTGGAACGAACCTGTTATTCATCAGCTCGGTCAGTGATATCAATTTCGCCACCAGAACTCTCTCTTTTCAGTCCCGTCACGATCCCTATTATGCAGGCAGTAATAATGTTTACCAACTAGGTCAGGCTTTCATTTCGAACATTGAGCTGTGAGATATTCAGACAGTCCAGTCAAAACCACAAAACTACGAAAAGCTTCGTTTATTATTAAAAAAGTGACAAATTAATAAAAATATGTGAGAATGAGCCCCAGATGAGAATGTCAAAATGTTCGGCATTCACTTAGGCGGCAATTCTCTCGTTCTTCCAGCTGTTCTTTTCTTTGAGGTACATGACTCTGTCTGCGATCCTGGGCCCAAGAGACTCGTAAAACTCGATCATCGACGGGAAGATCTTGTAGGCGACCCTGAAACAATTGAAAGCTTTCGTCAAAGTGAGGAACACGTCTGAAGACGAAATTTTGCTCGTAGGGTGGCAGCAACCGTCAACAGATTTCGGCGCTCGGTGAAAAAATTATTCCAAGTATAAATTGTGAGCGCAAAATGACCAAATTTGTGTAAACAGTATCAGTAAAACACTTACACGGGGTCGGGTTTGGCAAGGGCGTTGGCTCCTTCCTTATATTCGTTGAGGATCTGATCGTGGTGCTTCTTGAGCTCGTCCCACTCGATGGAAGTCCCCTGGTGGCACACGACCGCTCGGATTTTGCAGAAAAGCGGCTCAGAGTCGTACAGGTCCTTCCAATTATCGTAAGGCAATTCTTCAATGGGTCCTTCTATCCTCACCTGAAAGAGATCAAACTCTCATGACTAACTAGAACAGTAGGAAGTTCCAGAGGTGGGGGAAGAGAAGTACGAGGGGCGTGAGGTGGTTAGGAATAGAATATAGAATAGAATAGAATATTTTGGTTTATTATTCTTGGAATAATACACCTATGTTTTCGCGACGGAGGTGGACGACTCCGATCGGCCTCAAAATTTGACATTATCCGTTTCAAGAGGTCTACATTCTAAATCCGAAATGTCCGTCCGCCGTCCGGGCCGTTTTGGGCAGTAGAATTTTTTTTAAATCTGAAGTTTTGACAAAATACTCGCTTTACCATCTAGTTGTGCCCGCAAGGTTTTCAGCCCGATCGCCCAAACCCGTGGGGCGCTATGGGGCTAAAATGGGGCTACAGAAGGGGGTTTTTGAAGGCTTTCGGCTATGGGATCGAGTCAGGTGTCGTTTTCGAAGTATTATTGGACGTAGAATCCATTTTTTGGGGTCCCGCAGCGATCCGATTTCACTGTGGCGATCTATAGGGCTTTCATGGGGCTAAATATGGGATTTTTGAAGGATCCCTGGAGGTTAAATATTTTTCGAGTAAAGAATAAAGAATTTTTTGAAAAAAAAAAAAAATCCAAAAAATTTTTTTCCAACATTTTTTCTTTTGACTCAGAAATAATTTTTGCGCAACTAACCTATATCAAAGAATAATAAACCCTTGTGTAAAATTTGCAGCGTTTTTTTAAAAATGTTATCAGGGACGGTACCAGCTTCGAAACCCTTGTGCTAAAATTTAATGCTGGATGCTCGAAAAGCCGCGAAATTTTCGGATTTTTTTTTTTTTTTTTTTTTCAGTTCTTGGCTTTTAGCTTCAAAAATGTGCTCCCTAACGAAAAAGTCACTGTATACTATTTTCAAGTAGACAAGATTTGCTACCATTTGAGCGCAACGGCAGCTTTCTAGGACCAATGGGCCCCGAGATTAACCCTCTTCAAACATTGACCATTTTCCCCCAAATTTAGAAATCGTGGTTTTATCCTTCTTCAGTACGGAATATCGGCTATGATATTCATCCCGAATTCATCCACGAGGAAAGTTATGAGGAATGAAATTGTAGAGCAGTGATTCAGCTTCAATTTAAGCACAACCAGAACACGTAGGACTATCCCACTGACCTCCGTAGAAGCTGAGAGGGCCTTTTGAGTAGCAGGACTATTTTCGACAAAGCTAAGAAGCAAATTGGCTGATCCAACTTTGAATGCTTTCTAAGATCCAACATTATGATTTCTAAAAGCACATTTTTTGAGTACATAAGTGAAATTTCTCCTTCATGAGAGAAGTAATATTTTATATAATTTACAATTATTGTAAATAAACAAGTTTTTCGTCGTTTTTAATCAATTTTTTCACGTTCATACAAAAATCATCAATCCCGGGATTAATCCCGGGATCCCGGGATTGCCTCTGAAAAATCCCGGGATCCCGGGATTCAGAAAAACGTTCGGGATTGCAATCCCTAGTTGAAGCAGTTACTGTACCGTTTTGGCTACTGTAATTAGGTCAAGGGGGGGACTCGTTTCGCTCGTCCACTTGCTTGCGGCAGGTGGGTCAGATGCTAGTAACGTTGTGGACTAAAATTGGATATCCTGAAGGAGCAAGCTCTGCTGGGCTTGCTGAGAGCGTATGATTACGCTCGTGATTTTGTTAAATGAAGATTTCTTCGTTCAGTTGCAGTTTGAACATCCTCTTGTTGATGGCACATTTGAAGGAACCTTTTTCGACTTCATGGGAAGGTTACGTTTGGTTAGTGAGCTCTCTCAACCGCCAAGCTGATGCGCAATGAACGGGAGAAAAAAGATTTAACCAGCACGAGAGGTCATGTTAGTTAATGTTACCAAGGTGGTTTCCCGGCTTCCAATCTTGGCGGAGCATCCTCAAGTGTGGACTCCTGCGGGCCCCTGCGTGTTTGCTGTTTCCTTCTCGGAAATCCCGCCCGAGAGGTCTTGGGAGATTTCCAGATCGTTGGACACCGACGGAGGTGACACTGGCAAAAGCACACGAGAGTGCTATGAGAGGGCCATATTGAAAGTGGGAGGCAGCGGCCCGTTGAAGAAGGAGCCCCAAGCGCTCCGGGAGGGCCGAGACTCAGACGAGAAGACAAGTCTCCGTTGAAGAGCTGTCCAAGTTGGATTTGCCGTGTCGTTGTTGGGGCAAGTAGATTGTTTTCTGGAGAGGGGCGAGCTGATATGGGGGGCAGGTTGACGACGCTGGCTCTAGTCCCGAAAATGGGGTTTGAGAGCCTCTTCCGTCAGCTTTCACTGACTCTTGTGATTGTTTTCAGCGTTCCCGTACGGTCGGTTTCCGGCGCCATGGCGGAAGTCGTAAAAGAGCTCTACCGGATCTTCAGTTGCGTTTTCGACCTCCTCAAGAAGCCAGGAAGCCCCGAAAGCCGCGCCAACATCACGTCAGAGGTATTCCAAGAGTTTTATTTTGGTGATTCTCCGAAAGTAGGGTTATTCTTGTCCGGAGCTTAGTAGGAGCTTAGTACCTACAGCGACCCCCTGATCAGATTAATTTTTTTTTTTTTTTTTTTTGAAAAATTCTTCGGTTAAATATCGACCTTACCTTCATTTTTTGTTTAATGTTCGTCCTAGAATGTTTAAAGTTCAGCGTCAGGGACAGCAATAAGGTTTGTCCAACGATTTCTCATTTTTGAAAGCAGACCCTCACACTAGTGAATCTCCACTGTGGCTGTGACATCACCACAAATTGCACAGTCAGGTGTTTCTGAAGTTCGATGACTTCCTGCCAAACATTTGCTGAGGGCATTTGTGCAAAAGTATCGACAGACCCTCACGCTTCGACTACTTCGCTCCAGTAATTACTTTTTTGATGAATTTCACAGAATACCTCAGATTTCAGTTAGGGGCAGAAGTGGTCAAAAGGGGACTCCTCGATATGTTACACTGGCCTGTCAACGTTTGTTTGAAAGACGAAACGCAGACCCTCAACTTTCCGACATTCTCATAAGTTGGGGCTCTGCCTGGAAATATAAAACTGAATCCCTACTCTTTATCAGATCTATTGGGGTGTAAATGATGATATCCCCCTCCCCCTCAGCCCGATCGCCCAAACTCGTGGGGCTAAAATGGGGCTACGGGAGGGCTTTTTGAAGGCTTCTGGCTATGGGATCGAGTTAGGTGTCGTTTTCGAAGTATTTTTGAACGTAGAATCCATTTTTGGGGGTGCTGGAACGATCTGATTTCACTGTGGTGATCTATAGGGCTTTCATTGGGCTACAAATGGGGTTTTTGAAGGATCCCAGGAGGTCAAATATTTTTCGAGTAAAAAACAAAAATTTTTGAAAAAAATAATAATATAATATATTAATATTATTATATAATAAAACATAATATTATTATGTTGTATTATTTAAGGGCCCTCGCCCGCAATTTGTCAGATCCTACCACGATTTCACCAAATTAGGCAGACCCCCACATGAAGACAGACCCTCAACAGTCAAATTTCATTAAATTGAATTTTATGATCAAGCGAGGAATAAATTTCGTAATGTTTTCATGGTTTTTCGATCTAAGGGGTGTAATTGATTACGATAAACAAAGTCAACAATAATCACACTTTAAGAACTCCGTAAAATGCGAGTCAAATAACTCTACTTTCGGAGAATCACCCAGTATCCTGTTGTTGTCGATTTCCTTCATAACTGGGCTCTTTGTACGCAGGTGATCATGTTCCTGAGGATTCTGAAGGATCAAGAGCTTGAAAACAAATTCCCCGATTTCGAACACAACCGGGACTTCATATCGTGGCTGTCCATCCAGATTTTCAACATTCTGTACGACAAAGACCTCCAACACGCGTCCGGCGCCATGCTCGAAGGGTTTTTGCAAATTTTGGCCATCCACGCTCCCCGGGACCCTCTCGTCTTGACCGGCGTCCTCAACATATTCATAGAGTCGTTGACGGACTCGATGAACCGGGCCGACCAAGAGACGATTTTCTCCATCAAACGGTTCGACCTTCCAAGTGCCGACGTCGACGTCAAAGAGGAAGTTGTCGTCGTTGACGACGTCGCTGGCATACAACCGACGTACTTGTTTTTCGTCGCCGTAGTCGACAGGTGCGTCGACGTGATACGCGAGCTCGACCAGGCGTACACTTTTGAGATTCTCGACGTCATTTTGAGATTGTTCAAGTTTTGCAACGAGGACCTCCAATTGAACGTGTTATTGTTGATATGCCGTTTGGTTGGTACGGCGCAGCCGTCAAACGAGCTCGAATGGGAAACAATTTACGGCGCTTTCTACTTGCACTACAACCTTACGAAACAACCGAACTTGCTCACGTCTTCGCACTATGACAGCCTGTACGAGAGCATCCACCACATCGTAACAGAAACGTCGGGCTTCGGTCAGAACTTGTCTCTTCTCATGTTTGTGTTGAGTTTGGAACTTCCTTCTGGAAAAACAACCGAATGGGTGAGGCTGTCAGTGAAAATTTTGGACAATTTAAAACCGTTGGATTTGGAAGCGGCTTTGAGCAAATTGGCGTCGCCAGAGTACTGCGAGTACGTGCCGGTGATTGAAAATTACCTTGTCAAAAGCGTTGACGTCAATTTGGGCGAAGCTTCGGTGTACGTGTTCGAGCAGAAGTCGGCCGTGTGGAAAAACTGTTTGAAAGTCGTCAACAGAGTGCAGGACTTGAGCTACTCGGCGGATTCTTTCGGGCGGCTTTTGGATTTCGCTTCGGCGATCATTTCCGCCGGCAGGAGGATCTCGTGTTTGCTCCGGTTCAAATACGATCGCGTCCAGTTCGAACTGCTCGGCCCCCGGTGCTTGCGAACGTTGACGGCCGTGCCGTTCATGTGCCACGAATGCCTCAACGATTTCTGCCCCGTCAAATACGACTCGCTCGTCGGCTACGTCGCTACGGTTTTGGGCCTCCTGGCGGAGACGGAGACTCAAATCAAAGACGCCTACTTGATGGAGCACGTTTTGGTCATTTTGACGCTACCGTGGAATCGCCGGTGTACGGAAGAGATGCCCCCAAAAGTGAAAATATCCTGTTTAGAAGGGCTTGTCAACCTCATCTTTGTATTGTCGTCGTCTCAAATGCCTGTGTCGTCGCTGATTTCGATGTTTGATATAGTGAAAACATCTGAGTTGGCCGTACAGAAAAAATACATTTCCACAGTGGTTCTCGCTATGTTCAAAGCTCCAGACGACAAAATGGCGGATTTGGTGGCCATTTTCAAACACTACATGATGCCGGGCAATTTTGAAGTTCTCCTCTACAACGACCACATCGATTTTAAACTGCCCTGTTTCATTTCAAACCGCTGCATCGCTCAAAACACTTCTGACGGCTGGAAGTTGTTTTGTTGCGACTGCGACGCCATCGCTGAAGAACCCGTCAAGTTTGCTTTGGATTTTGTTGACTACGCGGTGGCAAAGTTTGTCCAAGATTTGGAGAATAGGGCAGTTGAGGGTGTTGGTAAGTGTTTTTTACGGTTCATCAACCATTCAGACGTTCTCCGCAGAGCAGATGTCGTCCAAAGGTTTGTGTCAGTGTGCGCAAAAGGGAGCGTTGATGAAGTCACGATGAACGAGGTGATTTTGAGGTTGTGTTATAATAATGGCGTCGATAGGGAGATGGTGGGGACGCTGTATGCCGGTGTATTGAGGGAAATGCGTTCGAATGAAACAACGTTGATGTCGATTGTGGAAATATCGAAGAAATTGCTACAAATCGACTTCCCCAAGGCAACGTCGGTTTTCAAAATGCTCATGACTCACTACATCTCCGCTGGATTGAGCGTTTGCGGGTTGCGAGCTCTGATGAAAATCGCCCTCGCCGCCCGCAACTCGAATTTCCCCCAGTTTTGCAAATCCTACGAGCCGGACATCGCCAAATTCACCGTCCAGTATATACTCTGTAAAGCTCACAAAGACGACCAACACATGTTCGCCTCTTTCGTCCAGGTTGTGAACGTTCTCGGGTTCAAAGCGGACGAGTCTTTCGCCGGATCGGCTCTCATGTCGGCGATCGTCGCTGAAACGATCAAAAACTGCGACGTCGACGTTGCAACGCACGCGCTGTCCGACATCGCCGGGTTGTTCCTCCTCGACGTGAAAACGCTCGTGGAAAAACACTACGATCACGTCTTCACTGACATCTACTCCCTCGAAGATGAAAACGTCGCTCTTCACCGGCTCGTTCCATTTTTGGACCGGTGCGGGATCGATTTGGAAACGTCAATACATCGCAATTATAGTCAGCTAGTGTGTAAGTTGATACTTAATTCCAAACACCCTTTGAAGATCTTCAGGTTTTTGTTTCAGTCGAGAGGCGCAGAAAGTGCCGAAAACCAACTCGACGTGTTGAAGCAGCATTTTATTGGGTGCCTCACCGTCATTGAGTCCACGTTGACATCACCAACGTCGTTCCTCACTGCCAAAAATTACATTAAATGTATTTCCACGTTTATAAAAATACTCGGAATTAAAATCATCACAGAAATACAAGCGAAACTGTTGACGACGCTGCGTACCTGTTTGCCGCACTACTACGACACTCTGCCCCGACACTGTCTGGCCGCTTGGGCCAACTTTTGCTACAGCGTCGACCCCAAAAAGATCGGCCCTTATTTGACGACAATCCTCGTCCACATGCTCCCCCTGCTCGACAAATCCCCCGAAGCCGTGTCCGACATATTCCACTTGTTCGTCGTCGAGAACGGTCAACACTTCCTCGAGCAGTTGCCCCTTTTGCACTTCGTTCCGTGTCACCCGAACGTCAAAATGCAACAAGTCTGGTGCGTCGTGCAGTCGTCCCTCGTCAAAAACCGGAGCGTCGTCGCCGCCTTGGAGAACATCTACAGCGAATGTGCGGAAACGAAAATCGTCGCTTTGGAGCATTTGCGGTTGTGTTTGAAAGATCAAGCGTTGAAAACGGCGGATCCCATTTTTGAAAGTGTCCTCACCTGCTTGCTCGACAACATCGCCCATAAAAACAACGACGTCAAAACACTCAGCGGCGCTTGTTTGGGGGAGCTCGGCGCCATAGATCCAATGCGATTCGGCTTCAACGACGCTCACAAGTCTTACTCCCCTCAAAAGTACGATTTACGGGGTGACGACTTTTCCATACTGTGCATCACCAAACTCGTCCACTGTTTGGGCAAGTATGACGACAGCCGGGTCACTGTCGTCTTGTACAGCACCATCCAAGAGCTCTTGCGGCTCCAGACAATGGACAAGACGGAAAAAGACAAGATCAAGTACTTTGGCAAGTTCACCCAGCAGGATACAATCGTCCTTCAGCCTCTCCTCCAAACCAAATACATCTTCCGGGGTTTCAAACTGGACCGTACGAACCCGATGTCTTTCGGCTACCACACGTCCAAAACGCCCTGCGAATGGGCGACCATTTGGGCGTGTCACATCCTCGCCAGGATGCCGCCGTCTTTCGCCACGACGGTCTTCTCGACTTGCTTGCCAGCGATGCAAATCGACACTGAAGTGATGGAAACAGTCCTGCCGTACATCTTGCTGTACGCTTTGCTCACGTGTGACGAGTGCGATCTCAATTTGATAGAACAAGAAATGAAACACATATTGCAATGGGATTTGTCCAAACATCGAACCAAACCTGACGACTTGATGTTGATTGTCGGCGAATCTCCTCGGTCTGTCATTCACTCTGACGTCAGCCAGACGAAATACGTCGGCATCATTTTGGACTTGCTCGATTTCGTCAACCAGGCCGTGTCAGACTGCTATTTCCTCAACGCCACTTTGTGCGCCAGCGAAGACGCCGTCGACGCTAAAATACAAAGCTTCACGCAAAGATTCAACCACAACGCCATGTCGTGGAAGTCCTTCGTGCAAAAAGATCACTGCCGGTCGTTGTATTACATCGAAAAAGGGTGCGTCGACGAGGTGAAAAGTTTGAAACCGTTGAGGAACATTTACACCAAGTTGAACGACGTGGACGGGCTTGTTGGCGTCGTTAAGAGCTCGACGTTGCCGCCAACTGTGGAAGAAACCGTCGTCAACCATATTGCGTACGGGTCTGTGCAAGACGGGCTGAGCTGGTACGAACGGTTGAGTACAAAGTACGCCAGCACTAACACATACCGTGGGCTCATACAGTGCTACTTGGACATCAATCAGCCGTCAACAGCTTTAGCAATATCCAGCCACATCATCAACAGCGACAAATACCTCAAACCGGACATATTCAGCGAGCACATTGAAGCGTTGTGGAACTCTGAACGGTTTGCCGAGACGGACGAGACGTTTGACAGGTTGAATGAGGAGTTCCTCCAAGGGCACAGCTGGAGTGTGGATTTGGTCGGGGTGTATCGCCTAATGAGGAAATCCGAGTTCGCTCAAGTGCAAAACAAGATCGATTCCATTCGCCTCGACGTCGTCAACAGCCTGAGCGACTTGAACCGAAACGGCATGACGCTCTACAGGCAAGGCTACTGGTACATAGTGAAGCTCCACATCCTCAACGACATTGAAACGTTCAGCGACATCCTGTCCGGCGTGCCACCGCAAGGCGGCAAGTTCGAAGGGTTCAAAACCGCTTGGGACTATTTCGATCAACGAGTCAGCGTCCTGCCATCGCACGGTCCGTACATACACGACGTCCGTAAAACCCATTTACAAACGCTCAACGTGGTGTTCAACGCGTCAAAACACAAACTCCCCGAACCAGAAATGTTGAACTTTTCCAACCACCTGGGAACAATGTGGTTGGACTCGGCGAAAAAAGCCAGAAAAAACAAGTGCTTCCAAGACGCGTACACTTGCATCGGCATCGCGCAAAAGTACAACCCACCCAAGCTGTTTCTGGAACTTGCCAAATACTACCAGGCGAAATTTGACACAAACTCTGCCATCATGGTGTTGCAACAAGGTTTGAACGAGAATCCCAACCTGGTGACAGCTCCAGCAGACACCGAAGACTGCAAAATTTACGCCAAAGCGAAACTCCTCACAGCGTCTTTCAACGTCAGCGGAATGAATTTGGACTTCAACGACGGCTACACGGCTTTCAAAGAGGCCAACGAGATCTGCCATTTGGAGAAAAGCCTCGTCTGCTTGGCGTCGTATTTGTACCGGCAGCACCTCAGCGAGGCGGAGCCCGACAACACGACGGCCAAACGGTACATACAAGTCGACTCGGCGAGAAACTTCAGCAAGTCGCTGTTGTACGGTTCCAAGCATATATACCAGTCCATGCCGAGCATGCTCAGTCTTTGGTTGGACTACGGCGCCCGAATCGCCAAAAAATTAGCTGCGATGAAAAAGGCTGACGACACCGGAATGATGAAAACGCTCAAAGACTTCAACAACTTGATGGAAAACAATTTGTCCTGCTTGCCTTCGTACATGTTCATGACGGCTTTCTCTCAAATACTCTCCCGCATCAACCACCGGCAGCAGTCGTGTTTCGACATACTCAAACTCATCATCGTCCAAATCATCCAAGACTATCCCCAACAAGCCATGTGGTCCTTCATAGCAATGTGCCGCTCAAGCAACGCCTTGCAGCGCAAAAGAACCGAAGAAGTCTGCAAAAAGATCAAATCCGCTGACCAAGACATGGCCCGGTTCTTCAAAGTGTTTAACGAATTTACTGAAAAGCTCGTCGACATCGCGATGAAGAAAATGAAGTACAACAAAGACATCAAACTGACTCAGTTGAACTCTCACTTGAGGCCGTTGATTTCTGGCTACTACCGCAGCGTGCCGATAATGCTCCCGTTGCAGAAACTCCTCACTGTCCACATCAGCACAGGCCGAGCAGGCCGTCACGTGCCGTTCCCGTTGGCCCCAATTTACATCGCCGATGTCAAAGAAGAAGTGTTGATGTTGTTTTCTGTGCAGATGCCCAAACGTTTGTCGTTTGTTGGAAGTGACGGCGAGGTGTATCCGCTGCTTTGCAAAAAAGACGACCTTCGCTTGGATGGGAGAATTATGGAGTTTAACTCGGTGATCAATTCCTTGTTGAGGATGGATTCTGTCGCTAAAGAAAAAAATTTGTCCATTCGCACGTACAGCGTTGTGCCGCTTAACTCCGAATGTGGCATATTGGAGTGGTTGTCTGGTTTGTTGTCGTTGAAAGGCATCATAAGCGACATGTACGCTAAACTTGGTGTCCCTCCGATGCCGATGTCGCAAATCAAGAAGTTAATGTTGGTGCTTAAAGATGAATGTGATCTGTCTGAGAGATATCGCCGTTTTGTGAAGGTGATCCTTCCGAAGCATCCGGCAGTTTTGCACAAATGGTTTTTCGACAGACACCCCAACCCTGACGCGTGGTACCACTGCAGAAACGCCTTCGTGAAAAGTTCTGCCGTCATGTCGATGGTCGGGTACATCGTGGGACTTGGAGACAGACACGGGGAGAACATTTTGATCGACTCCAAAAGCGGAGAAGCCGTCCACGTGGATTTCAACTGCCTCTTCAACAGGTCGGACTTTCTGCAGTACCCGGAGACGGTGCCGTTCCGCCTGACGCACAGCATGGTCCGGGCGATGGGAGCGACCGGTGTGGAAGGGCTGTTCGTGACGTCGTGCGAAGTGACCAACCGCGTGATGCGACACCATTCGGAGCAACTCCTGTCCGTCATGAAACCCTTCCTGTACGACATGGACGTCAAATCCCACAACCCCAGGAAGAACTCGAGAGACGCGGCGGACGATCAGGCCAACGAAGAAGCCAAAATGAACATTCAAAACGTCGAAATGCGCCTCAACGGGGTCGTCCGGTGCAAGAGCGACCAGTACGCTCCTCACAGAAACTCCAAACCCCTCTCAGTCGAAGGTCAAACCCGCATGCTCATCAAGGAGGCCACCAGCGAGATGAACTTGTGCCAAATGTTCGCCGGTTGGGCTCCTTACATGTGACTGCTCTCCTAGTCAACCCTCCACGACTTCCGGACCCCTCAAGACTCGTCCATGTTGCTAGTTTTTTTAGGACCAAACAGTGTGCCTACTAAGTTCCATTAAGTGCTCCTGTGATATTTTGTACATCGTTTTGCAGTATATTCCTAGTTATTGTTTTTACAAATAAATAAAAATTCAATAAAAACGTGTCTTCTCTTACGTCCTCGCCTCTTGGGGTCATTCTTAGGCTGAGTGGCAAAGCTAAATAGTAGAGTAGGATTGCCAATTGACAACTGATTTGTTTCTTCACAAATTGTTAACGTCAACAAAAAATTTTTTAAATGGTTTCTGGGATCTAAATAGCCGTATTTTACTAACAGTGGACCTAGAAATTTGAATATGACAATGAATAGTCACGATTCAAATATATTATTACTAGCAGAAAAGCCCGTTGTTTAGAGTACAATGGGCGTTAGAATGAGGACACATATGCCATTGATGTAAAAGGATGAAATTGCTAAATAAAAGTGAACAAAATGAGAAGTTCATTTTTCGTTCTTCATCCATTGCTTTCAATTTCCGCTTTATTCCTTAGATATTTTGTTGATTTAAAAAAAAAAAAAAAAAAAAAATCAAAAACCTGCATCAAATTCGGTCAAGCCGTTCGGGCGCGAATCGACCACAGACAATTCTAATTTTTATTTAAGAGAGAGTATTGCAAAATAAAATAGCTAAATAAGAAACAACAGGTGTTTATTTAAATATCACCATCAAAAGGAGATTTCGATACTGAATACGGTACGCCGTTTTGAATACCGAATTTCGACGATCCATTCCGACGAACAGAATCTGAACGGCTGAACACTCAGATATCTATAATGTTGTTTAGAATACAACGGGCGGTAGAATGAGGACACAGATGCCATTGATGTAAAAGGATGAAATTGCTAAATAAAAGTGAACAAAATGAGAAGTTAATTTTCTTCTTCCATAGAAATTAGTTTTAGGAGCCACACAGCTGATCCCGACACTATGCTGCTTTAAAGTGTAAGTCCTTAGAAGGCTATAATATAGCCTAATATGACATATTATGTCAAATTACAGCTTCATAGAGTGAATTGCATAATATGCAATTATATTATATTATAATAAACTTCAGGGGCCACTCAGCTTATCCCGCCCTTATGGTGCTTAAAGTGTAAATAATTAAATGGCTACATACCAAATTACAGCGTCATGGAGTGAATAGCATAGAATTAGCTTTAGGAGCTATTCAGCTGATCCCAGCCCTAAGCCGCTTAAAGTGTAAGTCCCAAGGAGACTATTCATGGCTAAATATGCAAACCCTCGCTTCGCTCGCTTGAGTGTTCCATGCAAATAGATAACGCAACTTCTTGATTATAAGTTCCTACCTACTTCAATTTGGATTATTTCCATTGCTAGCTAAACACTACAAACTCCAACGTGTGATCGTAACTATAAACCGATGTGCTTGGCAACGTAGATACGAATACAAATTAATACGCCGTTTTGAATACAGAATTTCGACGATCCATTCCAACGAACAGAATCTGAACGGCTGAACACTCAGATATCTATCACGTATCGTTAAGTTTTATACGACGGATTCTATAGCTTTCGTATTGGCTGCGAAAAGTTTGCGAAAGTTGCGAAATTTCCCTAGTTACGAACGTGTGTAATCAATTTTTGTCGCTAAGGACGGCCGATTCTACGATGAAGGAAGGCGTTGAACGACATCCTTTCCTTATATATAAAAGAGAAGAGTATGTGTGTCTGAACACACTCTGCCAAGAGTATGTGTGTATAGTAGATGCTAATAGGTCGAATAGGTTGGCTGTATTTTGATTAAAGTGAGTTTATTGGAGAAAAAAAAATGCAAATTTTATACAAGGTTTATTATTTTTTGATATACGTTATTGTGCAAAAATTAATTCTGTGTCATTAAGAAAATAATATTTTTGTGACTCAATTAATTTTACTATTATGATTAACTAGCACTTAGACATAAGACCACTATCTCAGGCAGAACCACTTTCTCTCCGACAGGAGGGCTCGCTTCGCTCGCCCAAGTGACAGTCGCTCGACGCGCTACATTTAATGGGCGTAAAATTTGCCGGGGAATAGAAAGAGAAATCATCTTCCCACACACCAGAATATATCCAAAATTAGTGTGGAATGAACCGTTTCCCAGCCTCTCCACCTTTCCAAGGTCCCTGGCACCCTCCGTTCTCCTGTTCTCTCCATCCTTCCAAGGTCCCTGGCACCCTCCCAAGACACAGGGCTAACATGCGCTGGATCTCTTCAAATCTTTCAAATTAAACTCGCCGATCGGGGTATTTCGTATTAAAATTCGAATCTCTAGGTAGGATATGGAGGAAACGCCGACTCAATCGGACAGTAAATAACAAAGGAGGAGTTGCGCAGATTTGCGCTCATCGAAAATTTCGCTTCTGTTTACCGCCGTGTACGTTTATTATTTTTCTTTATTTTTTTAAGTGAAAATATCAAAAAGCTATCAAATTCAGGTCCATCACCTGTCAATAATGCAACCCATCCTTCACTCGTACTATGGTATATTATTATAGTAAACATCAATGAAATCGATAGGTTAACCAGCAGAAAACGGCCCTTGGATAGCGCGGAGAAACTTCCATGTGTGCCGCTTCAAGGGATAAAATCACCCGAAAAAATGGCACAATTCGGGAAAATTCCCCGTTTTTCGGTTCTCTCGTCGACCGCTGGGAGCGGGTCTGGAGCCCTACGTCATTGCAGGCAGGTAAGAATCGACTCCATGTTGATCAACACCCTCTAATCAAGGTACAAAGAAAATACCATCTAGTACAAAACGGTGGACTTTATTTAGGAAAAAAAACGACAACGCCAAATACAAAAAACACTTTCTCCAAACAACGAATCACAATAAAAAATATATTCATGGACACATATCACAGAGCACATAAAAATACAAGAAATACCGACGTTAAGACTGGTGCTGCACTTCAAATTCAACACATAAAAATAAAATAAAAATCTAACCAAACTTGAAGTCACAGCACCAATTAACAACCACAATTTAAATATCGGTTCTTTAAAATTGAGAGCACAACAAATGAACATTAGTTACGTTTCAAATTACAACAATATTTTAGCGTTAACGCTGTGAAAAAGTGACTGGAGCACCGCGATATGCGGGAGTTCAGGCCCGTAAAAATTTGCTAAATATAAATTTGAAAACGCTAATAGGACCAACAATGCAATGTTGCACATCAAACAATTTTAGCGGCTTTTGTGCTGGAAATGGAAAAATTCGATGGAAAAATAGGATCTTTTTTTTTTTTGGTAATAAACAAGAGAGTACGAAAAATTAGAAGACGAATTTTTTCGGAAATTATTTCGCAAGATTTTAAATAGAAAACTACGAGTTAGTATTAAACAAAACAATTAATTATAAATATTTACAAACGATGTGGAGGTAAAAAATATTATTTCTTGAACTAAAATACGTTGAATTAAATTACTCAAACTAAATGCAATAGGAAGTGTGTGGGGAAGAGGTAGCAGACCTCAATCACAGACTGAATTCACTAAACAAAAAAGTACGAATCGTAAATTAACGTTATTTAAATGATAGGCCTGTAGCGGTAAGTTTGTTGTTGGAGCAAAATTTTTTAGTGTGATTGGGGGGACCAATGCTGCCAACAAACCAAAAATTCGTTTTTATTGGCGATATTAGAGCTAATTGAATTTATGCTTTAAAAAAATCGATAGGATATAGTTCGGTGGTAAGCATTTTTAAATTGTCTCGATTGAGTTGAATACAAGGAATGATTGAGGTTAGGAAGAAAAAGTACTGTCGAATGAAACGTTTGTGTGGACGAGGTTAGGCACATAAGGAACAACCTGAGTCACAACGTGATTTTGCTAGCGCTGACATTTGTCAGTCACAACGAACGGGATAACGGGACGCAGAAATGAAAACTTGTATCCCAATGCGGGCAGAAAATATAACGAGACGTTCCTAATAAACGGTGGAGATGGGCGGTTGCAAAGGTTTGAAATAACTGGTTAGACCGTTCCGGGCTGACTTCACAACACGCAGATGCAAAATGTTCCTTTCATAACCTGTTTGCCCCCCAGTGGTCAAAGCCCAACAGGCCGCTGTAAGTCAGTTGTCAACAAGCCCTCGGCGGCCCTCAAACGGTAGCCCTCGTAACGGGCTGGATTCAGCAAACGAAGGCATGTTTGGACAGGTCCAGCAGATATGTTTGCTCTGCCTGACTGATCCCCCAATCTTGTGTTGAAGACAGTTGACGCTCACACGAGCCTGTAGGGAACTAAATCTTGACTAACATTTGTTTCTGAACTTCATAATTTGTAGCAGTAATAGTGAGTTTTGGGCTCCAACACTCTAATTCAAATTTCCGGGCCAGTTTCAAAATTGTCAATTTTGGATTGGGGAATGGTTATCTCGGCGGAGGGGTAGGACGGGCTCTCTCATTGGTTGTTCGCTAGGACAGGCTGTATTCATGGCCACCATCATAACAAAACAAGACAAAAAAGAGAAAATGTGTAAAGAAAATTTGGCTTTTTGAATTCAGCCAGCTCCCCTTTAAAGCCAACTCCCCTTTGTGAGAGCACTCGCACAAAAAATAGAAAGTGCGCTGAAAACAAATTTTTTTCCGGTTTTGTTATGTTGGTGTCCATGAATACAGCCTGTCCCACCCGACTAACAACCAATGAGAGCCCGTCCTCCCCCCTCCGCCGAGATTCCACACTCTAATTCAAAATTGAAAATGTCTTAAGTGTCTTGGGGAAATTTGAATTAGATTTTAGGAGCCCAAAACTCACTACTATTGCTACAAATTATGAAGTTCTTTCCGAAAAACATTTTAGGCGAGATGCAGTTCCTTAGACTATTGTGTAGAGAATTCGAAAATGGAATCATTAAATTTTAATATATTTCTCTACACTGAATGAAAACCTCCTTGAAATCGTTTAAAAGTTAGATAAATAAATATTCTCAACTAAATCTTTTATGAGTAAGAATTTTGGGGGACCAACGATTTCTAAGAGGCTCCATCGGGCAGGAGTCTGTGAAGAAGGAATAGAACCCTACCTAGCAGACTACAGCCGCATAGCCCAACAACTGATAGATAATATCTAACAGTATTATAGGGATTGAACTAGGGGGCCAACCTCTGCTGGCTCAAGCCAGCCAACCCCCAACCGTATCCCACCTGGCCTCAGACCCAACTTGTTTTCCCATTATGCTTTTTCCCTTGAAGAAATACTGTATGGTTGATAACAATGCCCTACACAACGCCCACGGCTCGCACCCCCCACACAAATCGCCGTATTAGCCCCGCCCCCACGTAAAGGGATGCAAAGCCACAAAAAAGGGATCTTTGGGAGAGTTAGAGTGGGATGGGTAGGGGTGCGGAAGTTTTCCATTACTATTTCGCCCCCCACCACCTTGCCCCGCACCATTTGCACCCCCCCCCCCCCCCCCCCACCCATTTTGAGCAGTTTTGGGTTCAAATGGACCACATTGAGCCAACTGTTTGTTTTGTTTTCAGACTCTGTTAGTTATCTACTGCGCCAGCTGAATTTTTCAAGACTTAATTTCGAATTTTGCCGACTTGTAGATGTGCCCTTGAATACAGATTTTCCTCCTCCCCAGGCTGGAGCTTTAATAACGTAGAGTTTGGAAGCTCTAACTGAATAATCATCGCACATTATGCGAAACCGTTCCATGTTGCGTGGCGGTACGTCCTCCTATACTACCTACCAATTTTTGTAACACTTAGTCACTGTATATTCATCAGAGCATCGAGTGATCGGTTATTTCAAGATGAGCGCAGTAGCGGGTGGAACGCAACCTAACACGGATTCGGTGTTTCAAGAATGATTTGAATTCGCTTTTCACAGAGTTAGTAGTGGTGGGAGGGGGGGGGGGGGGTGCAGCTGAAACATGTACATATTCATTGACGCTCGCGTTGGGCTTCTGGGACCAAAGCGTCCACATACAGAAGGGACTGGGCAACGCCGGATTATGGAACCTGAAGCAGTTGATATTTTGGAAAATCGCTTAGAGGGCCTTCTTTTGGGAACCAAACGTCAATAGATTTTCCACCAGCGAAAAATGATCTTTCGATTCATTACGATGGACCGGGCGAAGGGCAACTATGAATGTCCCTACGTAACATTTATGAACCATTACGAACCAATGGGCCCGGGAACCGATTGTCGACTAATACTTTTTTCTGAAAGAACTTCATAATTTGACACATAGCAGTGAGTTTCGGGCTCCTACGGTGTAATACAAATTTACAGGGCACTTTCGAAAATTTCAACTTTGAATCTGGAGGGAAGAGTGGCGCTTCCAAGAAGTGCTCTCTGGTGGTCAGCCAATGAACTAAAAGCACGATTTCAGAGAGATTCACGAGGTGAAATCACAAGGAAAATAGTCGTTCGGATTTGTTCTGACGCTAGAGTGACGGGACAGACCATATTCATGTTCACCAACATCACATAACCCAAAATAAGAGATTTTTTGGTACACTTTCTACTTTTTGTGCGAGTGCACTCTGGCGGATTAGTTAAAGTGTCACGCGAAAATTCAAAACGCCAAATATTCACTAGTGATTTCCTCTGCTCAGACACCTAATTTCTCAGTGCTAACTGTACTGAGTACTTTGTTCATTACTAGTTCAACTATGTTCGGCCGAATTTTCCCATTTCTCTGACCTTGTTCCCTAGCCCATTGTTCTGGTTTTCATCCTAGGAAATATAGCGACCCCTACACCACCTCCCCCCCCCCTCCACTCACCAACCTAACAGACAGAACGCCCATCTCCACCAGAAGATTACAACTCGTTTCACTTCCAACCCTGTTCCAATCTTATTGTCAATTTATCACCGGGATCCTTCTCTTATTTTCGGCGCAAAATGTATGAAAGAACAAGAGGATGCGTTATAATTCCGTCTGAACCGTTTCGTTCCGCCAAAAACCCAAAAATGTTTTTAAACATTGGCCAAACCGAAACAATAAAATACAACTAAAATGTCAACAAGGGCCGCTCACATATCACAATCTTTCGCCTGTGCCAAAGTAGTTTCCCCGAAAAACGGCGTTACAGGAAAAGCATTTTGAATTATAACTAAGTTGTTGGGAACATAAAAATTAATGGGTGCCGCAATAGGAAAGGCATATTATCACATACATTTTTGTTGAAGAGGTTTTATCCCAGCAGATTTTTTTTTTTTGGCATTCTGGTAACGTTAAAACAGGAGGAGCTCAGAAGGGCATTTCGCGGGTCATGACGGGTATGACGAGGTCGTCCATGTTCGGCATGACGAGTACTTTCTGGAAGCAAGAAAATGTGTGGGTTAGAGGGATCGGAGGGTCGTCGGAGAATGGGGCATCGTTGGTAATTTACCTGAAATTCACTCCTCAGCGTCTTCTCGATCATACTTGTGATGTAGTGCATGTTGATGTTCCTTTCGCCGAAAACGGGTTTAGCGACCATGTGGATTTGAACATTTGGCTTGAAGCCGTACCTGCAATTGTCAGATTAGGATTAGAAAAGCAAGTAGAAGGGGTCTGAGGCCAGGAGGGAGAGGTCAGGGGTTGGCTGGCTTTAGCCAGCAGGGGGTCGGCCCTTAGTCTATAATATAGACTAGGGGGCCTAATCTAATATATTGGAGCTCCAGCCCGAGGAGGAGGATGCTCATCTGAATTCTAAAGCACTTCTAGATGTCCGGATCCTGGATCTTCGATATCCGGATATTAATTTTGGTTTTCCATCCCTAGTTAGAAGCACGAAAATTGCTCATAATAGGGACGGCACCTTGAATAGGGACAGAACTGGCGGAACGAGATTAAAATCGCCCCTGGCGGCGTCCTATTACACTAAAATTCGTGTTCAGGGTGAAAGACAACTCTTCTGGATGTTAATGATGAGTCAACAACAAAAGAAGAAGACATTTTTCATCTCCCGCCGTCTGGGAGGTGATAACAGTGATAACGTGATAATGGGCTTTGTCAGTTTGTACGAAAAACTTCTCATGGTGATCTTATAAGGGGACCATCTGGTAAGTTGTCACCTGGATTTATTATTAGCCTCATAATCAACTAGAGGGAAGCCGTGGTCAGATTTCAAAAAAGTGAAACGAGCGAATTTTGGCAAGTGTTTTTTTTCCAAAATGACAATTTAGGGGTGTCCAGGTTCCTCAATAGGGACATGGCTGTTTTGGCCGATTTTCGATCAAAAACGTCATTTCAGCGTGTTTTAATGGGTTTATATAGACGAAAACGCGGTTTTGCCGAACGTAGTGAGCCCTCTCTTTGGACTCGTTTTGTTTTGAGTGGAAATAAGCCGGTGTTTGGGTCAATTTGCAAGTTTTCAGCCATGCCGAATCGAATGAGGACGTCTTCGGCCGTGGACTCGCTCATCTTTCCACGATGCATATGAATATAGCCACCACGTTGACGGTATTTACCTACCTACCACCTGTAAACCGCTCACCATCATGTTTCTGTGTTTTCAGCGCCATGGCTCCGAGGCTGCGCAACCCTGAGAGCTGTGATTTTGATGAGGGTCTTAAAATGTAGTCTTTTTCTAGGGCAAACCTTTGTATTTATATGAAACAGTTCATTTTTCAAATTTATTTTTGATGTTTTGGATCGGAAAATGGTTTTAAAAATAGCATAACTATGTTCCTATTGAGAATACGAGGGCTGTGAAGCGGTTTAGGCTTAAAAAAAAAAAGATGTGTCCCTATTATGGCACATGTGAACTAGAATAGGGACACTTTTCAAAAATAAAATAAAAATACAGTAAAAGCCCCATTAACCAGGGTCGACGGGGGCAAGACTTTCACGGTTAATCGGAAAACCCGGATAATCGGAATATTAAAAAACTAAACGAAATTAACTAATTTTTTGCATAAATCTAGGGTTTGAAGCGCTATGTGTTGATGTCCACGGTCCCTAAGCCAGGTTTTATCTCATACACATGTCATCATGAGAGCATTTATGGTGAATGTCCCCGTTGTGAAAGTTTGAACAGTAAAACTCGAGACATTTACGTTGATTTTGCTTAACGTACACGGTTAATGGAGCGAATGGAGCGTGAGGGTACGAATCGGGCCGAGAATCCCGGATATGGGAGCTCCCCGGTAAATCGGACCCCGGTTAATGGGGCTTTTACTGTACAAAGGATATATATATTTACTCTTTCGCAACGTCATCCTGTTGGGAATTCAGTGAGGAACACGTAACAACCATAAAAAGTTTGAAAAACGTACTATTTCTAGTGGTAAACCTGCAAAAACCTTCAAAAACCGTCCGTATTATGGGCAATTTACGGATTTCAAATTGGTGCTTAAAATAGGGTTGAAGTTGACGCCACTAACCATAGCCTGTCGGACGGGGGAGGTGGAATGTTGAGGACCAGAGTGCCAACGAGGCTCCTCACATCCACGTTCAACGATATCACTGTATTTGATACGCCGACCAACGCTTTCTTCACGATCCGGTTCTCTGAAAACTGCGGGGAAATCCTCCATTAATGTTCACTCCTCCAAAGATGTTTTTGGAAATCATTCAGGTGATTTAAATGTAAGGCACGACGTTTGGACGTCAAATCACCTGCTGGAAGAAATTCGAAGCAGCCAACTTGTCGATCATCACTAGCGCTTTATTGGCACCGGTGGGCTCGGCAGATTCTTCAGTCGACGTTTCCCCGCTGTCTTCGGCCGAACTGTCCAAATAAGCTGTCTTCGCAGGTCTGAAATCACCGAAGATTCGTCAACCCTTCGGACTTCACGATTTCTTTTTTAAGCATCGAGCGTGTTCCCTACCTTTCAGCGATTTGGTCGCTGGGGAGTTGATTTTTGGCTGCGAGGGCCTTTAATTTGATTAGGTTGATTTTCGTGTCCACAGTCATGGTCATAGTTCCCTGATAAGACACTTCCACTTCCGTCCAGATCCCGTCGTTGTTCATCTTGACGTTGTGGGTCCACTCGATCGCTGGCACAGAGTTGGTGAATTCTATCTTGGAGAGTTTTATCGGCTCCATGAACGTCGGCACCTGGAAAGCCACACAAGTACAAATTGAGGTTGAAATTGAGACCAATCAGTGTTAACTAAATACGGATTTAACAACCTAAGTTGATTGTGAACCTTGTTTCAATCATTGGCAAGCACAATGAGTCATAAAAACTGAACGGAAACATAAAACGCATTACCCTAATGACTGATAGCTTCTTCTGGATTTTGTTCTTCATGACCTCATTCCAAACTTCTTCCTTCATCGCGTCAAAAAGGACTCTGGCGAGGAAAACGTTGAACCACATGTAGTTTTCTTTTTCCCGGCGAGTTTGATCAAATGTAACGACACCGCAGTCATCCTAGAAAATAAAAACACAATTGGCAACTCTGTGAAAAGGTATACAAGTGAAACAAACATTTTGTTTAGTATTTAATCACTTCTGCGGAGTTTAGCCCAATGACAGAGAAACTCCCAAATTTTAGCAATGATGCCCAACATGGATACAACAGGACAGTAAAAATAAAAACGCTGCAAATTTTACACAAGGGTTTATTATTCTTTGATATGCGTTACTTGTGCAGAAATTTAATTCTGTCAATAAAAAAATTTAAAAAAAAAAATGTTTTTTGATTTTTATCTCAAAAACTTTTTTTGATTTTTATCTCAAAAATGATTTTTTTTGGATTTTTTGTTCAAAAATGTGTTTTTTCAAAAACAGAATTTTTTCAAAAATTCTGTATTTTTTACTCGAAAAATATTTAACATCCTGGGATCCTTCAAAAATCCCATTTTTAGCCCCATGAAAGCCCTATAGATCGGCACAGTGAAATCGGATCGTTCCGGGGCCCCAAAAAATGGATTATACGTCCAAAAATACTTCGAAAACGACACCTAACTCGATCCCATAGCTAAAAGCCTTAAAAAAAAACCTCCCGTAGCCCCATTATAGCCCCATAGCGCCCCACGGGTTTGGGCGATCGGACTGAAAACCTTGCGGGCACAACTAGATGGTAAACCAAGTATTTTGTCAAAATTTAAGATTTTAAAAAATTTTCTTCCGGCGGACGGACATTTCGGATTTAGAATGTAGACCTCTTGAAACGGATAATGTCAAATTTTGAGCCCGATCGGAGTCGTCGACCCCCGTCGCGAAAACATAGGTGTATTATTCCAAGAATAATAAACCAAAATTGATTTTTCTACTATATTGGAGGAGGAGGAGAAAGGAGGAGGATGCTCACCTAAATTCAAAGGGACTTCTAGATGTCGGAAAAATCTGAAATTGTTCTTAAAATATCCTGCTCGGCAAGCATAGTAGGTACGAGATAAGTCTGAAACCACCTAAGTTGGGGGACAGGGTGGCCCCGTGGACTAAGGCGACAGTGTATCGCCTGTATACAAATCAGTCAGAGCACTGTTCAGCCTGGTTCGAATCCAGGGACGAACACCAACGTTTGACCAAAAGTCAATCATGTGTTGTAATAGCTGTCTTGTCGGCAGACAATTCACCTCTGAACTCAAGTTCAAGTGAGTCCTTGCAGAGGCTCCCATGACGAAGGCAGACAAGGCACCTGTCTTCAACACACACGATCTGAGGAACCAGGTTTACACTGTAAACATGTTTACAGCCTCTCTTATAAACATTTTTTTGGTGGACCCGTCAAAACATGCCTTCATTTGCTGAGAACGTTAAACTAGCCATGCAATCTGCAGGCCTTGGGGGATATGGACGGATGGGGGAAGTATCGGTCCCCCCCACCCACCCCTCCTGGATGCGGGCAGATAGATTGCGTCCCCCCTCCCACAACCCCCCAAGAAGACGCAGTGATACAATACGTATTAGGTAATTAGGAATTGGACCTCGACCACCCAGGAGGCAAACAGAATCAGCAACGATCACTCGGGAGTACAATAATCCAGGAGGCTTCCGTACTTGGGGTCGCCCGCAGTGTTCCAATCCCCCACAACATTTTTTATTTACCCAAACGTTGCTCCAAGTGGCGTATCAGTTGCTCCAAAAGTGGTGCAAAAGGGACTGGAGCAGTAGACAGGATGTTGGGATGGCGGTGGGCTGAGGGATAGCGCGAATGCCTCCTCCCCCTCCATCTCCAAACACCCCCCAAAAACTGAACCTATTTTTTTTAAACTCAATTTTCCCATCACAGCGCCCCAGACCCCCCACCAGAACGCCTCCTTCTGCTCAAAATAGAAAATAATTACCTATTAAGAAAAAACTATATGGGAAAACGCATTGCGGAAAGGTATCAATTTTCATGTGTAACATTTCCCCACAAAGTTACTGCAAAGAGCGCAATTATTGTTGTACAGTTGGCAACATTGTTAGAATGTGTTGAGGTGAATGAGGAATCGTACCTCGTAGACACAGCGCATCTGGCCGTAATTTTCCATGAACCGCTGGTACGTTTCCAATTCCACGCGCCGACGGTCTTTCTGTTTGGCCATTTTTTCAGCTGCGAGGTCGTCCAGTTCGTTTGTGTCGCTGGGGAACGTGGTGGCGACGACGAGTCTCCTGAACCTACCAAGGAGAAGGAAGGTGTAGAAATGTTTGCAGGCCAAAATGACGACACGAGGTCAAAACGCTTACCAGAGATCTTTTTCGCGGGCGGTTCGAGCGAACAGTATGATGTAGTTGTTGGGAGCGATGGGGCTAACTTTGACGAAATCGCTGGTCTCATCGTCCTCATCCTCGTCGCCCGTTCCGTCCAGGTCGAAAAACGACGTCGGCGTGGGGGATAGCTCGTGAAGCTAAAAAGAGTAAGTGACAGCAGAGCTTTTGACTACAAATGAAATAATGAAACAACCAGACGACTCACTTCGCTGCCATCTGGGGATTTCTTATCACTGGTTATTTTGACAGCAGGCGTTTCAGGGGTTTTGGGGACGCTCAGTTCGCTCGAAGACGGCGCTGCGTGTGTCGGCGTTCCTGACGGAGTCTTCTTCTCAGCTAATTCACAACTCGGAGTAGGAGTTTCCAAAACTGGCTCACTAGTCTCTACGAAGGACAAGCCAAACACCATCAGATACCCTTCAGAGGATTCTATATTACACGGAGACAAACATAAATTTCTTGTGTGTGTAGGGGCGCAGTGAACAGACTTATAAAACTGGGTTTGGGGACAATGTAAATATTTCGCAGAGCAATACAACTGGTTAAACGTGCTGTATAACCTGTTAAAGAGCCGTAGAACCAGTTTAAAGATACTTTAAACCTATTTGAGGAGCTGAAACTATACCAGCCAGAAATGCATTAAAACCGGTTGAAGTCCCATAGAAATTGTTTAAGATAATTAAAACCAGTTTGAGAAGCAATACTGGGGGTTTCAAGAGCCTTAAAAGAGGTTCCAAATACGACACTATAAGGACGTTGCCCTTTTGTAATGCACGTAAGTCACAGTGAAGGTTGGTAAAACGTTTGGCATGGAAACGCAATTAGGCTCATACAGATTTACCAACCATTCGCTCTTCTTCCTTGTGCAGCATTCGGAATGAAACATCAAAGCAGTTACCATACGTTTGCGCCAGTCAGATTAAGACACGTTTGTGCCAGTTTGGGAAGGCAAGATGCATTAAATTAAAATTTTGTTTGCGCCAATCGGTTAAAGGGGAAATTGGAAAAATGTCCCTGCATTTGCACCAAAGCCAGCCAACCCCCCGACGTTGCCGACCTGGCCTCAGACCCCTTCTACTCGTTTTTCGATAGTGAATAGTTTTTTCCTAAAGAAATTCGATCCTCGTGAGGGGATGCAGCATTTTTCACTGATCTCGCACCACCTCCCCTCACCCAACGGGCTAATCGCTCTAATTTTTTCAGGGATGACGAAAACTTGTGAAGCTCTCATGAACCGACGACTATTTTTCTAAAGACGACTTTTTATGAAAATGTTATGAATTTTAAATTTTAGATTGAATGAAAAAATTGTGTTTATTAATTCATGTACACATAAAAAATATTTATAGTTTTTTTTTACCTATTTACTTACTATTTACCAGTTATAACCGGTACTAGGTAGCAGAGTTGGGAGTCATTTTACTAAAAATGTAGTTCAACTTAATCGCAAACAACAAACTAATTAGTTTTTAGTTTCACAATTCAAACTAGAACTAAATTAGTTCTTCGTTTCACTTTTGAAACTAACTTTCAAACTAAATTAGTTTTTAGTTTGCATTGTGAAACTAAAAACTAATTTAGTGTCAAGATTAGTTTCCGAATGAAACTAAAACATAATAGTTTTAGTTCATAGTTTCAATCAAAACTAAAAACTATTTTTTTAGTAAACCAAAACTTTAGTTGTTATTCGTAGTTGTACATATAACAACTAACAATAACGTTTTGGAGGAACTTGTTGCAACTACCATCAAGTGGCAATACCTAGTGGCAACAAGTGGTAACGCCTATTAGCAACCACTAGGCGTTACCACTGGTTGCCACTAGGTGCTGCCACTTGTTGGGAATGGCAACAAGTTTCCAAAAAGTTATTGTTAGTTGTTATATGTACAACTTCAAACCACAACTAAAGTTTTGGTGAACTAAAAAATAGTTTTTAGTTTTGATTGGAACTAAGAACTAAAACTAATAGTTTTAGTTTCCTGAAACTAACTTTGAAACTAAATTAGTTTTTAGTTTCACAATTCAAACTAAAAATAATTTAGTTTCAAAAGTGAAAATAAAACTAATAGTTTTAGTTCTTTAGTTTGTGAAAACGTTTTGTTTCAGGTGTAGTTTCTAGTTTCGGAATTAGTTTCTGCCCAACACTGCTGGGGAGGTATATTGAATTTATTATAAAAATCCTGTACTACGTTCTGACGCTTCTCAATGAACAAAGCCCTTGGCGCAAATGAAGGTTTTTGAAGCGGCGCAAACGTAGAGCCACTTTACGGCTTATTTTCACCTTTCTGGCGCAAACGTAACCTACCGATGCAAGTAAAGGGGGTTTAAAATGCCGTAAATGTCAACGGCGTTCCATGCCAGATCGTTCATACACACATAAAGAGGCCATGAAGAAAGAAGAAGAACAACAAAAAACCTGTAACACACATGGCAGCGCTGATTAGTGTCGACTCTCTGAGGTAGCTTAACTTAAGTTAGTTCCCCGCTCATGCAAAAATAACCCAGAGTATCAAAACTTCTCCCTGTTTGTCGAATTAGGAAATACCCAAAAGCGTACATCTTACGATTACGAAGAGTCATAACCATAGAGTAAAATTCTAAGAACATAATTCAAGGAGCCCAATATGTCTGGCATAAGCGACAAAAACACACGACGCATACACAGGACAAGACGAACCCTTTCAGATAACCGACCAAAGTCCCTCTCGGCAACACGGCGATTCCCGAAGGATCAAAAGTGTTTACCTAAATGGTTAGAGTCAACAGGAAGTAACTCCATGTCACCGAAAATGTTGGTCTCCTCTCTAGGAACATTCGAGTACCAGCGGCGTAAGATTTTATCCATAAGGCTCCGTTCGTCGGTCCCGGTAACCTCAATGCGAACTGGTGAGTGGCAACGCTTAGTTACAAACAAGAAAAATAAATCCATTGAAGAAAAAAAATTGGTCCATACCGGACCACCCGGGTAAGTGTTTTAGCTGAACTGTAAAGAGAAGTTAGAAACGGTCACACTTTGGCAACGTTAAGAACCAGAACGCCTCAGTATATAACTGCTGTGTGCGCAAATTATAATATCGTATATTAGGACGTGCAGCTAAAAACATAAAATGGTCCAAATCTATCGAATATGGTTACAAATTTTGTAGCTTACGTTCATTGAGCCGATTGGAGGTTTTGCTGGGTTCGAACGAGATGTCACTGTCCGTCAAAAGGTTCTTCTTGCTTTCTGCCCACTTCGTCCCCAAGTGCGAATTCGGAAGAAGGTTTATCACTATCGGATATTTCCGGCTCCATTTTCTGCCATAAGACAAAATTGCACATGAACGCACCTGACCAACAAGTGTTGACAACCGCCGGTGGAATTACGTACCTTTTGTGGCACAGCTCTTCAGGGACGAGCTTTACTTTGCACCGGGAAATGTCGTAGCTCCTTTCCCGGGTGAATTTCAGTTTGTGCTTCGGCTCGCTCCAAAACGCCCTCTTGGGGATTTTCACTTTCGGGGTGCACAATTTCAACGAGCTCCCCGTCAATTTGACGTAGACGGTTTCCGTTTGGGAGATGTGATAAGTTTGAGGGTTGTAATCGGAGGTTAATTCGTTCATCCAACCCTGAAAAAAGAGGGAGATTTGATGAGAAACGCTCACGCCATCCATCCATCCACTAGTGAAATGGCATCACTTCCACTTATGAAATGACGCACAGTGGGGCAAAGCCGGAGAAAACCCTGAAAAACAAAAATTAGTAAGGCGAGCTTTTTCTGATGGTTTATATATCTTGAATAGTTGTAGAATCTATCTTATTCGAGCTGCAGCCAGAGGAGGAGGAGGAGAATCATCTTTATTGGGGGTGGCCAGGTGGGAGAGGTTGGGGGTTGGCTGGCTTTGGCCAGCAGGGGTGGCCAAGCAGGAGAGTTCGGGGGGGGGGGGGGGGGGGGTTGGCAGACTTTAGCCAGCAGGGAGTGGCCAGGTGGGAGAGGTTGGGGCTTGGCTGGCTTTAGCCAGCAGGGGTGGCCAAGCAGGAGAGTTTGGGGGTTGGCAGACTTTAGCCAGCAGGGAGTGGCCAGGTGGGAGAGGTTGGGGCTTGGCTGGCTTTAACCAGCAGGGGTGGCCAAGCAGGAGAGTTCGGGGTTGGCTGACTTTAGCCAGCAGAGGGGTCGGGGGTTGGCTGGCTTTACCCAGCAAGGGGTGGCCAGGTGGGAGAGGTTGGGGCTTGGCTGGCTTTAGTCAGCAGGGGTGGCCAAGCAGGAGAGTTCGGGGTTGGCTGACTTTAACCAGCAGAGGGTGGCCAGGCAAGAGAGGTAGGGGGTTGGCTGGCTTTCGCCTGCAGGAGGTGGCCCGGCAGGACGGGTCGGGGGTTGGCTGGCTTTCGCCTGCAGGAGGTGGCCCGGCAGGAGGGGTCGGGGGTTGGCTGGCTTTATCCAGCAGGGGGTGCCCCCTAGTTCAGCCCTGCAGCCGTTGTCCTGGAAGAAATTACTTTCAGCTTGGAATGAGGCGTGCAATGTGAAATGTTTTCAGGCTACGAAAATACGCAATCATAAACATAAAAATTTGAAATATTCGTGTGTCTCCTTTTTTGAAGATGCTTTCTAGGGGTAAACCTCAGTCTGTTTCTGCACCAAGCTTACCCCGTTTTCACCGCATTTTCCCGCAAAATATCGACATCATGCATTAATGCCACAACCCAATCAAAAATCTTAAACCACTGTTCCCCATGCACAATGAACACGGAATACGGGAACCGTTAAAAGCTGATAATAAAACCAATGCAGCACCGGTTTTGAACATGTACCGTCAAAATGTGGGCCACTCTCAACCAATACCAAACAATCAGCGCGTTACCTTCTAAAAGCGACACTGTCGACTTCCTCTCCATAAGAAACAAGTGCGCAGGGAATGTACCTTGTAATACTTTTCTTCGGGAGGGACGGAGTCGTTTTTCAGGCAGATGTCCGACAAGAAGGGGACGTTTTGGAAGGAGTAACGCCCCTGAGCGAAGTTGCTGGAAGGGTCGGGTTTACACAGCCATGCGAAGAGATTGTCACTCCACAGTATCCCCACGAAGGCGAGAAGCAGTCCAACTAGAATACCTGACTGGAAATAGAAAGTAAATTGAGTAAAAATCGAAATGCTTCGCCGAAGAACGTATCACATTTAATTACTCCTTACGAGGAAAGACGGCTTTTGGCAGAAGTAAGCGAGAAGCGCCGCAGCGACGGCGGCCACAGCGGTCCACGGGTACTTGTGAACTGAAACGTTGTACCGCTTTTTGGGAATTGGAAGATCCGCCGAACTGAACCTCCTCCCCCTCAGACCACTAGGGCCCCCAGGCTCCTCTTCCAAAGCGTCCACGCCAACTTCCACCGTTGGAGCTGCCTGCGCCTGCAAAATGACCCAAACAACAACAATGTTCACGATACAATTTTTCAACTAGGTCAGTTTTTTGTTGCATTTCTGCCTAGGAGATTGGACTATTTAGGCATAGTGGTCAACACCTGCTGATGGCAAGGAGCAGTGTTGCCAGAATAAGTGCCTCCACCTAAGGCGTCACAGTCGAGTTTTCTCGAACCTTGCAGGAGACTGGGGTTCGCGTCCTGGCCTTGAACAAACAATTCAAGGTCGTAGTCCCAGTTTTTCCAATGGATCAATTGAAGTTCGAATTCGAGCTTCATCTGTGCTACTAGTGACAACATAAGCGTAAACACTTCAAAATCGGCTTCTCAGTGTGGCCCAAAATAGGCAACACCTTTTCTACCAACGCACTTTTAAGTTGGGGTTGCGGACTTATGGGAGTAAAATTGGTGTTTCTTTGCTGACTTGAGCCTTGTGAAGGGATAATGCCGTTCAAAAGCTGTGTACAGTGTGTGAGTACGAGCAAGAACGGCAGGGTGGAAAGCGCCACTGTTTCATTATTTATTATTCATTATTTAAATTTATGGTCGCCCTACTGATAAGGTGACAAGAAACGGCAAACATGAAGATCCCATGCCACTCAAAATGAGATTTCCGGTCGATTGTGAACCACCACTTCACATCTCCTGCTTGAGGAGAGGTAGTGAGAAGGAGAAGAAGAGACTCGAAACAAGACCCAGAAAAAAGGGGAGAAAAAAATGAAAGAAACGATAAAAACAACTTGTACGCCTTGACTGACTGCCGAAGCTGCTCCAGTGATCAACAATAACGTTGTTTTATTGTTTTATTTAAAGTACGCCGTTAGATGACCATCTCAGAAACTAAAAAAAAAATTATTACTCAGGTGATTTCAGTGGTCGTTCTTTGCTGTCGTTTTGGTTTATTAGTCAGGGAATAATTATTACATAGGTGTATTATACACCTATGTATTCGTGGGGAGGGACGAACATTTTGATCGGCTTCAAAATTAGTCATAATGTGTTTCAAGACAAACCGAAAAAAATAAAAAATAAAAAAACAAAAAAAGGCCGTCCGCCGTAAGTACGTCGTTTTGGGTACCTACCGAGGCATTTTTTTTTTTAAATCTGAAATTTTGACAAAATACTCAGATTGCCATCTAATTGTGCATGCAAGGTTTCCAGTCCGATAGTCGCAAATTTTACACAAAGTTAATTCTTTGGCATTAACAAAATAATTTTGAAAAAATTAAAAAAAAAAAAAGGTTCTGTACAACGTTTGAGCAATTGTGGATTATGAGATTATGCGTCCAAAATTACTCGGAAAACGACACCTCATTTGACTTCCTCGGATCATTCAAAAATCCCATTTGTAGCCCCATGAAAGGCCCGTACGGCCTCACGGTGAAATCGGATCGTTCTGGGACCCCCAAAAATGGATTCTTCGTACAAAAATACTTCACCTAACTCGACCCCATAACCGGTCCTTCAAAAAACCCTCCCGTAGCCCCATTTTAGCACCATAGCACCCCACGGGTTTGGGCGATCGGGCTGAAAACCTTGCGGTCCCAGAACGATCGGATTTCACCGTGACGATATATGGGCCTTTCACGGGGCTACAAATGGGATTTTCGAAGTATCCGAGGAGGTTTAATAAGGTTTTGGTTTCCGGACGCATCCATTTTTCGGGGTACCACACCTGCACCAACATTGCGCAGAAATGTTTTTTAAACATTTATTAAAAAATATCTTCTTATTGACATAGAATTAATTTTTGCACTATTAACCTATAAAAAATATATTATGTATTTCTACTATATTAAATCAAAAAATAATAAGCCCTTCTGTAAAATTTGCAGCGTTTATTTCGTATTGGTGTGGAACAAATCAACAATGGTCTAATCTGTAAAAGAATTAGATTCTACAGAAAATTCTGGTTCCATTACAACTTGATTCATACCAGTTTCATTTATTGCTTTATTTTTGTAAAAATGTAGCTTTTGCGGTACGATTTAAAGACCGTTGCAGGAGAAGTTGACTTTCTAAGGGAGGACTTAAAAAAAAAAAAAAAAAAAAAAATGTAGACGATGAGTATTAAAGAACATACCATGTTGTTGGAAAAAGGTAATTTCTTAGTGAATTCAATAACGACGGATAAAAAGCAATCACGGAGGCTAATGTTCCGCAAAAACCGGAATAACATTGTTCACAGCACTGTAGAATGTAATAACACGCACGTTGAAGTGATTATGTAAAGTAAGGCCTTGAGATGTTCGATAAACCTGCTGTCCTTGTGAGGACGTCCACCGGGAAGAGATGCAGGGCGTACCTTCTCTGTACCGGGGAGCGGGGGAGGGTAAAACTCGCGAGGGGGGTCAGCAATAGTGAAATCGATTATTGGCAATAAGTAAGGATCAAGTGAGACGGTAGCGCCGCATGCCAAGCTTAAAGACGCCGCACAGTGCGTAATTCCGTCGATTTAGGAGAAGTAAAATCGAAAAACGAAAGTAAGCAGAAAAGATATCCGACTGAACAAGTACTTGAACGTCTGAATTGAACGGATATCAGTCGCAGATCCCTTGACAAGCAAAAAGAGACTCGCACCAGCTCAAACCTGACTTTCATGAGAAGTGCTCTGCTATGCATCTTATTGTCATTACCGATAAGAGAACATTGCCGTCTTTTAGTGTTGGTGAAGGGGATTTAGCGATCCTCATCAAGCAAATCCTTAGGAATGTCAAACACATTTTTAACAAACTTTTAGGCAACTCTCTTGCGTACCAAACGCTCTCATAAGACAGGGATCGAATTAGCGAGATTTCGTTTTCTTATAATAAGCTTTTTTAGTAGGTAGGTAGTAGGTTAGGTAGTTCTCTATGGTGCTAAAAAGGTTTTTTTAGAAGGGTTTAGTCTATGGGGTCGCGTTTGGTGTCATTTTCGCAGTATTTTTGGACGTAGAATCCAATTTTTAGGATCCCAGAACGATTCGATTTCACTGCGGGGCTATGGGGCTTTCATGGGACTACAAATTTGATTCCCAGTAGGTCAAATAAGCTGACGTTTTCCGAGTAATTTTGGACGCAAAATCCATTTTTTCGAGGTCCCATATTTGTACAAAAAAATTTTTTTTTTTTAATTTTTCCAAAAATATTAAATTAATTAATTTCTCCTTCTAAAAGCTTAAGCTTAAAAGAAGTACATCTCAAAAGATTTTTTGAGCAAAAATTGGAGCAGTTATGATTTTCCTTTTTCCTTTCCCACCCCCTAAATCAGCCGAATTACGCACTGTGCGGCGTCAATAAAATGCGGCCCAACTTCTGCCCTCTCCGAGACGAACCCGCCGTTCGATAAATTTCGTTTTTCCTGTGTTCGGTGATCGGGGAGGTGCCCTGACCAGAAATATACCAAATGTGAAGAGTCAGACAACTCTTATAAAATCTACGACACTCTAAATGCATGTTTTGGAACTTTCCCCTTTTTTTTCTCGGCTTTAGACACTCGTACAGGTTTGATGTGTGAAGGTGCCTTTTGGGGATTTCAAGTTTTACGACCAAAAGAGAGTGGAGGGTAAATGGAAAATTGCAATTAACGTCAATTCACAGCAACCGAGATGGAACTGAGTGTGAGTTGGGTTTCAAGTCCTCATTGACCAATTAGGGTGGGATTGCAATGGTCGAGAGGCGGAGGGATTTGTCACGGAGCCAGATTTCAATGAAATTAGTTATGCAAGTCAGGCTTGATGTGAAGGAGAGGTTCAAGTACCACACGTGACCAAACTGGGTGCTGAAACTGGTGGTGGATGAGTTCAGGGAGGATTTGGGGAATGAATGTTGATGGTGTGGGGGCTCAACTAGGGACAAAAGGGACATGTATGGGTTGTAAAGTTTCAATCGATTGGTTGAATTTCAATCGACCTTGATACTACACGGGTTGATGGGGTTCATTTTGGAGGTTCAATTTACGGACCAACTAAGCGATTGCCAACGAGAGATACCATAACGTCCTTCACCTTCTTTTTCGTGAATTTCATCTTGATCCCCTTCATTTTGCTCTTCTCCTTCTTGTCGCCGTCATCTGCCCCAAAAGCGGCAAACCCGGGCGGGCGAGGCCTTTGGGGGACGATGTCGTCGGTGAACGTCGGCGTCGACGGCCTTTCGGGCGACGACTGCTCTTCACTGCCGCTGATGTCTCCCAAATCCGACTCGTCCAGGCCTGCCGGCTGTCGACACAAAGAAGAAACAAATCCAACTGACAGTTTATTATCACTGAGAACGAACCGGTGCTGACTGCTCTACAAAATAGGTAGAGAAATCAGTTCTCGATAAGAAATTCCATGACTCAGAGGCTCTGATTCAGTAATTTCGTTGTTGTTTGGCTGAATCCACAACGTAATTAAGGTGATGTTATGGGAACTATTGTTCAGCAAACAGTTTCCAAGGAATCATAAAACCGACTTCACCACTGGTCAGTTCTACGTTTCTACACAGATAAACTACGTCTTGACACCGGTAATCAAAATCTCAACTGGGGAAATGGCTACGACTGGCCAGTATTGAGTGGAAGGGATCTTATTGTATTGTCCTCGTGAAAGACAAAACAAGATAGGGAGGGAGGTTTCAGGGATAAGCAGAATTTCCGTTTACATTGAAATGACCCCTTACATGAAAACCCTTCAAAAGCTCCTCCTAAGAAGCCCCAAATAGCCCTGGGGAAGGGTTGAAAGACCTGGGAATCCCTATTGATCGATGTAGCGCCAAAAATTACTTCAAAATGGCCGCGCACTCGACTCACTGGCCAAAACCCTTCAAAAACGTCTCCTGTAGCCCCATTGAAGCCCCACATAGCTCCTGGCTATCTCTATAGATCGAATAAGCGTCAAAAAGTACTTCAAAATGACTCCGAACTCGACTCACTGGCCAAACCCCTTAAAAAACGTCACCTATTGAGACCCTACGTAGCTCTCTGGTAGTGTTGAAAGACCTGGGAACCCCTATAAGAAGAAACAGTGCCCGAAATGACTTCGACAATGACACCACTCTCGACTCAGGTGCCCAAAACACCTCATTTTAATGTACGAATAACGATTAATTGATTGCTTTGACCCCCCCCCCGCACACGGAGCCCTGCACAATTAGGAAAGGACCTCTCATAAATCGAAAATTCTATTAGAAACTGCGCCCTATAAATCTGTTAGAAAAATATCAAAACAGATTCTCACTGCTGTAAGTGATTTGGTCTTCTCGGGCGAAGAGCTGGCGCTGGCGTTGGACAAATTGGACGCCTGCGCGGCGGACGTGTCTTCGGACTTTTCTTCGGAGTCGCTCAAGCTGTTTGTGGTTTTCAACCGCTTCTCTCTCTTTTTGTCCTTTTTCATCTTGTCTTTAATGAGCCTGCCAAAAATGAACAACAAACGATTATCACCGTTGGGGTCTTGCCGAATGTGCTATTTTGGAAACGACGCCCAAGGTGTACGGACTTTCAACGCGCAACTGTACCTTTCAGTTTTTATTTCTTCCAGTTTTTCTTCGACCTTCTTGGTCCACCTTCCCCGGATGTCCGAGAAAATCTTCCAGGGTTCTTTGTCGTTTCCATCTTCGAAACTTCCGGATCGCCGGTTGGGGGATTTGTCCTTGACCTTTTTCTCCGCCGCGGGAGTTGGCTGAGGACTGGAATTGGCGCTCTGAACTTCTCCTGGAAAAAGAAAGACGTTCATAATTTCGTCAATGGGGATGGAAACTGGGGAGAGAAGAAATGTCTGTGCCTTCCAACAACTTTCTCACGCTCTTAATTCAGTCCTCACCGAAAAACTTACTTCTTTTTTTGTAAATTAATCGTTCCGCTCCCACACCCATCCTTTTTTGAGACTCCTTGATCGGAGAAGAACTTCACCCCGGCGTTTTAACGGTTGGATTCACTCAGTTAGCAATAAATATCGCTAGTTCCCCGTCAAGTCCCCAAGACAGGCGCAAACAACCCAAGGGCAAGTTTGACGTCCTCAGATTCAATTTGTCCCCCACTTTGCCGCCTCTTCGGCCACACCGCGAGACCCTGTCATTTCCCGTGGAAAACAATGAAGGCCGCTGTCGTTAAGTTGATGAGCCACGTTGCCATTTTGTCAACTTTATGTCCTCAGCTTGATGTTGAAACGCTTTCAGGACACGCGCTGCTCGAAAGTTATCGTTGAAGTTTTCAAGTGTCTTCAAGTGTCTTGTAGTAACAATGAAGTGTAAAACGGATCAAATAGAAATGATAGCCTACGGGCCTGTCAGGTTTGGGCCACCACGGATCGATTTTAGAACTAAGAACAAACTGCTGTGTCAAGCTAGAATGAAGTTCTCAGGTCAGCGGTCCCACCAAAAAAAAAAAAAAAAAAAAAATCTGATCGGCGTCAAAATTGGGCATCAAACGTTTCATGGCAAGTAGATTCCAAGAACGAAATGTCCCTCCGCCTTCCGAGCCGTTTGGGCAGTAGGCCTTTTTTTTTTAATCTGAAATGTTGACAAAATACCTACTTGGTTGTCTTGGTTAGTAACTAGACAACTGTTGTGCCCGCAAGGTTTTCATTTCCCAAACCCGTGGGGTGCTATGTGGCTAAAAAAGGGTTACGGGAGGGGTTTCAGAAGGATTTTGGCTATGGGGTCGAGTTAGGAGTCGTTTTCAACGTATTTTTGGACGCAGAATCCGAGGTCTCACATCTATCCACCATTGTACAAAAAATTATTTTATTTTTTATTTTTATTTTTTTCCAAAAATATATTATTATTGACACGGAATTAATTTTTGCACAACCTATATCGAAGAATAGTAAACCCTTGAGTAAAATTTGGACCATACAGCTAGATACGTGATGAGTTCTACAACAACATTGACTAATTTCACGGTACATATTTACTCGGTAAAAAGTCGCAGCGTCATTATGAAAAAATACGCCTATTATTTTTTTTAGATATCCAGAATGGGAGATTAATTCAACGTTATCTTTGGAGATGTGAGTCAACATTATGAAGAGAACTACGTTATTAACTATAAGTGAGAAATACAAAATGTCAGTCACACCGTCGAAACTGAATTTCTGCATTTCTGATATTTGATGGCTGGTTGACGCTAAATGGTTCAAACCGAAAAATTTCCGTTTTCCTGTTGGTGGTGATGCGATAAATCATTCTGGGTTGAGGGTCGTTTTCACCTGACAAAAACAAACTCTCATCCTCATTAACGTCCGAGAATCACAACTATTTATAAAACTTGCGCCACAAGCCCGGAAACACCCTCGTTTGATGGAGGGAGGGGGTGCTTTTTTTGGATCCATAAGTTGGCAAAATGCAGTGAAATATCGGATGACGCCGATGGCCAAATTAGATAGTAATTCTATAATTGTTTTCCAATTTCCAAAACATTTTAGGTCCTCTACCTAATAAACGTCCCCAATCTCGCCGGTGGCACACAAATGCCTGAAAACAAACGCTGAAAATTTTGTACAAAGGTTTATTATTCTTTACTATAAGTTAATTGCGCAAAAATAAATTCTGAGTCATTGAGAAAATTAAAAAGAACCTTTTTTCTTTTTTTCCTACGATGTTATGACAGATTTGAGACCTCGAAAAACAGATTTTGCGTCCAAAATTACTCGACAAAAGACACCTTATTTGATCTCTTGGAATCCTTCAAAAAACCCATTTGTAGCCCCATGAAAGCCCTACAGATCCCGACAGTGAAATCGGATCGTTCTGGGACCCCCGAAAATGGATTCGAAGTCCAAAAAAGCTTCGAAAACGACACCTAACTCGGCCCTATAGCTGAAACACTTTAAAAAAAACCTCCCGAAGCCCCATAGCGCCCCACGGGTTTGGGCGATCGGGCTGAAAACCTTGCGGGCACAAATAGATGGTAAACCGAGTAGTTTGTCAAATTTAAGATTTAAAAAAATTCCTACTGCCTAAAACGGTTCGGACTGCGAACGGCATAAGGCGGACGATCTTTTCGTTTTTGGAATCTAGCCCTCTTGAAACGAATGATGTCAAATTTTGAGACCGATCATAATTTTCGACCTCCGTCGCGATTACATAGGTGTATTATTCAAAGATTAACAAAACCAAAAAACTCCCGGACTCACCGGCCTTATGAAATCGGCGCGTCACCCGGTGAATCATAGCGACTTCAACAGGTACAACTCCCAACTGGGTCCAGGTCAGACTGATTGTTTTCAGGACTATCTTTTAAAAGCCGCTTCGCCTCGACTCCAACGTCACCTATCTACATCGACCGAGATTTCTGATTTTTTTTTTTTTTTTTCTTCGCCTGTGAACGGCACGTTTTGAGTGTCGACGGCAACAAGTTAATTGTGGGTCAAATCAAAACGGCATGCATAACCAATGGTTGTAAAGATGGTAATGTAAAGATGGTTATTAACCATCTTTACAACTCGAGAAAGTATTGGATGACGAACTTCCTTTACTCCCTCCTTCCTCTGACGAAAATATATTTTTTAAAAAAAGTAAATTTCGCACACCGCTAACATTTATATTAATTCATTTATACGAATAAGCCTAATTTATATGAAAAAAGACTTATTTTATTAACGATTAAACCAATAATGAATGGGTAATTACAAATTATTGGTTAAATCGTTAATTAGTAACGATTACGGTTAATCAACAGTAATTAATCACTTAGTAATAATTTCTGTTAACGTCGGCAAGTTTCCCCTTATAGAACCGGAAAAAATATAATCGGCTAAATAAATCGTTGATTATTCAGAGAACAAACGATAAGCCAAAAATGTAATCAGACCCCCCCCCCCCCCCCCCCGCAATCCCCGTCACACGACAAAAAACCTTCTCACTGTGTTAAGATCACAGGGAAGGTATAGCAAACATAACACTTCTCTTGGTGAGAAAATGAACTGATAACGCCACGATTTTCTACGTTATCGAGGGACATCAGACCCACTACGTGAAAACCCCAACTGCTCAACCAACTCATATTCCAAACCGAATGAGCGTAACTAGAACACGCATTTAAAAATAAAATAAAACTTCATAAGGAATCATCTTCCTTATCTGATACGGCAAACATCACTTCTGAGTGTAGGTAAAACCAGTCCCTTAGAGAATCCTCCTGATTGGGATCCCACACACTTTCAAGTTCAAAATCCCGCGCGGGATTCATTTGAAAATCCCGCCAATCTCGTTCTTTTCTTTTTTCTTTTTTTACCTTTTTTTCTTTGCCAACTTTGAACAATCATCATTAGGAAGGAATTGAAGTCGCGCGTGTTACGACAACGTAAGAGCCGGATGGCTCCCCCCAATTTAGCTCTGGTCTGTTGATGACATTGATGATTCGAAATTGTGGTGGGGGTGGTTTCCATCCCGAATTTAACGTGCTTTCCAAGAAGCGTGATTTCGGTTCATTATCTTGGAATAATACACCTGTGTAATCGCGACGTAGGTCGAAAAGTATGATCGGCCTAAAAATGAGTCATTATACGTTTCAAGATGCGTAGATTCCAAAAACGAAATGTCCGCCGTGCGCCGTCAAGGCCGTTTTGGGCAGTAGGCACTTTTTTAATCTGAAGTTTTAACAAAATACTCGGTTTACCATCTAGTTGTGCCCGCAAAGCTTTCAGCCCGATCGCCCAAACCCTTGGGGTTCTGTGGGGCTAAAAAGGGGCTACGGGAGGGTTTTATTTTTAAGGGTTTCGGCTAGGGTCGAGTTAGGGGTCGTTTTCGAAGTATTTTTGGGCGTAGAATCCGTTTCTGGGAGTCCCAGAACGATCCGATTTCACCGTCGGGATCTATGGAGCTATTGAAGGATGCCAGGAAGTCGAATGAGATGTAGGTACGGTAGTTATCCGAGTAATTTTGGACGCATAATCGTGGAGCGTAACCCATTTTTCAGCCGATTTGAGAGAAATTGGCAAACTTTAACAATTGATTGCAGCCAAACGGCCGAACCGATCTTAACGTTTGAGATGGCCATTCGACGCGAAATTTTGTGCTGTTTAATTTTGGAGAGAGTAAAATCTTCTGTAGGATGCGTAATTTACGAGTTACAAGCAAACAACTGAAACAAGTGCCAATGAAAAATCGCGGTTTTCGAGCACCAAAAGTTAAGCACAAGGAGAATCGAGTCGAAAATGCTAAAAACACGTTCCCTATAAGTCATCATAAAAATTCCCGTTTGTCCCGATTTTATGCAAGCAACCCCCTTTTTACGCCTATACCGACTGGACTATAACGTTTCCTCCTAAGCCCCATTGGCATAAATATACCTACATCAAGATCCGCCTTGTGACTGTTGTCTACCTACCAGAGATGGAAGTTATTTTAATGACCGGAGACCTCTTTACAATAAGAGGCTGTTTATTTATCTGCAAAACACTCAGCCGTGATGTCTCAAGCGTAGTTTAGATCGCAGTTATCACACATTTTGGTCACATGTCTGTGGATCCCAGTATAATTAAAAGTGAGAAAAAGTCACTAGTGACGTACCGATGGCCCCATACTCGGGTACGGGATTCGTACGGATATTCCGCACTCGCTGCAAGAAACGACGATCACTAGGATTGCCCAACATTAGAAAACCGGAATATTCAAACGAACGTGGAAAAAAAAAACCGTCAGAATCGACGTCCCAAGCAGAACTGACGGGACTTATTTGAACAGTCGAAGAGCAATCGAGCTCAATGGAGATAACGAGATATCGTTCGAGTAAATACGATAGGTGAGAGAGAAAACATTATTGAAAGTTATGAATGACGTATGGGAACGAAGGAGGGATCAGGCTGTTCAGTAGTGTTAAAAAAATTAGCTCAAAATTTCACCTCAAAGTTGTCTAAGCCATTTAAGCGTAAACCGCTTAAACCATCAAAGTGAGAACTGCTGAGTTGGCAGAAAACGCCTGACAGCTATTGATTTTACAAAGGGACAGCTTCTCGTCAAGGGATTATAACTTTGTGGGTGGGAGGAGTTGGAAAATTATCAAGACAGACATTTCCGTCAAGCGTTGAATATAAACAGTGATGTAATTGGGAAAACAATGAGTAAGGTTTACTAAGAAAATTTCTGAGACGGTAAGTTAATATTCCGTCTTTGTTACATGGTATCAAAAATTGATCCCGTCATGGGGTCAACGAGGCAAGCTTGATCGGATTCTTGAGCAAGTTCTGGATCTTCGAGAGAAGAACATCTTGAGAGAATCTCTTATCTCTTGATGAGGTTACTGCGGATCTTCGTGGGTCTCTAGCCGAGTCAAAAAACGCAAAGGGAGTGAGAGATGTCATCACCGCTATGGTTCATCAAACGGTATGATAAAATTTGTCATCATTATATAATGACAAATTTCTTATTGTCATAATTATAATAATTAAATTGTCATAATAATTATAATAATCATTATAAAATTATAAGTGAATTTCGACTTAAAAAAGCCGATAAAATCTCCACATAGGCTCGAAAAAATCATTACAATCTGTAGGAAGGAAAAAGAAACGAACAAACCTACAAGTTATGCGGCTATAGAAGGGGGTTGGCCAGGGAATCGAGTGAGATGTTGTGTTGAAAGTAATTTTAGACGTGGAGTCGATTTATGAGGGGGTCTCAAACCCATCCGGGCTCTGTGGGGCTAAAAAGGGGCTACAGGAGGGGCTTGTTAGGGTTGTGAATTTTGGCCGAACGGGGTGTCGTTTATGAAGAATGTTTGAACGTAGGGTTAGTTAGTTGCATTTGAAAGGTGTGAAGAGATCGATTTTTGAGGTAAAACATAATTTTGATTGAAAAAAAAAAATACGCCACAGAAAAGAGTAAGTTTTTCTCTTTCCGAAACCCTGGCGATATATTTTTTTTTGGTGGCGGGATAGTGGCGCGAAGTGAACCCAAACCTGCCTAATTTGCAAACTTTGACTGCATGTGGAACGGCAAGAATGCGACAAATCCGTCTGCGCGTTTGTTGGAAACTCCTTCTCTTCTAGAGATACAACATACTACTCAAAAATTGTCGATTTCGGAGAACTTTTAATTTTCGAGTTCAACCTTTCATGTTGAATGCCCCAACTATTAAATTTAAAATAGTTCATTTAACAACCAGCAATCGATTACCCAGGAGAGCAACATTAACTGTTATTAAATTTTGTTGCAGCTACCCACAGCTGTAGGTGAGTTCTACCAACGAAAGCATCGCTGCAATCCGGCCGGCGGTCTTCGAGGCTCCAATATAAGAAGCCGTGGATTTAAAAATATCGTTTCAATTGCTCAAGACCAGGCTAAACGAATCACCAGCGAACTCTCAATCACCGCAGCATTTTGAATCACTAATCTTGTTGTTCAAAAAGGGAACAAGTTATTATCGAGTATTTGATTCGCAATGGAAGCCTTAAGTAGGAAATAAGTCAACTGATACAGATCCAAAGAAAAAAAATGCGATAAAAAGTTACCTAATGATTTATCATGAGCTGTGAGTCTGGTATCTACCTTTTGCTATTTCATATCATTTCTTCGCCGCAGTTGAGTACAAGCGAATTTCCAGATTGGCTAGTGACACCATGGGGTTATGGGTGATTCCACGAAAACTGGAAATTTTTGATGTCCAAATATGAGTGAAAAATTCTTTCTTTGTTTATAGATTTTTTTGATTAGGCTTACTTTGAAGGTGGTTCAGATGAAGTTTAGCAACGAATTCAATCATACAAGTGCTCCGTTTAGCAAGAATAGAAAATTTTGTAAATTCGTAAGATGAGGGAATGAGGTAGGTATGAGAATGAGGAAAACAAATAAAATGAGACGCCAGATTGATTTTGAATGTATAATAAATTGACTCTAGCGTACATTGCGTTGGTCTACTCAATTAATGAAAAATAGGAAATATATTTAGGTAATATAATAAAATCGTAAGAATGTAGGATCATCCTCATTCTCTCATTCCGAACCTCATTCTCTCATTTACCTATGATTAACGTGAGAGAATGAGAATGAGAGAATGAGGTTTTTGGCTTCAAAATAGGATGCTATTGCACACATTGTAATTACTGCAATTTTCAAAAATCACATGGCACAAGCACTTGGCAACGCTCACTATGTGACTGATAATCAAAATTCTGAAACTTACCGCAACTAGTTTATGAAAGATGAGAGAATGAGAATTCAAGTGCCGAAAGATAAAATTCTCCCACAAAACAGGACACCGACTGAAGAGGGAGGATATTTTGACAATGACGATTTCTCGACGTGCAGACGCGATGTGTGGAAGTGTTGCTGACCCATTTTTCCGGTCCTACTGGGGGCATGGCGGACACACGACTTTCTCAAAATAATGTGAGAGAATGAGGTGACTACCTCCGTGACAGCCACATGATGTTGTCCTTACTCAACACGGTTCACTGTTAAAATCCGTATTCTCTAAAAAGTTGAAGGTGAAGAGCAGGTGAAAATAACGATACATTGGATTTTGGCGAAAATCTACTTGGTTCATCGTCAGTAGTTGTTGAAGTTGGAAACGCCGAGAAAGGGACACGTGAGAGAATGAGGATATCGAACTTCAAATTTGAAATTTCATACCTAAGTTTTCAAGGAAAGGGATGAAACTTGATTCGAATTAAAGCTATCGTCTTCTCCCTTAAGCCCAAATTTTTTTTTTTTTTTTTTTTTAAATCAAATAGGAGAGCCATCGTGTTTGAAAGACCTAAAATTTCCAGTTTTCGTGGAATCACCCTTATACCAATCGTCACTGAACGTTTTATCGCCTCAGATCAGCCTTAGAAAAAAATCGAAAGGGCCAACAATGTTTTTATGAATTGAACAGAATTGAAGTGAACTTTTAAAATTACGAGCTCACATCTTGAAGGGAACCTCCGGGAACTTCATAAGCCTTGAGGAACATAATATAGTAAAACAAGGGGAGTTGTCGGAGCTCAGTCGAGACCGCGGCAAACTTTGGTGGTTGATATATAGGGATCGAGTCCCTCAGCGAGCAAGATTAATTTCGGTCCTTTCCCCAAGTCCCGGAACGGAGTATAAAGTGGACGACATTCAGCAGAAAGAGGCCATTTCTAGATTTCTAGCTTTTGAATAATCAAGCATCAAACTTTTTTCAAGTTTGCAAATCCGGTGATGACAACTGAGTTATTTCTTTTTTAAACAGCATGCCATTAAAATTGTGCATATTTTCCTTGAGGAAATGAGCTGATTTTGACACTAGAATGTTTGAAAATCGAGATGTTATATCGATGGATCCGTTCTGAAAAATGAGAAATCGCTGTACCAAAATCTAAATGTACCTAGATGTTGTTGATGGTGCAGCATTGTTTTTTTTTTTTTCAATCAATTTTGTCATCAAGCTCATACCAAAACCCCTGCGATAGTCTCTAGTAACGGCTCTCATTTACCGTGATAGGATTCGACCAATCCATGACTCAACCCCTTGAGTCGCTCCCTCGTTTTTATTCAATGACAGCAGAATAGGGGGAATACCCCGAGACTAACTGTATCAAGGACGAGACGAATGACGCGAGGTTCTAATTCCGAAGGCAACACCCGAAGAAAAACCTCTACAGTCCCCCTTAACCTCGCTGCTTACGCAAATCAACCCCTTAAAAATAGTTACTCAGGTGATAACATTAATGACCACTCACCTATTTTCGGTTGGTCGTACACCTGCTCCACCTCCTCCTCTTCCGCATTGTACCGAATGGAAAAAGACGGGGTCGACGTAGAAATGGATTTGCCTAAAATAAACAGAAACGTATGCAAATCTCCGCCTTCAAGAGAATTTCCAAGAATATTCGCAAGGCTCAGACCAAACAAGACGGCGGAATAAACATGCGGATGAAAATACGATGAGAAATGAAACGGCTGAGAAAAAATATTGTTAGAAGTAAAAAAAATGAATTATTCAAAAGCAACAATGGACGTAGATATAGTGAGATAGAGACAAGAGGTAGTTGTAGAATTCACAAATTGGGCAAATGTGACTCAATGTGTAGGTGAGAAACTGAGATGTAAAAATGGTCCTGTCGGAGGGAAGCTAACCTCAAGAGGGCAGTGAAAATGCCTGTAGTGCTCGTAAACAGCATATTCATGAAGGGAAGACGATAACTTTGAAATGAGCAAGACATTTCACTTTAAAACTATCATTTGCTGAAGGTTCGATGACCAATCATCACTGTTCTACATTCGACCCCAATCGCCCTGAAATGGCTTCTGGAATTGCGGCCTGAAAGCAAACTGCTCCAATATAGACTAGGGGGGGCATAGCCAGCCAACCTCCGGCCGTATCCCACCTGGCCTCAGACCCCTTCTACTCGCTTTTCAATATCGCTGGGGCTCACTTTACCCCTGCCAGGTGAGAACGAACTTGGCGCTTTCGGCTGGCGAGTAATGGGAAGGGTAGGAACTGCCACTAATTGGTTGGATTACTTAACACACAAGGGTGACCAGCGAGGGTCATATTGGCCTTACAATCACTCATCACTATTAACTGTCACAAAGTCTGCAGTCGTTTCACAGTTTTGGGCGTTTCAGAAGCAGGTTCGTCACTCGATTATCCAGTCGCCAGTTCTTCCTCAAGCGGCCTGAGACGATAATCTTGTGCCGCAGGAGGCGGCTGTACTCGTCGCATTGCGAGGCGACGAAAGGATCATGGAGTAGAATAATATTGCATATTATGCAAGGAAGCGTTGTGCTCACCAGAGGCAAACGCGCAGTGTGCGGAGAGTTGGATCCAGCGCAAACCTACGTCATAGTTGGAGTGAAAGGGGAAGGAAGATGCTCAACCAGAAACAAAAGCCGCCTAGTGGTTAGCAAAGAGCTGAGTGATTCCCTCATCTCTACAGACAATCTCCCAATCTAGACCCACACAGAGACGGGATTTGTGCCCGCCTTCCTCTGCGAGTTCGCAAAATTTCAAATAGGTATTTCCTCATTGACATGCTCATTATATGGTCATTAAATGACCACTAGGAAATTTTCCTAATGCGCCTCAAGGCGTTCTATGCCACGGTGACAAAAGCATGAAGAATCGGCAACGTATTTCCTCAGTCAAGATAACTTATTAGACGACATAAATCACATCAAAGGTGTGTGAGAGGGTCGGAGATGAAAAAAGCTCGGAAACGGAACTAATAAAGCGAATTCTATCTGATTCAGATTCTGGTTTTCAGAAGCTGTCAGAAACCTTGCAACAACAAAAAAACGCGGTCACCGGCAATAATTTTTCTATTATACAGATCACAATGGCCGGATGTACTGCAAATGAACACTGTACAGCATTCTGAACTCGTACTCTTCTTTTTATCGGGTTTATGGGGTTTATCGGTAAGGAGATCACGTGCAAAACGCGATAACGTTTACACCGTAACTGCAAGGTATTTCTAAGGTAAGGCCACATTATACCAAGGTATTCCATAATGCATGTAATTTTCAAGCAGGAATAGAAAACACGGGTAGATCGCATTTGGAAGCAAAACATATCGATGGCCTCACGTTACACCTACGTATCTACAGTCTGACATTAAGTTAATAAGGTCAGACTGTAGATACGAGGCTATTATGTGAGCCCATCGATATGTAGACCACAGACTGGAACATAAATACGGAGGTAGGCCGCATTCGGAAACGCAAACACCTGGTAGGTCGCATACAGAATCAGTACCACCCAGAGCACTTCATCTCGCCCGTCTTCAAAATTTGGCGTCCTCTGCCTCATTTCATCACCCAGTGCTCTTCCACAAATTAAAAGCTCAATTTCTGAGATTTTCGATCTACTTCTTGCTAATCTTTCATTCCTAGACATCTTTGTAAAGGACTGTTTTTCGCCCGAGTTGTCTGATTGATGCTTTTCATCGACTGATCATACTCAACATCCCTCACTTCCTTCCATTGGGTCTTTGTTTTGTTCTTCTTTCGCCTCCTCTGTGGCTTGTTCTCCGACGGTTTCATAAACGTCAAATCTTTATACCTTGACTTCATGGCAAGTACTGTAGCCACCAGAAGGGCACAGGGTGCAGTTTCCGAGTTGATATCCCAGTTGCAGCCCCCCCTCTCATGCGAGGATATCCAAATTGCTGTCCTTGTTGCGGTCGTACATTACGTGAGCTCAGTATCAGCTGATCGATAGCACCTGGACGTCCCGCACTGCTACAAAATTTGTACATGCAATGTTATTAGGTTAGCATAACAAAGTCCGGTGCCTGGAAGAGCTTGACGTCTGTATGACCTGTAGAAAAGCTGGGCACATAAGCTGCAAGTGCCAGACACTCCGAAGGTCACTCACAAGCCCAAGACGACTCCAGGACTCCTTCCCCACTGCCACCGACTTGCAGTGCAGTTCCTGTGAATCAAGGAACCCTATTGCACCCGTGTCTGTCGGTCGGGTGGATACAGGTGCTGATCCTAGAGAATTCCGTGGTGGAGCCATTGTGATCTTCGATGATGCCCTGACCGTCTTGAAGCTCGCTCACCTTAGCAGCTCCCACATGGTGGTATTTCTAACAACGCCTAGGCTTGTTGATTGATTCAATTGACTGATTTACAATCTCCACCTTGGACCGCAAATATGATGTTACCTTTCGAAGACGGGACTGCAATTGTTATATCTCACTACTTAATGGACTGTGAGTTCGTGACCACAACTCGGATACATCCACTCAGGGATATTGACACCCCAGCATTAAGATGACATTGTAGTTCCCATTATCTATTATATATTTGAGTAACGGCGTTTGTTGGTTGGTTTGTTTGCAACTCTGGAGCCTAAACCGTTAGATCTAGAGAGATGCGGCTTATAGTTCTCCAAACTGGCGACCAAGATGGGATGCCAGCTAATGGCATCCAACGCAGCAAAGAGCTGACTCAGGTCTTGGAAGTGTTCAGGCATATGGGGGCAATCGCAATTTCCCTAATTGACTCCACTTCATCAAATGAAAGATTAAACTCGATCCCAAAGGAGATTTTGATTTGATACTTCATAACAATCAGTAGGTGTACGTGTAACACGTCACAACCTGTAGGGATGTGGCTAAGTCTACCTGTTGAATTAGGGATGGGTATCAATACCCAATTTTTCAATAAAATCGATTTTTTTACTCAGAAAAATCTTTTTTTAATCGATTTTTGTAATGCCAATTTTTTTAAATACTCGGTCTACCATCTAGTTGTATCCGCAAGGTTTTCACCCCAATCGCCCAACCACGTGGGGCTAAAAAAGGGCTACGGGGTTTTCGAGTATAATTTCGAGGGTGGGGGTTCGGTGTCGTTTTCGAAGTAGTTTTCGCCGTAGAACCCATAGTAGGGTCCCAAAACCATCGGACCTCACCGTAAGGATCTATGGGGCTTTCACGGCGGTACAAATCGGGCTTTTGAAGGATTTTAGCAGGTCGAATGAGGTGTCGTTTTCCGAGTATTTTTGGACGCCCTACCTAATCCATTTTTTTGGGTCCAGCGGGCTTCCAAAAACTTTACAAAAAACTTAAATAATTACATTAACTTTTTTTTTAATTGGTATTTTCAAGTTTTGGATACTTTACTCATGAAAAAAAAAGAAACCCTTGGGTAACATTAATTAAATGTTGCTGCGTTTTTGGTGTTAGATTGCTTATGTTTCATTGTTAAAGCCCGGCTTAAAAATAGTGTTATCACTGAACCACTTTTACATCTCAGAGGCTTCCTACACCCCATATAAGTTTTTCTACTGAAATTCCCGTTCCCCATCCAAGAACCTTCTTTGAACTTCATGTTCCTACAACTATACCGAGATGACTTTACCTGTCAAATGCATGCTTACTGAGGACGTCAACTGCAGCTCCCCAGTCCACTTTTACACACAGTTATTATTTATGACACAATGAAGAAATGTGGGTTGGGTTATCTACAAGGCGAACTAGAGGGTAAAATGGTTTCGGGAAATTACCTTTAAGCAAAGCAAGTTTATTAGAGGGCGCTTTAGCGATATTCATTTTTTCAAGGGTTTGGGGTAGGTAGATTTACATCTTCATGCTATGTGCAGTCCTTGAACAAAGAATAACCATAACCAGACAGTTAGCACTCAAAGCATTACAAGATTGCAGCACATAAATTTTCTTCGGATAAAACTCCAAAACCAGGTTAATGATGTGGATAAATCGTGAAGGCAGCACACTCCAAGGGAGTTATTTACAGAGGTTTGTCATCCCCTTGAGACACCAAGTCAGCGGACTACGACGCCGTAGGGGATAAAGTGCATCACAAAAGTTCACTACACGGCATACTTCAACACGTTTAGCTTACAAGCACGATAAAGCTCTTACTTTGTTTTTGAGGATCCATTGCAAATTGATCTACTCATTCGGTCAAAGCAGGAAGGCAGGAAGGCTGCTAAACTTATACACAAAGGTCTACAAAGGGATTCCCTGCTGTCATGAACTTAGCGGTCAACAGGTACAAATCTTGAACATCAAATTACGCTGCATCTGTACAGTCAACGCTGGCGTCAACGAGCGTCGAGAACTATTTTCGTACCGGCATTTAGAGACGAATTCACGCAATATTTACATAACACAAGGGGTTCAGATTTTGGTTCATAGCTGGACCAAACGAGGAAAAAAAAGACGTCGGGAGGGGCCAGTTTTTAAGTCAGGATCAGGTGTATCTACGGGCTCAAGCGAAACGTCCTCAGGGCCAAACTACTTGCCCGAATGGGCTTGAAAATATTGTAAAAATCCACAAGTCATCTGAGACACAAACGTCAAACAACACAACTTCGGCGAACTGTCACGAAATCACGAAAATGAATGAGATCAGGAGTGCCAACGCGGTGTAGGTTTGAAAGAAAACCGTAGAAATCGGGGCTCCCTAATCTGCAAGGAGGAACAAATCGCAGAAGAACTGAAGAAGGAAAACAGTGTGGCCACTGGCAACTTGCCAGCCACGAAAAACATTCGTGGTAAATAGAAGCGAAACTCGTTCATTCCAGCACGGTGAATTCTATATAATATATAATTTCTATATAATTATATAGAAATTTGTTAGCGATAGGACAATATTTTACTTAAATATTTATCCCCGATATATCGAAAGAAGACGATGCGATAAGAAGAAAACTCGATATCTAACGATATCGTCTCGGGGTATCGTTAATTACCGATTATAATCATTTGCACAATATCGATGTTTGGTTTAATGCAAATACCGAGAAAAATTGTTTCTCCCCGGGGGATGTTGGCTAACTTGCATCCGTCAGACCGGATGAAGCAGAACATCATGCACTGTGCATGTCACGCTACACTCTCTAGACTCAGAATTCAAAATTTGAATTTTTAATATTCAATTTTTCCTAAAGACCTATGAATAATGAACATTGGTTTGTAATGAGGGGGGTCTGTAATTCGTGTAAAATGTAAAATTTTTGGGATGTGTGCTCTTGGGGACACACCATCGATCAATTCCCACTCAGAAGAAGTTGTCTTTTAATTTTTTGGAATTCAACAAAGATTCATGATGAGTTGAGTTTTCAACGCGTGACACCCCTGGCTAATTAAAGTCAAATTATTTGAGGGCTATGGATGCCTCTCATATCTTTGATCACAAAATTTATTTATTCGTTTGACCCAAATCCCGATACGACAGACGAGTTAATACATTCGGGTCGCACCGCATTCACCACAGTCTGCAAAATTTATTTTATGTTAATTTTTAATTTTTGATGTGTTCGTACCTATTTTATTCCTCAAAAATCTGTTCTCTTTCTCTATTTTTGGGCTGTATTTTAATACAAAATGTAGGTCGGTAAGTAATTAGGCCCTCAGTCCACACCTTTCAAGCCTACAGTCCCGCTGCTGAATTCCGCCCAGCAAGCGGTATCCCGCCTGAGTAAGCGCTGACCGATGATTTGGCAACAATGAATTTATTCTGTAGGGAAAAGATAAATTTCAGAGGGCTCCAGAAAAACAATTTTAATAATGGTACCTATCCCCGTGTTAGGGGATACTGTAGGACATATTTATGAAGTTAGGACATTTTATGAACTATAAAATGATTTATAGGCGATGAAAATCGAATAACAGATCCTATCCGGTTTCATTAAAGAAATTTTCTTTTGTTGGCCAACCTGCGTGCATCGATGACGGTTTTGGTGTGGTTGTTGTGTACCGTGAGTTCCAAGAATTTGCATTTTGTCGGGCCGAATTTATTTAGATTTCTGGCCCCAAATAGTTCAGTTTTGGTTTCCTTCGGCCTTTTCGTCGGTCTGTGATTTCCAGTCATGAACAATATAGTCCGGTTATATGATTCCTATTGAAAACTATTTCAAGTTAGTCCTCGCAAAATGGGTTCCTAACGCACGGGGGTTGATTTCCCTAGGCAATAAGTAAATAGGCGCAGGCTTGAATAAGGGAGAACTGAAGAAGTATTTTTGTTTGAAATATTGAAGACCGTCATCGCGTTCAAATGAGGTGAGTCTGATTTTTCTTTGTGTGAATTCACTCGAGAAGTGACATTTTTCGGGTTTTATGAATACGCTTATCTGGCATCACTTGGCAGTACGACGTACGTCGTGGTGGTGCGTTCCCTGTTGAAAACGTAGCAATGAGCAATTTGTGTTGCCTTAAAAGTAGTTCATGGTGCGCCCTTGCCTTTGACCTTGCACAGACAGACTAAAAATTACGGGGCTGCTTTCTTGATCCGTCGGATCCGTAGCCTACATCCTTAAATTCTCTATTTTATTGCAGCGATAAAGACGAATTCAGCGAGGAAGTCGTTGGGAGTGAAGACGTCGACAAGAGCGACAAGAAGTCGAAGAAGAAGAAACATAAGCACCACAAGCATAAAAAACACTCTACCGATAAACATGAGAAGTAGGTTTTTTGAATAATATTCGATATTATCGTCGTTAAAAATATCCTCTTGTGTCTTATTTAACTGTGGTTTCTCGTAGGAAGCATAAGAAGAGCAAACATAAAAAGAAGTCTGAAAACGGTACTGCAAAATCCAAAGACAAGACAGGTCGAAGGAAATCCAAGGATGATTTGGTTTTGAACGGGAACAAAGAAAATGAAAAAGCCGAATCGGATTCTCATTCGGAAGGGAAGCCAGTTGTTATTGACGACGATTCGGACAGTATTGAAATCACTGCTATCGAAGAGGAGATGAACTTGGAAGATCTAATGCGTCAAAAGGTGCGTGCCACCAAAATGGGTTGATGAATTTGTTGTTATAACTCTGCTAATTTCGTTTTTGTGAATTTTAGGCTCTCCTGCAAGCGAGATTGGGCGCGTATATGTCCGATTCAGATGGCAGCGCGAAGGAAGAGCCGAAAATCGTCAACCTTATTGACGATGACGACGAAGATGCAACTCGCCCGAAAAAGAGAGGCCGGTAAGTTTCAAATACGACCGGCGCTAAAGCGTAAAATACAGTATTGTACAGTTGTGGTGTTGCAGGAGCAAGAGCCGGGACCGTAAAGATAAGGACAAGGACAGGCGAAGTTCCAGCACTAGCTCCAAGCACAAAAAGAAGGACGACAAAGAGGACAAGAGGAGAGAGCAGCGGCGGAAGGAAGAAGAAGACAGGAGACGTAAAGAGGAGGATAGACGACGCGATGAAATGCGGAAAAGGGAAGAAGAACGGAGGCGCGAGGAAGAAAAAAGGAGAGAAGAACGTGAAGAGCGGTATGGAATAGCTTTTTTTTAAAAAAAGAAGCGAAATGGAGTGATTTGGATAACGTTGTTCATTTTTACAGGAGAAGAGCGGAACAGCAGAGGCGTCAAGAGGAAATGATCAAAAGGGATGAACGGAATCGCGATCGGAAGAGGAGTGGATCGAAAAGCCGGGACAGGAAAGACGACAGGTTCAGAGGCGATTCCCGTTCCAGGAGAGTCAGCCGGGACCGCATCAAGGACGACATGCAACGGTCAAGAGATCGGGGTCGAAGCCGAACACCGCCAGGTAATTTGGTTCTGGGCCTAGGGTTGGGAAAAACACCCGCATAATGAGCTCCTTAAATGATTTCTTTTTAATCATCCTTCAAAAAGTTCCAAAAAAATGTAAACATCGCAGAAACCCCGTCTCCTTTAATTATGGGGCCTCAGGGGAGAAAATATTTAAATTCCGGAGATAGAGAGTGAGAGTTGATGTTCTAATTTTCACCCGGTTTGGTTTATTATTCTTGGGGAAAATACACCCATGTTTTCGTTTCGGAGGTCGACGATTTTGATCTGCCTCAAAATTTGACATTTTAAGATGTGTAGATTCCAAAAACGAAATGTCCGTCCACCGTCCGAGCCGTTTTAGTCAGCAGGATTTTTTTGTTAGTCTGAAATTTTGACAAAATACTCGGTTTGCCATCTAGTTGTGTCCGCAAGGTTTTCAGTCCAAACGGCCAAACCCTAACTCTGTAAGGCTATGGGAAGGATATCGGTTATAGATTCGAGTTAGGTGTCGTTTCCGAAGTATTTTTGGATTTGGATTTTTTGTCTGGGAGATCAGCAGTTTTTGGAGATTTATGTCTTTGCTTTGGTTTCAATTCAATAGTAGTCAATTCGTGGTTTTTGAAATCTACACATCATGTAACGTTAAATGACAAATATCGAGGCCGATCAAATTTGATTAAAAAAAATGAACATCGATAGCCCCCAAAACATCGATTTACGGTTCTATCCCTGCCTGGTCCTTTCCTGGTCCTGCCGATGTTAGTAGCTGTATTGTTTTCAGGTCGGGATCGGGACCGTGATCGGCGACGTGATCACGACAGGGACAGACGTGACCGGAGATCTCTCAGTCGCGATCGAAATAATTCGAACAGGTAAGTTTACGCGTGATGAAAGACCACTGTGGAAGCATTTAGAGTGAATCTTGATGGTGGAATTGTTGTTTCCTGATAGGCACAAAAACAAGAGAGCGGACAAGGACAAATTCAAAGACAGCCTATCTGAAGGACAAAAGAATGAAAAATCTTCTTCATCCGATGACGAAGAGTAAGTACCATGGTACTGTAGGCGTTGTTGACGTTGCTACTAATCCCCGAATCTTCGGCCTAATTCAAATTTCGGCTTATTTCTCCCCATGGCGCATCCTTGCTTGATTAGCGTTACGACTCGAAATAATTTAGGGGATTATTAATTTGTTCAGGAAACGTGAAATACATTTCCAGCCTTGAAATCTCACTAAGCCTTTAAACTGAGGTTTGAACCCTTTCTTGGTGTCTCCCACTATTGAACAGGACAGATTTTACAGCCATAAGCTTTTACGGGGCTTATGAGGGCGGTGTATAGGAGCTTCTAGCTCTACAACCTCAGTTTCTATCTCCAGTTCATCCTTAGCCACCTCAGGAAGGCCCACTTGTTCATGGTGCCTCTGACAGTCTCGATACGGAAGTTAGTCTGAGGCTCATAGTGGGTCTGTATACAGGAAATGGGAGCTTCAGGAATCATTTAAACGGGGTAGGGGGCATAAACGATGACACCTGTAGATTCTGTGTAGAAGAGGAGGAGACAGTGGATTACCTTTTTTTTAGTTTGAGGCTCTGAAGGTATCTTGCTTTGAGATCAGTGGACTGGGGAGAGATACTGGCGCAACAGGACCTGGTAAGAGGACGGTTTAACCTCTTCACGGGTACATACCGCCTACCTAGTGACGGGGGGGGGGGGGGGGGAGAGAGAGTCGTCAACAGCGTTTCAACGGCTTCCTGGTGGCCAATGGCCACTGGAGTCCCTTAAATTGAAATAGTTCTTTGTGTTGGGTAGAGCTCGTTTTTCTTTCCTGACATACTTCCCTCGGTGCAAGCCGGTCTTCAAAATTTAATTCAGAAACTGCGAACCCAACTCGAGCTCTATCCTGCCTCATTTATTTTTCCCGGACCCAACTCGGGTTTATCCTAACGCTAGCGTGTGTCATGTTACTAAAGCTACCAGTTATGCAATCCTATCTGCTGTAGCCCCTGTGCAGCCCAACAAGGTCAAAATAAGGCTCTCTCGCGCTTAACGTCACTTTCTCTTCTGTTTCATCACCTTGTGGTTTTTCTAGGCTGGCCGACATAGAGATCAAAGAGGATGAGGAGGATGAAGAGCAGATCATCGAAAGGCGTCGAAAGCAACGAGAAGAATTACTCAAAGTATTATGATTTTCCATTGTTGTGGGAGTGATCGAAGTTTTGGTTTCTCTTACGGTATTAAATTACGGCTGCTAGTGTTTATGAATGACTCCAGTTTTTGTTCTTACTAGCGATTGGGGGCAGTCAGCGAAGACTCAACGTCCAACTTTGCCTCGAACCTCGAACCTACTCCGCCTCCGCCGCCTCCAGAGAATCCCGACCCAGCTCCCCGAAAGAGGAAGTCGAGGTTCGAGCCTGAGCCTGAATCTGACGCTAATCAACCACCGAGCAAGCAGTCGGCGCCTCCGGTGAGACCAGACCGATGGGATATGTTCGCAGAAGCCGACACGCCTGTTACCTGCGTAGGTGTTGTTTTGACCTTCTGAAAATGTCTATCACTGTTTGATGGGATCTTGCTAACGTTTGGTTTTTTTGAATCCAGAGTCCCGGGGTCGTCGAAAAGGGTGGCATCGGAGCTGAAAACCCTTCGTTGACGGACAATTGGGACGACGCCGAAGGGTACTATCGAGTCAGAATCGGTGAAATCCTCGACTCTCGTTACGTTGTGTACGGTTACACCGGTCAGGGCGTCTTTTCCAACGTCGTTCGGGCCCGAGACAGCGCCCGAGGGAATCAAGACGTGGCGGTGAAAATCATACGTAACAACGAAGTCATGTGAGTTTGGTGGCCACTTAACCCCCCTGACACAGCCCCTTCGACTATTTCATTTTTACATTCACGCAGGCATAAGACCGGGCTGAGGGAGTTGGACGTTCTCAAAAGACTCAACGACGCCGATTCCGACGACCGTTTCCACTGCTTGCGTCTCTTCCGGCATTTCTTCCACAAACAGCATCTCTGTCTCGTCTTCGAACCTCTCAGTATGAATTTGCGAGAAGTGAGTGTTGTTTAGATGGATTCTGTTTGCCTGATGTACGTTACGTTAGAGGAGGAGGGGTTTTTCGCGGGATATGCTGAGTGCGGGTGTATCATGTACTCGTTCAATTGAAGATGTACATTAATGGGGCATTTTGCCGAATGTTAGATCTCAGTTTCATCAAAATAATATTGTGTAAGATAATGTAGCATTGAAAAATCGAATGTCCCACTGCTAAACTGGGATGCTCAATGCTTGAGATGAGCGGTACAGCCCCGTCTGAAAAATGATATTTTGCCCTCTTATCGATAAGAAGCTGGTCAAAGCAGCTGGAATGCAGTCAAAGCAGTTGGCTACGTCTACAACAAATACACAAATTCGGCCAACTTCAGGATGTAGGCCGACCCCGCCTAAAACCGAATTGCAGGTTCGAAAAAGGTTATTCATTTCAAAGAACCTCATGACATCATGCTTTTAAGTCCTTTGTGTTAGTCTTTTGATAGAATTGGGAGCTTTATGATAGAAAGAAAGTCCTCCTTTCATATTGAGCCGATTTGGATGAAATTGGGCTCAAAATGGTCGGCAAGGTGTCCCCAAGCACACAAGCAAATTGAACGTCTATTTGTAGTAGCTCGAGAAACCACTCAAAAATGCAATGTGGAGCTTTCTCGCGCCCTTAAACTTTTCTTATTCTTCTTCCTTCTTCCATTTTGGTTTATTATTCTTGGAATAATACACCTATGTTTTCGCGACGGGGGTCGACGACTCCGATCGGGCTCAAAATTTGACATTATCCGTTTCAAGAGGTCTACATTCTAAATCCGAAATGTCCGTCCGCCGTCCGCCGTCCAGGCCGTTTTGGGCAGTAGGAATTTTTTTAAAAATCTGAAATTTCGGCAAAATACTTGGTTTACCATCTAGTTGTGCCCGCAAGGTTTTCAGTCCGATCGCCCAAACCCGTGGGGCGCTATGGGGCTATAATGGGGCTACGGGAGGGGTTTTTTGAAGGCTTTTAGCTATCGGATCGAGTTAGGTGTCGTTTTCGAAGTATTTTTGGACGTAGAATCCATTTTTTGGGGTCCCGGAACGATCCGATTTCACTAGGGCGATCTTTAGGGCATTCGTGGGGCTAAAAATGGGATTTTTGAAGGATCCCAGGATGTTAAATATTTTTCGAGTAAAAAATACAGCATTTTTGAAAAAGACACATTTTTGAACAAAAAATCCAAAAAAAAAATTTTTTTTGAGATAAAAATCCAAAAAAAAATTTATTTAATTTTTTCATTGACAGAATTAAATTTCTGCACAAGTAACGTATATAAAAGAATAATAAACCCTTGTGTAAAATTTGCAGCGTTTTTTATCTTACGTTTGGATTTCAGGTTCTCAAAAAGTATGGCAAAGATGTCGGCCTCCACGTTAAAGCTGTGAGGTCCTACAGCCAGCAATTGCTGCTAGCGTTGAAACTCTTGAAGAAAGCGAATATCTTACACGCTGATATCAAACCCGACAATATTCTTGTAAGTAGTCATTTAAAAATGAAAAAAATCTTGAATAAGACACAGGCGCCTTGGTAGTCCTTTTGAGGAGTACTGATGACGAATCTGAACTCAATCCAATACTATCCGTTTATATTATAATATGAACAATTAAGACCAACAGTAGAGGAGTCATCTCTCTATTTAAACAAGGTGTGTGTATTGACTGCTCAAAGTAGGTAATTCGTAAGTACGTAACGTTTCGGTGTATTTATAAACCATCTTCAGGCCTTGGAAGAGATCACCACCAGGTCATGTACATCAGAAGGTAGTTGGACTTAATTATATCAATTATTGATATCACAAGAATGAGGAGGGTGTCCGGAATTTCAGATGTAGAACAACAATATGGGTAGGTTTGGAAAACCAAAATAGGTAATTCTCTAATTCGGGATGCCAGATTCGTAAGAAAGAATCGATTTTAACCATATCGATCTTTTTGGAAAGAATAATCGATTTTGTTTTACAAAAGTATCGATTCTTTTGAAAATTTTAATGAATCATTTAATGATTCTTCGTAGAATGGAAACCTCTCTCAGACTGTCGAGTTAACACATGCATTTTGATAAATCCACCTTTAGTCCATTTCAATGTGTCGCTATCCAATCATTACAGCTGACAAAGTGAACGAATTTTAAATGCCCTGTTTTCTGTTCTCTCAGGTAAACGAAAGCAAATTAGTCCTGAAATTATGCGACTTCGGCTCAGCCTCGCACGTAGCCGACAATGAAATCACGCCGTATCTCGTCAGCAGGTTCTACCGAGCCCCGGAAATCAGTAAGTGAACGTACAACCGTCAATGTAGCTATTAGGGTGTCTATTGACGTGGAGAACCTCGAAGACCTGTAATTCAGCGGGGATTACGAGGAGATTACTATTTTAAGGGAGGAATATCTAGCCAGGGTTGTTTGCAATTCCACCGGAGGGAGCTTATTCGTCGTAATCCGACCTTGCAATTCTACTTGTTTACTTTATGTTATCTGCTGGATCTTTTATATCAATTCCACCGAATACCGGTTATGGAGAGCAGAAGGCTGTCCGGTATTCACTTTATGACTGAACACAGGAGACATGCTCTAGTCCTCCTTACCACCAGGGAAACCCTCTCCCTCGCACACTGGACAACTCCCGAGCCTGAAGGGCCTCAGCACCATGTGCAGCTTGGATCGTCAGGCCGTGCAGGTTAGCCGGGAAGTCTGCTCAGTTGCTGTTGGGGTCTTGTGGTCAGAGAACAGTGAGAGCGTCTCCGAACAATGAGACACAAATCGGAAGAACCCAAACGCGAGTCTCCCTCTGGGCTCAACAGCATACTCCTCCTGCCACTGGTAGACAAGCATGGCCAGCTCATCTTGGCGCAGCCTCGCCCGAGAATTGAAAATTGACGACCACTGTGATTCTAACGATTGTAGTGCATTCACAGTAAAACAAATAACATGTTCTTCTGATGGTAAGGAGCCCCCTAGAGCCAAACGTGATAGGAATCTGTGAGGCCACTTTTTGACCGGTTTTGGTTTGTTAAACCATTATCATTACGGTACAGTCTAACTCTCAGACATGAGTGGGTTCGCCTCAAAAAGGTGGGAGTCTGTAAACTTGCTCCCAGGAGCGCCCTTCGTTGACCGACTTGCTCGTGCTTACCGCCATCTGAACCCTGCTTAACTCTTGTCTGCTTCAGTTTTAGGAATCCCTTACGATTTCGGGATCGACATGTGGTCGGCTGGGTGCACCATTTACGAGCTCTACACCGGCAAAATCATGTTTCCGGGAAAATCAAATAACCAGGCAAGTTTTTTTATGCGTCACAATGTTTTTCTTTGTTTTTATTTTTTTAATTTTTACGAAAAACCGGGTGTGTTCGGCGATGTTTAACAGCGTGCCTAATTTACAGATGTTGAAATTATTTATGGATCTCAAAGGTAAGATGCCTAATAAATTGATCAGGAAGGGACAGTTCAAGGACCATCATTTCGACACAAATTGTAATTTCCTGTCTCACGAGGTGGACAAAGTGACTGAAAGGGTGAGTAGCCATTTTCTTATACAAGGGTCATCGCAAAAGCAAGTTTCTTTTCAGTGGCGCTTTCATTCCTTAAAAACTGACAAGAAATTGAAGGGACCAGTGCATTTGTAATTCACCCAAAAAGGGTTTCAATGCCAGGAAAAGATGGTAATCACTGGTGGCGAGGTCTGGAGAGTCTGGTGGGTGGGGGGAAAACGTCCCAATCAAATTTGGTTGCTGTGTCAGATTTGCTGAATGGTGCCTCGCATTGTCATGATAAAGCGGCACTTTTTTCTTCACAATTTGGCAGCATTAATGGTCTCACCTTTAGGAAGGTAGTCAACCAACCTGTGCAAATCGCCACATTGGCCTCCACCAGTGTCGAACTCAATGGGCGCCCACTGCGCTGCTCATCATGCAGCAATACGGCCTTCCTCAAAACTCTTACGCCACTTTCGGACCATTTGAACACTTTTCATATTGTGCTAGACAACGTAAAGTAAATTAAAGTGAGTTTTACGTCAAGATTTTTGACCTCTTGGGCCTGACATGAAAGGGTGCTAATTTATTGATGAATCACTTAAACCCAGCTGCACTTTTATTCCCAAAATGTCCATTGTCGTCAACGGGATTGGCGGCCACCTTGCTAGACAATATCTACGATGAATTTCAATATCGCTCACGCCCTCCTTGGTCAGGAATTTGATCACAAAAAGCACTTCGCTATCGGACGAAATGGACGATTATCTAAATCTCCCCTAGCAGTCAAAGGAAGAGATAGGAAGTATCAAAATCTCCCGGTCTAGACCTATCTTTTAATGCTGTTATTTATTACACTTGCCCATACAACATGTGCGACATTTACACTTACACGAGATTTACACTTGCCCCTCAAATGGGTGGGGCAAGTGTAACTTGTTTCCTATTTTTATATTGTTCATTACTAAGAAGTTAATCAATCGAGCTTTTGACTTCAAAATTTAACCAATAATCAAGGATAGTGTGTCAAACCTATGGTCAAATTTTCAAAAAGATTGGATGGAAATTGCAGTTGTGATGAGTGTTCAAAGTTGAACTAACGATTTTCTGGGTTACACTTACCTTACCTTTTACTTTTTGTAATCCTTGGAGTGGTTACGACGAATGGGGAAATTTCTTTGGTTTCTTCAACAGGGTGGATTTGATGGGTTCTTTAAAGGGGAGGTTTTGATGGTTTTCGGCCTACTGGGGAGATTTTGATGATTCCCCGACGAAATCGCGATCCGAAATCCAGGATATGGAAACTTACTTTTGGGATGAACCTCGAACTATTGAGCAGTGCGAACTTGACAAAATCTGAGATCAATTCACGTCGCACTCTTCTTTTATTTTTAGGAAAAGACCGTAGTCATGTCCACCATATCGGCCAGCCGCGACCTCCAAGCAGAACTCGTCGGGAACCAACACCTTCCCGAGGATCAGGCCCGGAAGGTGAACCAATTGAAGGACCTTCTGGACAAAGTTCTCATGCTCGACTCGAGCAAACGGATCGCCCTCAACCAAGCTCTTACACACCCGTTCATCCAAGAAAAGATATGAGAAACCTCTCGAGAGGTAAACTAAGGTGTATGGGTATCCAAAAAATATTCCAACTATGAAATTATTTGATTTTATCAAGTGTAACCGATTATTCATTTCATAATTTTGTTGATCATAAGAGGAATTTGTTCGTAGTTAGATGTCGTAAGAACTCTTTGGTTTATAGTGTTCAAAATAAATTGATTTCTAAGATGACAGGCATTCAACGTTCATACCTATTGTAAATAACCTAAATTTGCAGTAGTCCTTCGTTCCAACATTTTAGAGCAATTTTGTTCAAGTGGAATCGGCTTGTTTCCATGTAGTCGAGCCAAACCGTCAAGATACCGGGAACTTATCTTTCCCGCTATCCTGACGTTAAATTTGAGCTGTTGGTCTTCAACTTCTCACGCCCATGTTTCTGTTACAGAGCTCAAGGCCATCCACGAACCGTTAATCCCGTGTGGGGCTCAGGTTTCCGAATTTTGGGGAAACGAAGGTTATAACCCTGAAGCAGAACTTACTTTCATTAGTTTTTTCTTTTCACCCTTCCAGTTTTTCTCCCTTCCACAACATGGAATAGTACCGCAGTTTAAATTCACATTCGCAGCGTGTTGTCAACCAATAAGGCATTTTCACCTTCACTGTCGCCGAAACTTTTCCATGTTGTGGTTTCAAATCAGCGATAACATTCAATAACTGCATGAAACTCACACCGTGAGGATTCAGTCTATCGCTGGTTGCTCAAATGCATTAAACAAATTATTGACTTTTCTTTGTTGTTGATGCCTTGAGACTAAACAGTTTTTGTTCCGTTGGGTTTCCACAGGCGAGCGGTTGGTAGCACTGAGCCACCGCCCGAATTTAAAGCAGGAGTTTGCCGTAGGTAATTTGTAGGTCTTCCAATGTAACTCCGTAAGTCAACATAAGTTTTCTTTAAAAAAAAAATAAAACTTTATTTTTTCTTCAGTTTTCCTCATATTTTTTCTTTAAAACAAACTCTAATGTCTATTTTTTTATTTGGTTTGGCTCTACGTGTTCTGTAGGTGAGCTCTGAGACTGAGGGGTAGTTTCAACTTCGGCGGCTTTCGGATTTCGAAATCAGGTTGTACCGATACTGATAACTTAATTTCCATTTTGGCAGGTTTTTTTTTTTTTTTTTTTACTTTACTGTTAGATGGCATTGGAGAAGGTTTTTTTTGGGGGGGGGGGGGGGAGTGTGCGATATAGGGGAGAAATAAGTTATGGAAAATTTGGACAACTGCCGGTCGGTGGAAATGGGCGATAACTTCTGTCGCTTTTTGATATCATGTAGTGGGTTTTGGATGTTATCACGGAGGGCTTTTCGGGTTTTAACTCCGCACAAACCATCGTTCGGTGGCTTAAGATCAATAAACTTTTTATCCACAAGCCTAACGAGGTTATATCTTTATAATCTAAGGGTGCATCTCCACCTAGCCTGGCTCCGTGCGAATAATCGGACGGCGGGCCATGTACATGCGCTTTGTAAAGCAACGTCTTTTTTGGGTTCAATTGACCAACCCTCGAGAACCCAAAAAAGACGTTATACGCTACTGGTCAAGAAACTCAACCCCTTATTGTAAAGCAACTTCCAGATCAGTTGAAATCATATTGACGGAGTCTTGTACCTACTTGACTCGGGCGGATCCCCAACCATTTGGGACAAACCTTTGAGTCACTCTAATTGCATTCGGATTAGTGTCTCCGATTTACCGGGTGGGGGGGGGGGGGGAATTGTATCCCAATGAATGGCCAAGAAAAAGGCACTGTAGGCTTCTGTTGGAGTGAACAGTGATGCTAAGATGGGGTAGTAGAATTCCTTGGTGACGAAGGTATTTTTATCTAAAAAAAAAAAAAAAAAAAAAAACTTAAAAAATTATTCACCACCAATTAGCCCAATTTGCGGGGAATGGCCGCTTCTAATAGCCCAAATTGCTACAAGGAGCAACCTGACACTTTTTCCTGCGAACACTGATGAAAGGTGAAAATTTGCACGACGGCGAAAATGCGAAACAGGTCTTTTGATAAGGGGAGGGGGCTGGAGGTTACTGGGATTGGAAGGGCGAGGAAAAGTAGTTAACGTCATTCGGGACTGTGATTCACGGTAGAAACAAAAACGCTGCAAATTTTACAGAAGGGTTTATTATTCTTTGATATAAGTTACTTGTGCAGAAATTTAATTCTGCCAATGAAAAAAAATTAAAAATTTTTTTGGATTTTTATTTAAAAAAAGAAATTTTTATTGGTTTTTTATTTTTCAAACAAAATTTTTTTTTGGATTTTTATTTTTCAAAAAAAAAACTGTGGATTTTTTGTTTTGTTGTTACTTGAAAAATATTTGACCTCCTGGGATCGTTCAAAAATCCCATTTGTAGCCCCATGAAAGCCCTATTGATCGCAACAGTGAAATTGGATCGTTCGGGGACCCCAAAAAATGGATTCTACGTCCAAAAACACTTCGAAAACGACACCTAACTAGATCCCATAGCTAAAAGCCTTCATAAACCCCCTCCCGTAGCCCCATTTTAGCCCCATAGCGCCCCACGGGTTTGGGCGATCGGGCTGAAAACCTTGCGGGCACAACCAGATGGTTAACCAAGTATTTTGTCAAAAATTCAAATTTGTAGAAAAATTCCTACGGCCCAGACGGCGGACGGACATTTAGGTTTTGGAATCGACCTCTTGAAACGGATAATTTCAAATTTTGAGGCCGTTCGGAGTCGTCGACCTCCGTCGCGAAAACAGGTGTATTATTTCAAGAATAACAAACCAAAAAGCGCTGTAATGGATGCCCTCCTATTCAGTACACCAGGAGTCCTGTGTACCTGTGCTGGGCTCGAATTATTATTATGATTTATTTATTTTTTGTAAAACAAATCGATTTTGATCGGTTGTTCGGCCCAAAAAATTGATTATCTTTTGACCCTACTATGGTAATAGTAACGTCGGCAACATAGGTGGGGTGTGAATTCATTCCTCTATTCGTAGAGGATGCTGTTGCTGGCTAACGCTTTGCTAAGGGCGAGTTTTCACAGACTACCGCCGGTTTCCATGCTGTGGGATTTAGCGTCAGGCCTCGAAAATGTGCATTGATCACCAGCTGCTGCCTCTAAAAAGACTGCGAGGTTCGTTTTGCTGCTGATCTTTTTTCAGTTTCAGGTTCCTTTGTACGGAGGAAATGTCCACGACAAGATGGTTGAATCTCGGCAAATTCCATTCAACGAAGCCATGAAACAGAATCTGTATCTGACGTGCTGTTATGAATAAACCTTTGAAATGACGAAATGTCTCTCTCTCTCCCGCTGCCAGCATCTGACACTGTTGACTGGTCATTCTGGGAAAAAGTGGCAAATTTGAGTAAGTCCTAAGAAGTTAAAAAAGTATTAAATACTTTTCTCTCCACAGAAGTTATTTGAAAAAAAAAAAAAAAAATTGTTAACATTGACGATTCCCAAATCAGGAATAACTCCGTAGTGCGAAGTTTGACAACGTCTCTCTTAAGACGGCCAGAAATCACAAATTTTTAACCACACTTGCACGCACGCAGTCCGAAGTCTGTCAAAGTGGGTCGGAAAGTTTGATGTTACGTAGCAAACCGCCGGTGAGGGTAGCAAAACAAAACTTGGGGAAAACCATCACCTTTATTTGTGTTAAATAACATACATAACAAAACTCCAACGAAATAAATAAGTTTGAACTTTCAACAAGCAGGGGACATTTTAACAAAGTACCAGTGTAACCTAAGTAAGCACACTTGCAATACTGTTGTTTTCCACGGAGGCTCCAAGGATAGTGTATGTGAATTTCTGTTCCTTTTTTCACACCCTACCTTTAAATATCATCATTGAAACAAAAACGAGGGATTGGTCTGCAAGAAAACCAACTTTCGTTATTTAGTTTAAAAAAACATTAAATCCCAACCGGGATTTCACTCTTTGCCACATTTGGTATCCCCACCTTTGAGGGAACCAGGCAATCAGTGTTGCCCGAAGTGATAGTTCAACATGTCCAACTTAACAGACACTAACCACACCGTCCGGCAACACTGTCACCATCTCAAATTAGAAAATGCATTTATCTGCGGCAACATACTAGCCATCTTTGGTATTTCACACATTAACAGTAACAACTATTAAAGACAACTATGTCAATCAATAAATAACTAATAGCAAAAAACGTATAAATATGAATTCAACAAACTGGATTTTCTAACGAGAGTATTAAAGGCAATAAAGTGATACAAAAAAAAAAAAAAAAAAAAAAATACATTTTCAAGCTTGTCAAGCTCGACCGTAAAAAAGTCTAAAAACCAAAACGATTTAACAATAAACTAAGGCAGAGTTAATGAAATTACTTAAACTTTAACAATAACAAATGACTATGATTTAACAAGGAACTAAAAAATTAAAGATAATGCTTGTCAACTTTCGTAAAGTTGGTTATTAAAATGGTCAATTTGTGGCTTTGTCAATAAAAGCTCCCCAACTGATGAACGTTTTCATTAGTTGAAGCTTACTTGGTGACTACAGAGTTAGCCTCTATACTGGTGAGGACTGGATGATCTGAAACGAGAAATAGTCGCGTGAGTGTTGGTAGTTTCATGGGAAACAACAAGTTTTCATCATGGTGCCTACCTGACCAATAGTTGACTCTCGTTTGTACGCCGTATGTCTTCCAGTATTGCCATAATGGTTACTGCTGGAGCTAGCGAACGTTAGAACAAGTATCAGTACTAGTCAGCAGGTTATTTGTTATGGGACAGATCTAAAGGCTATCTTGAGACATGTTACTGGTGCATGAGACAGGAAGAATTAGCACGATGACTCCGCTCGGTCAATTAGGTTGACTAATTAATTTATGTGAATAGTGCATTGTGATTATTGTGTGTTGTCTGGGATATCGCAAAGGAACTAACTTGTAGTCTGAAGAGGCAACCAAACATCGTCTCTGGCCCTGGGAGTAACTTGAGTTGCCTGAAAAGGAAATGACACTAGTTAGTATGAGGGTTTCTATTGTTCATTACGTCAACGTCATGGCCACATGGGAAGCTCTACTGGTAGGGTATAGAGGGAGAGAGGACGGGAAGGTTTGGGGCCCTCCACAGGATGGATAAAGACGGTTTGGGTGCTTGCTATTTATGTGGGTGGCATTACAATTCCAAGCTGTACGCTTGCCAACGTTGCCACTTCCTCTCATTGACGCGTAACCCTTGCAGTGTAAGAAGTATAATGCACTATCCGATCTACACTACAACGTCCTATCTTATCTTATATACGATATATAAGATAATAAAATATAATATAATTATATATAAATATTATAAACTTTACGATATTATCTACTATATTGGAGCTGCAACACGAAGAAGGGGTCTGAGGCCAGGTGGGAAACAGTAGGGGGTTGGCTGGCTTCAGCGAGCAGGGGGTGGTACCCTTGGTTATACTTATGGAGGGCCAATGCCTTACTCTTCAACGTAGGGTACGCTTGCAACCAAAGCCTCACGCAATACTTGATATTCAAAAGTAACAGGTCAGAAACTGACTGTCTTGCAAATAATGAACTTGAACCTAATGGTCCTACAGACCAAAATTGTAGTAAATTTGATTCTTTGTATTAATTGAAGTAAATTGTAGTAAACCAAGACAACTAACTTGAATTTTGTGGGTCGGCGTTGGGGAAAAACCCACTAAAAACGACGAAATTGTTGCCCTGAGGGACAACATGAGAGAGGCCGTAATGCTTTTGAAGGAATAATAACAATTTGTGCGAAGGTCGGTCAACTGCCAGTTTTTTGGGTTCTACGTGTTTTTCCTGAAACACGAAACAATCCAGAGATGATTGTGGCTGGTTTAGTGTGTGTTGCTGGTAAATCTCAAGATGAAAGGACGGAAATAGCTCGATACACACTTGAAGCACATGCTCGAACAGCTTTTTCCCGCATCCGATTCCCTGCCAGAACTCGTGAATGTAGAAATCCAAAATGCAGAGGGCGAGAGTTTCGTGACACTTGCCGTCCATATTGTAAATGAACAGTTTTTCCCAGCCCGTCTTTAGAAAGCCGATGACGGATCCTTCACCCCTACACAAAAATCATAATAATTAGGTAGTATAAACCAAGAGGTCAATCGGAGTCGTCGAAATATAACCCGTGCAGTACCCGCAGTCGTCTCTGTCGACGAGCAGGTAAACAGTGTGATCGGTATTTCTTAGCTTGTCCCAGCTTGTCACCGGTTTGAGGAGTCCTTGAGCTTCGGCGGAGGCGAGTCCCATGTTGTCGAGAATGCTGATAATAACATCTTGCGCGGCCCTGGAAAAATAAGGATTTAGAGGTCAATTGATTTCGTGAGTCAATCTGTTCCTAAAGTGGAGGGAAACGCGGTACCAGCCCGTCATGCAGGGAGAGTGTGCTAGAACTATCGGCCTCACTCAGGCAAACAAGTACCTACCTTGTGGTGGGGCTCCACATCTGGGACTGTACAGACCCCCTTCGTGGGAGGCACAGCCCTGCAGTGGGCGAGGCCCACCTGTCAGAATGCTAGTGTTCAAATAAGGTTTCGTTTTCTGAGTAATTTTGAACGCATAATCCATTTTTCGAGGTCCCACATCTGACCGAAAATTGTACTTACAGAAAAAATCACAACAAATTACTCAGGGAAGCATAACTAGCCACCAGCCTTCCTAACTCTTGAGTGTATAGCCTTCTCATAACCGTCCACCATCTGAGCCTTCCTCTCACACTACCACAATCAGGAAATGGCCGAATCTCAGGCTTATACTAAAAGGGTTGGATTCAGTCAGATGACAGCTACTGCAAAACAGCATTAAATTTTCCCTCTCGCTGCAAACATTGCTCAACCAAGTAAACAAATTTAATGATCCTCGTCGCCTCAAATTATCCTCCAAAGTGCAATAATTGCACTGAGAAATTATTTCTCAACTCCTATTATGAACATTACACTAAAAACTGTCATTCTCACCTCAATCCTCTATTGTCCGCTGTCGTGAAGTGCAGTTGGTGGCTGATTGGGGCGATTTCACGTTTGAAAATGTTTCGCAACGGGTAGTTGAAATTCATGACGAGCTAACGGGTAAGCTGGGATAGAGAGTTGCGGTCGAGAAAGAAAAAATCACAAAGGGAAACAACAAATCACGTAAAAAACATCGGCTGTCATAGATCATCTCCTTTCGGTAGGCACTTTCTGAGAACCGCGAAATACCACGTGACGTCACGCTTCCTGAAGGTCATGGGCAGAGCAGTTTCAACACACGACGTTTTCGTAAAATACCGAACATTTTCGTCGGGAAAGTAATTTGTGATGATGCAATGATATAAGATAAAATTTAGATTCTAAATTTTAAAGGGAATATTTTTACAGGGGTTGTTCGAAAAAACTTCTACATGGGGAGAGCTTAGCTGGCAGCCATGGCGTAACAGCCACACCACAGAAACTAGCGTTTACTTGGTCTGTGGAGAGCTAACGCGAGCGCTCACTCGACTTTATTTAAATACTCTGTATTTAAATAAATTTTATACAGAGTGTTTGGGGTCTGCATAGATGAGGTGATTAGGGGGAGAAATGACTCCTCTGCTGAGTACTAAATTGTTTATTTAAATAAACAATTGTAGCGTCGTGACCGGGTTCGAGCAGAGTTTGACAATAGTAATTTTTGAAATTTGGACCCACTTTTTAAAATAATCCAGCTCCATGACTGATGGCAAGTGAAACGACTGAAAAAACAATTTGGCAATACTGTACTACTGAAATAAAAGATTGATTGTTCAAGAGGTACCAATAACCCTCTATGACGGTTCTCCACCCTCAAAACAACCTTCTTGCTACTACCTATTATAATTACGGTGACCAGGCGTACTACTTTGGAAGGACATGTACTACTTTTGGGTTCAATGTACTACCACGTATCATGTACTACCTAGCGTACTACTTTTTGCCTTTCTTGCCAAAAATTTAAAAAATTGAAAAACCAAAACAAAAACAAAAAGTTGTGAAAGTTCGGTGGGAAGGGGGAATTAGGGAATTTAGGTACCTACGTGGTCAGAGGGAAATTTTTCGCTGGTCATCCTGACGGGTTGGGCATCCTACGTTGGTTGATTGTACTAACCAAAAAGAAATTAAGTTGGCCCCAATAATGGTTCGGTACTTCGATCCAAATGCCTGTACTATCCAAATAAAACTACAGATAAGGGATAGCCTATAGGTACCTATAATGTATTACATTGGTGTGTATATATATTTATATATGTCATAGTTTGGAAAATGTACTACTTTTTAGGAAGAAAAATCTGGTCACCGTATTATATTATTTATATACACCGTATTATAATTTATAATAGGAATTTTCCTTCGAACCACTTCGAAGCCCCCCCCCCCCCCCTTAAAAACGCTGCAAATTTTACACAAGGGTTTATTATTCTTTGATATAGGTTACTTGGGCAAAACTTATTTCTGTGTCAAAAGAAAACATTTTGGAAAAAAAAATTTTTGAATTTTTTTTAAAACTACCTATTTTTTACTCGAAAAATATTTAACCTCCTGGGATCCTTCAAAAATCCCATTTTTAGCCCCACGAAAGCCCTATAGATTGCCACAGTGAAATCGGATCGTTCCGGGACCCCCAAAAATACTTCGAAAACGACACCTAACTCGATCTCATAGCTAAAAGCCTTCAAAAACCGCCTCCCATACCCCCATAGCGCCCCACGGGTTTGGGCGATCGGACTGAAAACCTTGCGGGCACAACTAGATGGTAAACCAAGTATTTTGTCAAAATTTCAGATTTAAAAAAAAATTCCTACTGCCCAAAACGGCCCGGACGGCGTACGGCGGACGGGCATTTCGGATGAGGTGGTTAGGGTGAGAAATGACTCCTCTGCTGAGTACTAAATTGTTTATTGGAATAAACAATTTAGTACTCAGCAGAGGAGTCATTTCTCACCCTAACCACCTCATTGGATTAGACCTCTGCACCGTCGGCAAACACCACACTGGGCATTTCGGATTTTGAATGTAGACCTCTTGAAACGGATGATGTCAAATTAAGAGGGCGATCGGAGTCGTCGATCCCCGTCGCGAAAACATAGGTGTATTATTCCAAGAATTATAAACCAAAATCTAGTTTGGCGAGCATAGCGCGTGAAAAGTCTGAAACCACCAAAAAGTAGCTCTATGTGGCGTATCTGAGCTCCTAAAGTGGAAAAACGGGAAATTAAACTTTTTCTAAGAGATTTGGGGGGGGGGGGGGGGAAATCCGTTTTGGCGAGTAGATGACGACCCAAAGTTGCTCAACGTGGCGGATCTAAGCTTCAAAAGTGGAGCAAAAATCAGGGTAATGCGTACTTGACTGGATGATGAGGTTGCTGTGGGACAAGGGATGTGGTTCGAAGGCTACCCCCCCCCCCCCCCCCCCCCCAAATCCAGGGTCAAACCCAACAATCTGTATTTTTTTTTTTTTTTTAAACTGCACAATATGGGAAAACGAGTTGTTGGGTCTGAGGCCAGGAGGGATACCGTCGGGGGGTTGGCTGGCGTAGACAACAGAGGCCCCCTAGTCTATTTACATACTCGCCCAGCTGAATTTTTCAAGACAAATTTCAAACTTTTCCAGCTTTTAGAAGTACCTACCTTAAAATATAAATTATACTGACACGAATCAATAGATAGCTGGATAAAATTTGTTTTGGTGAACCAGGGAATTCGCATTAAAACTGGATACTCGACGAATTCGGCTCTTGACAGTGGGTTAGAAGGTTGTTCCTGATGGGGTTTTCGGGTTTTAACTCCGCATAAACCAAGTATACGATGTATACATCGTTAGGCGGCTTAAGATCGGCCACACATTTTTAAACACGCTGACAGTCCTAAATCTGTCAAAGTGGGAAGGAAAGTTTGATGTTACGTTGCAAACCGCCGGTGAGGGTAGCAAAACAAAACATGGGGAAAACCATCACCTTTATTTGTGTTAAATAACATACATAACAAAACTCCAACGAAATAAATAAGTTTGAACTTTCAACAAGCAGGGGACATTTTAACTAAGTACCAAAGTAACCTATGTAAGCACATTTGCAATACTGTTGTTTTCCACGGAGGCTCCAGGGATAGTGTGGGTGAATTTCTGTTCCTTTTTTTTCAACAACATCATTTTGCCACCTTCGAGGAAATAATTGACGAAATTACGGATAGATCCTGCTACTGAAGATTAGTTTTGTTAAAGCATTTCACAATTTAGAGCGACACATAAGATTCAGAACAGATCATTTCAAAAAGATCTGTAAAGTAAAAAAATCACAGATATCTTCAAGGGTAATATATAACGACCCGACGAAAAAAGGAGGTTTGCACGCGAAATTTATTTTGAATCACGGCCAAACATATAACGTCAAATTTGAATAAAACTGAGATTTTCATCAAAGTTTGAACAGAAAAAAAGTAATGCTCGTAATAACGCCATAACTAATTAGCCAGAGAACTGCGATAGAAAATTTGAGAAAAACCAAATAGGACATCGACACCATCAATTTTAAAAAAGACAAAATAATTTCACGAGAATTCAGACTATTTTCTTCAGGCTGATAGATCACACCCTATCTTTAAATATCATCATTGAAATAAAAACGGATTGGTCTGCAAGAAAACCAACTATTGTTATTTAGTTAAAAAAAAATTAAATCCCAACCGGGATTTCACTCTTTGCCACATTTGGTATCCCCACCTTTGAGGGAACCAGGCAATCAGTGTTGCCCGAAATGATAGTTCAACATGTCCAACTTAACAGACACTAACCACACCGTCCGGCAACACTGTCACCATCTCAAATTAGAAAATGCATTCATCTGCGGCAACATACTAGCCATCTTTGGTATTTCACACATTAACAGTAACAACTATTAAGACAACTATGTCTATCAATAAATAACTAATAGCAAAAACGTATAAATATGAATTCAACAAACTGGATTTTCTAACATGAGTATTTAAGGCAATAAAGTGATACAAACAAAACCTTACAAAAATACATTTTCAAGCTTGTCCGTAAAAAAGTTTAAAAACCAAAGCGATTTAACAATAAACTAGTTAGGTTAAGGCAGAGTTAATACAATTAATTAAACATGAACAATAACAAATGACTATGATTTGACAAGGAACTAGAAAATTAAAGATAATGCTTGTCAACTTTTGTAAAGCTGGTAATTGAAATGGACAATTTGTGGCCATGGGTTGTATTTGTGTTGGAGTTGTGCCGGGTGTGCTGAGTGTTGTGTTTGGGTGCTGCACTCTTGCACGATGGGGCTACTGAAAGAAATAGCAGAAAAAAAAATCAATTATATAAATGAGAGACAGTGCCGGACACAAAGGTTTATCATTATTATGAATTAGGTATTTTATAACTAGAGTAGATAAGGTGGGGGAAGTGCAAACATGGGGCAAGTGCATAAGTGGAAGTAAAAATGCTGCTATGAACAATTTCCAGGCTACTTTGAAACTACATGCCTGACATCACTTGTCAGTATGGTAACCTGGCTGAAAGGTTATGAAGTCACAATGTGCCACTTCACTCAGTTGACCAGTTCAGAGCTCCCTTTTTCTCATGTTTCTGATTGACTGAATTTAATGTATCAATGTTGTGAACGGATCTGTAAAAGATTTGTTTCGTTTTATGAGTTATTGCCTGATTTTAAACTTTTAAATTGCTAAAGGATCATTGAGAGATTTTGTTTTTTACACTTGCCCCAGTAAAACCAGAATGAGCATTTCAAACATTGAACAGTCCAGTTACGCACTTAACCCACTTCAAGGGCAAGTGTAAGTGTGTAAGTCAGGGTATCATGAAATATTTTATAACTGGAGGCTTTAGAGCGAGAGAGGCATAGCAGACTTTGGTTGGGCAGGAGATGTAAAATGGCCAATCATGCAACCCAACCAGAAAAATTGAACAAACATTTTACAACCCAAAAGAAAGAAAAAAAAAGCTCCACAACTGATGAACGATTTCATTAGGTTGAAACTTACTTGGTGACTACAGAGTTAGCCTCTATACTGGTGAGGACTGGATGATCTGAAACGAGAAATAGTCGCGTGAGTGTTGGTAGTTTCATGGGAAACAACAAGTTTTCATCGTGGTGCCTACCTGACCAATAGTTGACTCTCGTTTGTACGCAGTATGTCTTCCAGTATTGCCATAATGGTTACTGCTGGAGCTAGCGAACGTTAGAACAAATATCAGTACTAGTCAGCAGGTTATTTGTTATGGGACAGATCTAAAGGCTATCTTGAGACATGTTACTGGTGCATGAGACAGGAAGAATTAGCAAGATTACTCTGCATGGTCAATTAGGTTGACTAATTAGTTGATGTGAATAGTGCATTGTGATTATTGTGTGTCGTCTGGGATATCGCAAAGGAACTAACTTGTAGTCTGAAGAGGTAACCAAAAATCCGCTCTGGCCCTGGGAGTAACTTGAGTTGCCTGAAAACGAAACGTCACAAGTTAATATGAGGGTTCCTATTGTTCATTACGTCAACGTCATGGCAACAAAGGAACAACCCTGGTCGGGTATAGAGGGAGAGAGGACGGGAAGGTTTAGGGCCCTCCGCAGGATGGATAATGACGGTTTGGGGGTTTGCTATTTATGAGGGTGGCGTTAAAATTCCAAGCGGTATGCTTGCCAACGTTGCCACTTCCTCTCATTGACGCGTAACCCTTGGAGAGTAAGAAGTATAATAATTGATCTACACTACACTGTCATATCTTATCTTATATACAATATATAAGATAATAAAGTATAATACATATACTTTACGATATTATCTACTGTATTGGAGCTGCAACACAAAGAAGGGGTCTGAGGCCAGGTGGAAAACGGTTGGGGGTTGGCTGGCTTCCGCGTTCAGGGGGTGGCCCACTGGTTATACTTAGGAGGGCCAATGCGTTCATCTTCAACGTAGGGGACGCTTGCAACCACAGCCTCACGCAATACTTGACATTCAAAAGTAACAGGCCAGAAACTGACGTCTTGCAAATAATTTCCCCAATTATGGAACTTGAATCGAATGGTCCTACAAACCAAAATTGTAGTAAATTTAATTCTGAACACTATTCGTCTCGGTCAAAAACCTCGAAAAAAGCTCCGTTTAGCAGTTATAGGCCAAATACTGAAATATAATTGGGGGTTGGTGCTACGTTAAAATGATTGCTTGCAAAATACACAGATTTAGCTGTCGAAAGGTTCCATTCGAATCTGACGTCCTTCTGAAATTGGGCACCTCAAATCCAACAGAGCAAGGTTTGGCAACGCTGCACTCGAAATCATCCCTTCTTTCCATTTATAACGGATCCACTGATTTCCCTCTAACCACTCGGAATCGTGAGAATAGTGGAGATTGGCCCAATGGTATATGTATCCGAGTTATATTGGGATTAGGGCCAAGAACGGGAAAACTCTACTTCATTTGCCGAGCTTTCGAGCAGTACGTGCGCAACTGAGTTCCAGCATTGGTTAGTTTGTTTAAATTTGTAGTGTAGGCCGGTGCTCTTATCCTCTCCCCTCTTTCGTTAAAAACAGACCATAAATTTTGAAATACCCTACGAAGACTCGCCAACTGAGGACAGTAATGCACCACATGCCCTGATGAAGAACACATACTGCTTGAAAGCTCGGCAAATGAGTTTTCCCGTTCTTGGCCCTAAGCCCAATAAAACTCGGACACATATACTCAGAATCGTGTTGCTTCCTTTAAGCGAGGTGTCTCTTCAAAGTAATAACAGAAATAGTACCTGTTGAAGGGGGTCCCAAACCTGTCAGAACACACCATGGGGATTTTGAGGGACTTCAAGTGAGATCTTGAAGGACAGGAAGTTGAATAAGGTTTTCGAAGATTCCACACCGTACCAAGACAACTTACTTAAATTTTGTGGTTCGGCTTTGGGGAAAAACCCACTGAAAACGACGAAATTGTTGCTCTGAGGGACAACATCAGAGAGGCCGTAATGCTTTTGAAGGAACAATAAAAACTTGTGCGAAGGTCGGTCAACTGCCAGTTTTTCGGGTTCGACGTTTTCTTCCTGAAACACGAAACAATCCAGAGATGATTGTGTGGCTGGTAAATCTCAAGATAAAAGGACGGAAATAGCTCGATACACACTTGAAGCATATGCTCGAACAGCTTTTTCCCGCATCCGGTTCTCTGCCGGGACTCGTGAACGTAGAAATCCAAAACGCAGAGGGCGAGAGATTCGTGACACTTGCCGTCCAAATTGTAAACGTACAGTTTTTTCCAGCCCATCTTGAGAAGGCCGACGACGGATCCTTCACCCCTACACAAAAATCATAATAATTAGGTAGTATAAAACAAGAGGTCAATCGGAGTCGTCGAGATATAACCCGTGCAGTACCCGCAGTCGTCTCTGTCGACGAGCAGGTAAACAGTGTGATCGGAATTTCTCAGCTTGTCCCAGCTTGTGATCGGTTTGAGGAGTTCTTGAGCTTTGGCGGATGCGAGTCCCATGTCGTCGAGAATTCTGATGATAACATCTTGCGCAGCCCTGGAAAAATATGATTTAGAGGTCAATTGATTTCGTAAGTCAATCCTTAGAATCCATGTCACAGACACAACAGCGCAATTTCTCATGAGATACAATCAATGTAGTTATGTAGCAAAGGTTGGAAAAGGTGCGAGTGTGTGCCGGGGAGCGCAAATTGGGAAATGTGGGCCCATACTCGAAGAGAGCATTCAAGGAAGATGATTTGGGTCAATAATACAAAATACGAGGCAGATGCTTAAATCTCCACTGGGTCCTGAAGAACGTCTTCAGAGGAGCCAGCAGGGTTTTGGGGAGAAAAAGCTTTTCTTCTGTTTTTCGCTTTTATCTAGAAACCTCTGCGTTTATCGTGGAAACGCACTAATACCAAAATTAAAGTAGAGAAAATTTCTTGCAAAATACATGTGCGAAAATTTATTATCGGTACAATAGTAAGACCGATAGAGCGCGCTGAAAAATGACCACCTATTCGTAATCTGCAAAAACTGGGAAAACCCCTGTTTCTACTGTATCCTACCCCATCACTTGACCTATTATTCAAATGGCCGAGCGAAATGAGGCCCCCCTGTCAACAAAATACTCGGTTTACCATCTGGTTGTTCCCGCAAGATTTTTAGCCCAATCGCACAAACCCGTGGGGCGCTGAGGGGCTAAAATGAGGCTACAGGAGGGGTTTTCAAAGGTTTTCGGCAATGGGGTCGAGTTAGGTGTCGTTTTCCAAGTATTTTTGGACGAAGAGTCTATTTTTGGTGGTCCCAGAATGATCCAATTTCACTGAGGAGATCCATGGGGCTTTCAAGGGGCTACAAATGGGATTTTTGAAGGATATCAGGAGATGTCGTTTTCCGAGTAATTTTGAACGCATCAATTTTTCGAGGTCCCACATCTGTCCGAAAATTGCACCTACAGAAAAAATCACTCAGGGAACACAACTAGCCACCAGACTTCCTAATTCTGAGTGTTTTGTTTTACGTTCTCAACCGAATCTGAGCCTTCCTCTCACACTACCACAATCAAGAACTGGCCGATTCTCAGGCTTACACTAAAGGGGTTGGATTCACTCAGATGACAATGTCAACTTCGAACAATCTTCTTTCTCCTCAGATTCAAGTAGGTACATAACGTCCGTAAGTGACACAAAATAATTAAAGAAGTCGGTGCAGCCTGGTTGATCACCGGAGCGTGAAACGTCGAAACAGTTAGGCCCCTTTTTCAACACTCATCCAAAAGTGAAAGTTATTCAAAACCACTACCTTACATTATTTTTCAAATTTGGCAAATTATGCAATGTCACACGTCATCAGTAAAACTGCATTCCCCTCTCGCTGCAAACATTGCTCAACCAAGTAAACAAACCGAATGATCCTCGTCGCCTCAAATTATCCTCCAAAGTGCAATTTCTCAACTCCTATTATGAACCTTACACTAAAAACGAGAGCACCAAAAACTGTTATTCTCACCTCAATCCTCTTTTGTCAGGTGTCCTGAAGTCTTCCGGGTAAAGTTTGTGGGTGATTGGGGTGATTTCGCGTTTGAAAATGGTTCGCAACGGGTAGTTGAAATTCATGGCGAGCTAATCAATTTGAAAACGGGTAAGCTGGGATAGAAAGTTGCGGGCGAGAAAGAAAAAAATCACAAAGGGAAACAACAAGCACAATAGGTAAACGTCGACTTCCTTTCACGGGCTGTCATCAATCATCTCCTTTCGGTAGTCTGGGAAACGCGAAATACCTCGTGACGTCACGCTTCCTGAAGGTCATGGGCAGAGCAGTTTCAACACACGACGTTTTCGTAAAATACCGAACATTTTCGTCGGGAAAGTAATTTGTGATGATGCAATGATATCTAAATTTTAAAGGGAAAATTTTTACAGGGGTTGTTCGAAAAAACTTCTAATGGGGGAGAGCTGAAGTGGCAGCCATGGTGTAACAGCCGCACCGCAGAAAAATAAAAAACAACCAACTAGGGGTAGGCACTTTCGCGATCGCTTAGTTTACAAAATGGCCGCTTCTTAAAGTACCTGAGTAACGGGTAGTGCCTACTCCTATACTACCCGTTACTACCAGTGGTTTTCACTAGGACCTGTCGTGAATCCTTGAGGCTCTATGGGGCTCAAACACCACTGGTTGGGGCACAGATTAAACTACTGGTTGGGGTATCAAATTTTTAGCTTGAGTAGCTACCGCTTTTATCACAGAATGTGTTTTTACGGAGGTCATTTGGTTTGAAGTTGTTGGGCTTAACCCCCCCCCCGAGAACCGCAACTCCTTCTAACCCCACCCCACACCCCGAGTCAATCCCCAAGGCGGAATTACCGAAAAACTCATTAAATGACGAGGATCAAACCAATGAAACACAAAATTTTTGTGTTTCATTGGTTTGATCCTCGATCATAACATTAACAATCCAGGAGTCTGGGGGTCTCCCCCAGTACTAAATTAAACACAAGGGCTTATTATTCTTTGATCTAGGTCACTTGTGCAAAAATTTAATTCTGCCAATGAAAAAAATTTGGATTTTTTTTTTTCTTCAAAATTTTGTTATTTTTTACTCGAAAAACATTTAACCTCCTGGGATCCTTCAACAATCCCATTTTTAGCCCCATGAAAGCCCTATAGATCGGCACAGTGAAATCGGATCGTTCCGGGATCCTTTGGATTCAACGTCCAAAAATACTTCGAAAACGACACCTAACTCGATCCCATAGCTAAAAGCCTTCAAAAAACCCTCACATGGCCCGATTTTAGCCCCACAGCGCCCCACGGGTTTGTGCGATCGAACTGAATACTTTGCGGGCACAACTAGATGGTAAACCGAGTATTTTGTCAAAATTTCAGATTTAAAAAAAATTCCTACTGCCTCTAACGGCCCATGCAGTTATGAAAATTTCATTTTCATCCTAAAATGACCGTTTATTTTACCTTTGAGAGAACGCGTGACAACGGTTATTTCCAAATAACAGGCTATTCGTAACAGCTACTCAACATTCCACTGTCGATTCGATTTTCAACCCATTCCTACTTGTTTTGGTTGTTTTGACTGAAAAACTTGTATCATACAAGTTGATAGTGATTTTATAGTGAAAACATTATTTCAGGCTGTTCATAAGTGATATGTCAAGCGAAATTTGTTGATGTGACACTTGTCAGTACCGCGAGGACTTCAAAATGCCCAAAGTTGTGTCCAGAAGTATAGCATGTTCGGATACGAAAGACAAGGAGGAATACAATGAGGAAAAACCTCTGCACACGTACTATTGTCATTGTGGTCAAATGACAATGATTTTGGGTAAGCTACGAGGAATGTTTTTGCTTGGAGTTGTATTCCTGATAACACAGTGTTACAAAGGCAGTCAACTAAACTTCCGTGCATAGTCAACTTTAAGCGCGTCATGCTAAACCGTCGTTGGCTCTTGTGGTGCAATAATATCAAAATGGGCTCAACCCTCAGGACCACACGATGTGTTAAAGTTGTTGTTCTCTGTTACTCTGTGTGTTAAAGGAACAGCACCATGAAAGCGCGGTGCATGACAGCTTTGCAGCATCTGATTCTGCCCTTGGTGAATCTCAGAATGTCTAGCCAACCAGATGAGAGCCAAAAAGCACCAGGAACATTGTACCACCAGTTGTGTGAACCTTCATCCTTTTCTCGTCGTTAGGTATTTTGCCCATGAATCCTATCTAGTACCAAAGTTTGTTCAATTGCAGATTGCCCCATAGAGAAACTCCCTTTGAGAAAGCGAGATGGCGCCAGAGTTCTAGACGGATCGAAGCACGCTCACAAGATCATCGCCGACCAAGATGAAACCGCCTACATTCGAAGACCCGAAGGGATAGAAAAACAGTTCCGCCTGAAATGCAAAAAGTAACCATTTCATGACACCTCTTATGAAGCCTTCTTTGGACCATGTTTTATCACGCTTTAATTTTCAGGTGCAAGTTGACGATATATTACAAACACGCCTTGGAGAAAAATGTCAGCTTTGTGATGAAGGGAGCCGTCACGAAAGGGTCTGCCGAACGACCCAAAATGGACATTTACAACCAAGTGGCTGCCGAAGCACCCAAGAAAATAATGGTACGGTTCATCCAAGTAGCTTTCAACTGAGTGATTCATACGAAACTTAATACGATGGATGATTTTGCAGGTCACGAAACACACGAAGAACATGGGAAAATTCAGCTCAGTCACAGTGTCGACTATAGACGAAGAGGAGGATGAAATTGAGGCTGTAAGTACGTCTATGGCTGATGACCTACACCAGTCAGTTGATAGATGAAGGAAAATGAATGAATTGAGAAAGATAGTAAGAGAAGAAATCTAAGTGTAGGGGAGCACGGGGTGAAAGTGGTAACTTTTTACTCATAATGAAATCATTTCCGTTAGGAATGAAAATGAACCCGGATTTCGAGTTAAATCATCCTGTCCCATGTTGTTAGAAGTCAAAATGGGAAAAATACATCATTTTTGTGACAAAAAGTCTTTCACGTAGTTTATAATCATCTTAAGTTGATTCAAAAACCGATGTTGATGAAGTCACCTACGCCGGTTCCAGTTTCCAATCAAAGACACCAGAGTGCAGGTCGATTTTCAAATGTTTTCTTGATTTTCTTGGTTTTTGGCACTAGTGACACTGGAGTAACGCAGTGGTTAGGTACCTTGATTGTTCCTTCGCTTTGCGGAAGTGTATGTTGGGCGGAAAGTGTCTCAGCACTGGCACCTTTTTCCATACTTTCAGAGGGGTGATTCTTTGGGAGCTCTGATATGAATAATACTAGGATTAGAAACGTCGGAAAACAAGCTGTTATATCTTTAACGCGGAAAAACATTCGAGGGCGTAACTTTGATTGCTGACTCAAAATCTTAGCTGTGCCAGGCCTCCGTCTGCCCCAGGCCTGCCACGTTTTCCCTGTTTGTTTGTGGATATGTCAGATTCTTACACCGCTTGAACGGTCAGCGATAAATAGGTTTTTTTCCTAACAGTTTTTTTCCTACCAAACCCTCACACTAGGTTCGGTGATAATGAGTGCACTTGCGCTCAATTCAGGCTTATACATATTATAGCCCCATAGTGGCGAGCCAGGATCACCCACCAATCAGACTGGGGACAACCACTTGGTGAGGAGGAAGTCCAGGCTTGGCGTGTTTGGGCCCCGGACTTCAGTAAAGACGATTTTTTTCCACAGTTATTTAGGATCCTTTTTTGGATTTTTCATTTCTCAGATACAACCAGCCCTTTCTGTCCACCTGCTAAAAACCGACATATTTATTTGTATTTACTAATTCCTTCCTTTAAAACTTTTCAGCGGGAAGTAGCCGACTCTTATGCGAACAATGCTCGGATTATTGAAAAACAGTTGGAACGTAAAGGGATGAACAAAAGGAAATCCGTCGTTGAAGCCAGCAACGCCATCATCAATGCCAAGAAGGCTGCTGTCAGAGGAACCCTCATAGACAAATAATTTTCTATAGCTGTGTGATCTTGTAAATATTTGTGTGGGTCATTTATAAATCCGCATGTTTTGGAATGTGGTTCGTTGTTTGCTCGTATAGAAGATAAACTGTTTGTTTCCCTGACCGTTTGGATAGCAGGATAAAGGTTTCTTAGAATAATTTTTGACTTGTTTTGTTTTGTTTTTAACACCGAACACAGCCATGTGTGGCTCATTTTAATTATTAAATAATTTGTCATTCATCGATATTAAATTTTATTAATGACAGTCTGAAGATCAGTGTGTATAATGCTGCTAAATTATCTCCAACAAGCACTTGACACAAAACCGTTTCTTAAAGTAACCTTCTTGCACCTATCGACACCAAAAATGGCTATTTTTTTCTCGCCTGACGGTGGGGAAATGATTTGTGCACACCGGGGAGAGACTCCAGCTCAAACTTGGCCAACTCATGAACTGGAGGACACATAAATCTTGTAAATCCCTATCCTACTCCTTCAGAGTTCCTTCTCCAGCCTGTCGGTACTAACAATGGCCTCACCCAAGGTAATTTAAGGTAAATTTGGGGCAGACGTCGTCTTTCCAATGTGGCCGAAAACCATCGTTTGTCGCCTTCTTTGTACTGAGACTATTCCTCTTGGATATCGTACCTCCTTTTGCACGCTGCAGCCGTTTTCAGAAGTCGTTTCATCGCCACCTGGTGAATGGAGTCCAACACCCTTCTTGAATGTTGAACAGTCAGCGGATCGGAACATTCCCATGCTATCTAGAGCAAAAACGAAACGAAGAAACTTTCCTCCTACGGGGTCGAGTTAGGTATCGTTTTCGACGTACTTCTGGACGTATAATCAGTTTTTGGGGGTCCCAGAACGATCCGACTTCACCGTGGGGATACAAATGGGATTTTTAAACGATCCCAGGCGTTAAAATAAAGTGTTTTCGGACGCATAATCCTTTTTTCGTGGTCCCACATCTGTCCAAACTGTGAATATTTTTAATATTGTACAGATTTTTTTTTTTTTTTTTTTCAAAAGTGGGTACTTACCTAAGTATTTTCTTATTGACACAGAATTAATTTTTTGGACCTTTACCAAAGAATAATAAACCAACTTGTGTAAAATCGTTTTTGGTGTTGATTCACTGGAAGAGCCTTGAGTCAAAACAATAATGTTCTTCTTCTTTTGACTCTAGGCTTTTCCAGTGAATCAACACCACTTATTAAGTTGGATGGGATATCCCCCCCCCCCTATTTGAAATTTCCCGGCGGAAATCCGCCATTGAAGCTTCGTTCACGAACCGCATGGACGTTAGAGACACTCCGCGCAATCTTGGAAGGTCTTCGCCATGACTCCATAGGTTGGCAGCACTTATACGTCCAAACATCGAATTTATTGAACATCGATGCAGTGGTGCTCGATCTAGTATTATCGATTCGTGACAATAATCATGAAGTATACAATTTATACTGCATCAAATAAAGATGAAAATAAATGTTTATTTACCGACAACTTACGTGTAGGTACTGAAGTTTACGCACAGGAGAGGAAATATAGATTTTTAAGTTTTACCAGCTGCCTAGAAAAGTTATCTCAGTGTTGACTTGTTGTGCCAACCTACTTTTGAGTTTCAACTCCAATCATCAAGATTCTTCTTCTCTGTGTAGTAGGTATACATTATATTCGTATAGTATTAATAATTCACCACGTAGCATTATTCCACGATGGGGGGTCAGCTGACTCAGGAACCAACGATGAAGAACTTGCCTCGGTCCAGATGTCAGCCAAGAAAATCTGTAAAATGATTTATACCTATTTTCACATTAAGGAATGTATTATATGTATAAATTTTATATCAAACGAAAACCCCTTGGTGGTGCCTCCTTTAGAGTTCCTGTTTCTTGGGATTAAGTAGGTACTTACCGGCGATCAAAATTATTTTGACATAAAGTTAGATAAACTTAATTTTTACCACACTTAAGTGTAGTAAAACGACAACTCAAATGATTTTTAATTTTTAACAAATTTTTTAATTAGGTAGGCAATATAAAAATTTAATTATAATTTTTAATTAAGATAGGATTTTAATAGATTTTAATACTTCTAATTATTAAATTAACATAGTACGTTAAAACTGGAAAAATTATTATTTCAAAAACTTGATTAAAAAAGATTAGTTACTCAGGATAGAATCGATTTGAACAATCGATTATGTTCTGAGAAATGCCAGCTTCGGCGTCCATGCCCCTTAACCCCCCGCCGCCCACAAAGACTTCTCCTCTACCACTTTTGTTTTGACCCGTGTCCCGTTCTACACTGTGCTCGGGTGCATTTTTGTCGTTTCTTATCGTACGAACACTCCCCTTTTCTGGGGGAATAATTCAGTTTTCCGACCGTTTCTCAAACAGTTGGGCTCACCGCGGGGTTTGGAGTGCGCCGTGGACGATAGTGTTGGGCGTGGAATCCGCTTTGTCGTGGTGGTTGACGTAAGCCGTTCGTAGGTTCCAGACGGGTGTCGAAGAGGGTTTTGTGCCGACGGTAAAAGCGTCCGGGAATTCGTCGGTGGAATTCGAGCCCGCCTGGGTTGGATTATGGTTTGTGTCGTCCGGTCTCTGTGATATCGTAGTGAGTGCAGCAGAATAGCAATGCTCAAGTTCATCCGTGGGAAGACCCAGCAGCCTTCGGCAGAGCGGCAGAAACTCCAGAAAGAGCTTTTCGCTTTCAGAAAGGTAAATATACCCACCTGAAAACGATTTGTTCAACAACAGTGGACAGGTTTACAGTTCTCTTTATGACCACTGTGCATGGATTAAGGGCATACAAAAGGGAGACGTCGTTCTGGTGTCAGGAACCTTCATTGCAAAGGTTGGCCTGCTGTATATTTATGGCGGGCCCGCTGACCTGGCACTATCATATCGTTATCGATTCGCCCGAACAACCAAAGGCAATCACTGGAAACATCATCTGGTTTCAAATGGGTTCCCTCATCACGGTTTTGACTTATCGTGGGTAGCGGCGTTTCCCGTTATAGTGTTTATCTCGTCTAATTTACATGCGTGGGTGACGATCCGGAGGGGAACTCTGGTTTCTTGAGCTCACACCTTTCAAACGCATTCTTACTCCCGTGTCTCAATATTCCCGGTGTACTGAATGCGTCTGGCATCTTTCCAATCATCAAGGTTGAATACAGAAATTGTCCTTAATAGGGAGCTCATTTGAAGTCATTTTACAGTGGTTTAACGGGTTTCTGTAGCGTGGAACAGACAACCATCGAGCTCTTATTCCGCTGACCTGATACAAGACCCTAAATCGTGTAATATAAGTTGCTTGAAAAGCACAATCACGATATATCTCAGACTTCTCCGGTTTTTACAGACATCATCGTGTTATGATCACGTTCAACCGGTCGTATTTTTTTTTTTCGTGACTTGATGCCGTCATTCAACGCCCGTCTGTTTTTGGAGAGACGCCTTGTGGAATCAATTGGGAGCCGCCCCGGAGAACGTGCCGTCACATCTGAGGAATGTTAAACGAGATCTTGGGATTCCTCATGTTGAACGTTGTGACGGAACCCGGTGGAGGCCTGAAGATTCCGCACGACCTGATAATCTCCTGCTGGGCATTAAATCTCGCCATGCATCTTATCCATGTTAATCGTTGTAGATCGGTCGGACAGGCCTGAGACTCCCACGAATCCATTTTACGACCCAAGTTACTCCGAAAACGACACCCCACTCAATCCTTTGGCTGGTATTCCCCCTAAAACCCAACCAGCAGCCCCTTGGAAACCCCAACAGAGCCCCACAGTTTTGTCTGACCCAAATCACACCGAAAACTACACCCCATTCAACCCTCTGGCTCAAACTCTTCAAAATCCCAAAATGCTCCGCAAAAGCCCCTGACAGCCCCTTGTGACGTCTATAGGCCGAGGAACACTCCTTTTTCGTCGCTTTTTTCACAAAACCCCTTTTCAATTTTTTAAAATTATTTGAATTTAAAAAATTAACGGGAAACGGTTTTAAACATCCTCTCGAGAATTATTTAGCCACCCTAATCGTCCATTCTTTTCAGTGTCCAAGTTCTTTTGGCCTGTGGTAGAAATAGGAAATCAATTAAAAAAAAAATTTAAAATTCAATTCATAATAGAATTTGATAAAAGAATAAAAAGTTTAAATAAATTTTAATAAATAAAATGAATAAAAATGATAAGTTGATCAAAAAATTAGGAGTCTACTTCAAGGAACATCGTTTTTAATCGATAAAAAAATAATTTGTACCTACTTGAAAAATAATTTAAAATATAAAAATTGAAAATTAAAAAAAAAGTAGGCGTTTGACAAGACTTGTCAGGCAAGTTAGTTGTTTTATCCTTGAAATAATTGAAAGGCGTTTAGTTGGGTGCCAGGATTAAATAAAAAAGTTATTGCAATTTAAAGTTGGTTAATAAATTGATTAAATTAATAATTTAAAAGGTAATTAAATAAATGTTTGATTTGATAGGCAAATTATTGAGTAGACTTAATTCTTACCTTGGGTAAACATATAAGTATAAAAATTCGTTTATTAATAATTAATAAACTAATTTTTACACGAAATTAATTATTAATTAAAAGATTTTTCGGCACTTAATAAAGTACCTATAGGCCCTTTGTACCCAACGCCCGTTCCTGCGTCTCTGAGGGTTTAACCGGGGTACAGATAATTATTTATAACTAAGCAGGTTTTAAAGTTTTGAAATTTCGTTACTTTTCCTTATACACTTCTTGAATGATGAATCCTTCAGGGTTCCAAAGCTTCATTCAAATGTATAGATTTTTCACTGCCGACGATGTTCATTTTCAATTAGTGGCAAGTGGGGAGGTTCGGGACAGAATTTACATAATTGGCTGTAAATCCCCCAAACAGCAATATTCCAGAAATGGAATTGGCATATTGCGTTGTCAACCTCCAAGACCTTGTGAAGTAGCCTATTTCAGTGGATCAAGGTTTGGTAGATACAACTGTTGTATCTACCACTGGTGTCCGTCGTACAATTTTTCTGGGGTATAGCCGACTTTTTATTACCGATTTCTGGAAGTCGTAAAAGAAACAGCTTAAATTAAAATGCCCCTGAGAATCGATTCAGTAAATTCAATGATTCCTTTTTTTACCCTCTTCTTCGAGAAAATCCATTATACGTACAAAGTTATCTCGAAAACGACACCCCGCTCGACCCCCTGAATAATTCTTTCAAAAACTCACTCAGCCTCCCTAAAAGCTCCGCAATGTGATTAACACGCCAATCCCTTTCCTGCCTCTTATGGGACTTGTTCGGAATTGAACGGAAGGAAATTAGGTTGGTGGATACCACGGGGATCAAAGAAAATAAATAGGAAAAGGAAATACCTTGATCCCGATGACGAAGCGCAGATCCGGGGCCCCGAGATGAAGTTCTCACTGTGTCGAGGATACCTCGTAAGGAAATTTATTAGGGGAACTTCCAGGACGGAGTTCAAGGATAGATCGGGGAAAAAATGGGATCACTTGTGAGGATTTCGAGCACCATAAAAAATATAATAATTATAATAAACCAAGAGGGGGTTAGGCATTCCCATAAAAAAAAGACAACGTGGTTTTTCAGTGTTGCTAGTCTTACACGTCACGCTCCCCGTCGCGGTGTCGCCAGAGCTCGGGCGACATGAACATTTTAGGTCCCGGGGAAGATGGGAATTTGAATCGCTACCCAAACATCCTCCCCCAAATTCCCAACGTCGAGCCAAGTTCAGCAGGAGTGGAGGTCGCCGAGCGGGAGCGGGACCATCTTGACAGCGGGCCGGGTATATTTGCCTCGAGCGGTACGCACAGTAACTACACGGACGGTGCCGTCCTTACCAGGGTGGACCTCCAATACGCGAGCCAAGGGCCACTTGGTGGGGGGAGTGTCTTCCTCCCGGATGAGCACCACTTGACCGACCTTCAGACAAGGGCTCTGCCTATCCCATTTCTGCCGCTGCTGCAGACTGCTCAGATACTCCTCCTTCCATCGCCGCCAGAAGTACTGGACCCTCTCACGTACTTGCTGCCAGCGGCTCAACCGGTTGACAGGAATGGCGGAGAGCCCCTGTTCTGGCAGCGCGTTGAGGGGCTGCCCGATTAGAAAATGCCCAGGGGTCAGGGGCTCCATGTCCAACGGACTACTGGATTGGGTCTGCAGGGGACGTGAGTTCAGGATACCTTCAATTTTCGTGAAGGCGGTACTGAGTTCGGGCAAGGTGAAGGGCTGAGCCCCGAAAGCCCTGACGAGCAGCGTCTTGATGCTTCGAACTGCCGCTTCCCATCCTCCTCCAAAGTGGGGGGATGCCGGGGGGTTGAAGCTCCAAACGACCCCGAGGTGCGCCGTATGACGGACCAACCCGGAGTGGGTTTCTTCCTTTCGAAAAAAGTTCTCCAGCTCACGGAGATAGTTATCCGTTCCCCGGTAGTTAGTGCCGCCGTCAGACAACATCTGCGCTGGTAATCCTCTACGGGCAACAAATCGGTCGAAAACATCCAGGAAACCCTCGACGGATAACGACGTGGCAACCTCCAGATGAAGCGCTCTCGAAGACATGCAGAGGAAGAGGCAGAGATATGCCTTCTGGACTGGGGCACGCCGTAGAGACGACGTCTTACAAAGAAAGGGCCCTGCAAAGTCCGTGCCAGTGATAAGAAAAGGCCGCACACTGGAGAAGCGGGCCGGGGGCAAATCACCCATGAAGGGTACAATGGAAGTTCTGGAGTGCCGGGCGCACAGAACACAGCGGTGAATAATGAGCTTGATGAGGCTCCTCGCCTTAGGGATCCAAAACTGTTGCTGAATAGCTGCCAAAGTCGCTGATGGTCCGACATGGTGGTTCTGACGGTGAAAATGATCCACGACCAAGTTGGTGTAAAACGACCGAGAGGGCAAAAGAATGGGATGCTTGTGGTTGAAATCCAAAGGGGCGTCGGTTAAACGTCCTCCAACTCGAATCAAACCCTCCCCGTCAACGAATATATTCAAACGGCGAAGCTCCAACCTCAGATCGTTGAATGGAGTGCCTATGACAACCTCTGGAAAATGGAAATGCTGCAGCAGTCTGATGTAGTGATGGTTGGCCTCGCGGAATTCCAGCGGGTTTACAGGTCCAGCACGATGGTATCTCCTTTGACTGGCAGATATCCTGGAATTGTTGACAAAGCGCCGAATATACGCGATCACGCGTACGAGACGGGGGTAGGACGAGTGGCGACCTGCATAATCGACAAAGAACTGGCACTTGGTCACTGAGACCAATGAGAGCTTGTAGGGTCGGAGTTCCGGCAAATCAGCAGGGGATGAAGGCTCAGAAATTGGCCACTGGTCAACGGGTAAAGTACACCACTGGGGGCCATTCCACCATAGCTTATGCCCTTCAAGAGAAGCAGGGGAAACCCCCCTAGAACCAACATCGGCAGGGTTCTCTACTCCCCTTATATGATGCCACCACTCAACCTTAGTGAGGGATAAAATCTTCTGCACCCTGTTGGCAACGAAGGTCTGCAGCCTATGAGGGTGGGTGTTGAGCCAAGCAAGCACCACCGTAGAATCAGTAAAGCATGAGATCTCCGTAATGTGCATCTCCCCGATCACAGACTCAAGGGAGCGGAGGAGCTCGGCAAGAAGTAGAGCGGCACAGAGCTCAAGGCGTGGAATGGTCTGCGTCTTCAAAGGTGCCACCCTGGTCTTAGACTTCAATAGAGTCAAAGCTGCGGTTGCGTTACAGGTTGTCCTCAGATAGGCACTTGCGCAATAACCCTTGCTGGACGCATCACAGAAGGTCACGAGTTGAAAGGCAGCATCAGAATTCGGAAGGGCCCGAGGAATGATGATGGAAGATACTTCAGGGAGCTCCAATGCGAACCTGCCCCAAGGTTCCCGAATTTCAGAAGGAACCTCCTGATCCCAATCCAGACTGAGTTGCCAGGTATTCTGCATGAGGCACTTGGCCTGGAAAATAATGGGAGCGAGCAATCCCAAGGGGTCGTACAACCGGGCGATAGTTGACATGATAAGGCGCTTGGTACTGCCGTGTAGCAGTATTGTAAGAGAAACAGTCGGTCAATGGATTCCAATGCATACCGAGGATCTTTGTCGCAGCTGAATCATCTGGGCAGAGGGTGACTGGACGCTCCAGGGGGTCAGCTCCCTCAAGCAATCTAGGGTCATTTGCCGACCATTTGCTGAGCTCGAACCCGCCTTGCTTCAACAAATCAATGAGCTGCGATTTGATCTCCAGGAGTTCCTCAATGGAGTCGCTACCTGCCACAATATCATCAATATAAGTGCTTCCCAACAGCACTGGGGCGGCCTTAGGATACACGTCCTTGTAGTTCAAGGCATGCTGGCGCAAAACTCGCATGGCGAGATAGGGAGAACTGGCCACGCCAAAGGAGACAGTGGTAAGCTCGTAAAATTGGATGGGGTCAGCGGGGGACTCACGCCAGACGATCTGCTGATAGCAGCGGTCTGCTGGGTTAAGCCATACCTGACGGAACATTTTCACAATGTCACACCTTATCACATAAGGGTACCGGCGAAAGCTGATCAAGACATCATTAATGTCGGCCTGGAGCTTGGGCCCCGCCAGTAGGTGGTCGTTCAAACTGCCATTACGTGTGGGGAAACTGGCATCAAATACCACTCTGAGCTTTCTCTTTGAGCCGTCGGTTTTGAAGACTGCATGATGGGGTATGAGATAACGAGCTGGGGAAACTGCCGGTCTCATATGGCCCAAAGCAAGGTACTCTTTCATCTGAGCGGCGTATTCCTGGTGGAGCGTCTCATCCTTAGCAAACCTTCTCTCTAGCGAGTAGAAACAATTCAGCACCCGAGCAGTGTGGGGACTCATCTCTGGAGGACCCGACCTAAAGGGCAGGGACACGACGTATCGGCCGTCCTCCTCACGATAATATGTCTGCAGGAACTGCCGTTCGCACTGCTCGTCCGCCGGGGCAACTGATGAGGGTACGTTGGGTTCCTCCAACTCCCAGAAACGTTGGACCAGTTGTGGCAGCTCCTTTAGGGCCAAGAGGGAGACACCGGGGCGAGAATCAGAATCGGCAGTACATTTACCAAGCACGGCAAACCCAAAGACAGTGGCCAGCAAGTGAGGACCACCCTCATGGATGGAAATGGGGGCTCCAGTGGTGACCTCAGGAAATAAGTCTGCTCCAATGAGGAAAGAGATGGGACCTGGCTCCATGAATCTCTCGTCACTTAGAGGATATGAGGAATAATCCTCCCACATGTGGGATTCAAGGCGAGTCTGGGGTAGAGGCGGAGTGATGGACGGAACTATCACGACCACAGTATCCAGAGGAGCCCCGCCGCAGCGAGGAACGAACGAGACACTCAGTTGGCCCTTGATGTTACGTAGCGCTGAATCATTAACTCCTGAGATGGCTCCCCGGAATGGACGAGAGGACTTACTAAGCTTCTTGGCAGCCTGCTCTGTGATGAATGAAAACTGGGAGCCTGGGTCAAGAATTCCTCTAAAGGAGTGGGTGGCTCCATCGGCCGCCCGCACCTCCGCCACCACAGTACCCAATAAGACGCTCACCTTCGGGCTCACATTAGTCCCCACAAACCCCAGAGCTCCGGGCTGGGGGGCAGAGCCCTCCGTGGGGAGATGCAGCTCGGTGTGGTGGCGCCTCTGGCAAACGTCACATCGCGACGAAGAGGAACAATCCTTAGTTTTGTGGTCGGACCGCAAACACAACCTACAACCACTAAAACGCCTGAGGAGATTCAACCTTTCCACTGGATTAGCCGAAGTGAATTTGGGGCAACTCCGCAGGGCATGCTTTTCGCGACACAGGAAACAAATCTCCTTGTGGCTGACATTAGGAAGAGCCACTCCTTCTCTAGCTGAGTCGTCACCGGAGCACGCCATGAACGCCTTGGAGTCCCTGTTGAAGTGATTGGGGGACTTGACCTGTTTGGGGGGAGTCTTGGAGGTATCGCCGACGACCACGTGGCTCTGTGTGATGCGAAGCACCCCAACTCGAGCCTGCACAAACGCCTGCAATTGGGAAAATAGCGGAAACCGCGTACCCACAATGGAGGTCTCGAACATTTCCCTAGTGGCGGGGTCCAAACCACGCAGAGCAAGCTCACAGAGCAAATACTCAGACAGGTTGGGTATGTCGAGGTTTCTCAACGACGCGATGCTCTCTGTGACGGAGGACAAATAACCCTGTAGTGAGACAACAGTGGGTTTCCCCGGTGGGGGACGATACGACAAGAAACGATCCAAATAACTACAGGCCAATCTTCTGGGGTCATCGTAAACCCGCTCCAAAGCTTCCCAAGCTTGACTAAAATTTTCCCCTACCACGGCTACGTGTCTTATGACGTCATAGGCTGCACCTCCCAGATATCCAGTGAGGTAGTGAAATCGCTCCGAGTCGCTCAAGGATTCATCATCTTTAATGAGGGAACAAAAAAGCTGCTTAAACGAATTCCACTTGGACAAATCCCCAGTAAAACGTTCGATGGAGATTTTGGGTAGAATAGCCTTGTGGACACCCGCCTGAAGGATTGACTGATTGGTGGATGTTCGATTTGGGCTAGTCGATTGCCTGGGTGGTTTTGTTTTAACTTCAATTTGGAGTTGGAACGAATGTATTTCATAAAACAGGTTCCTAACCTCTCGATCGGCGGCTAACTCATCGGCTGACGGGAACGTGGGTACTAATCCTCTCTCTTCTGTATAATCAACAGCCTCATTAAATTTAGAGGTGTAATTTTCGAAGAGCTGATCGATCGTGGAAAACATCCCGGAAAATAACGAGCGGTCATTAATTGAAGTGAGGGCCGATTTTCCTTTCGTATGGATGTATTTAATTTCATCCCTAAGCTGTTTAATGGCGCGGGTGATTTTTATTAAGCCTCTAGACGTATTCACCAAACCCAGGTTCTCCTCGGGCATGACGTCGATTATAAGGAAGGACTCGGCGGAAAATCAAGTACCCAGCAGTTGGAACCGTGAAAGTAACAGTGACTAGAAAGCAGGAACTGTACTGGGTTAACTCGAACCAGTTTGCGAGGATTCCGATGACGTGACTAGCGACTATTTTGGAGACGGAGACTGGATGAATATTGACTAGAAGAATGTTCGGCGAAACGTCACGGACAGGGAGAACTCAATATCACAGGCGAAAATAGTAGGACTAATATCACAGACAAAGGGCTGGTAACGAGTAGTGGACTGTAATTTCAAAGTTAGGTTTACCTATATCCGGCCCGAAGGACCAAATGTTCGGAATTGAACGGAAGGAAATTAGGTTGGTGGATACCACGGGGATCAAAGAAAATAAATAGGAAAAGGAAATACCTTGATCCCGATGACGAAGCGCAGATCCGGGGCCCCGAGATGAAGTTCTCACTGTGTCGAGGATACCTCGTAAGGAAATTTATTAGGGGAACTTCCAGGACGGAGTTCAAGGATAGATCGGGGAAAAAATGGGATCACTTGTGAGGATTTCGAGCACCATAAAAAATATAATAATTATAATAAACCAAGAGGGGGTTAGGCATTCCCATAAAAAAAAGACAACGTGGTTTTTCAGTGTTGCTAGTCTTACACGTCACGCTCCCCGTCGCGGTGTCGCCAGAGCTCGGGCGACATGAACATTTTAGGTCCCGGGGAAGATGGGAATTTGAATCGCTACCCAAACAGGACTCATCTAATTGTCAAAATAAATTGCAGCGTATAATACGTTCGTTTGGTGTATAATTTCCACAGGGTATTCTTTGCCAGTTAAATTTAGAAAAGTCCCTAACGAAAAGTCTCTCTAGGTTTGCATCAACGTTTTAAAAGTGTAGCGGAAACGTTACGTAATCTTCAGACAATAGACAATTGTTTAAAGCAAAGCGGATCCAACAGTAATTGCTCAATAGGGCCACCCCGATCAAACTGGGATGTGCCTTGCAAGTCCGAATGACAACACTGTTCACGTTGATGGCCAGTTGAAAGTGAGGGGAAATTCATTTTGAGGATGAAAAGTAATTCGGTGAACATCTTCGACCTGACTCAAGTGGCTTGTGGGTATGACAAAAAGCGTAGGCCTCCAGCATCCCGGTCCTCGCAAGGAGTGCCTTATAAAGACTTTGGACCGGGTTCCCTCCGAGCAGGAATATTTGACCTGGTTCCGGTTACTTGAGGGGGAAACCGTTGCAATATCAGTTCCCCGTCTTGGAAAGCTGAACCGCAGAACCCGATCTGCGAAGTAGCTTTATAATGCGAAACCCTCCCATCCATTCGTCTTTGATTTGAATGGATTTTCGCCATATCGGGTGACAGGATGAATGTCGAAGGCTTGAAATGTTTCCTGTAAATTTCAAAATGGCTGACAACTTAATCATGACAAATCGTCCGTCAAATTCGGACCACGCACCGTCTTTTTAAGGCGAGAACAGTTTTAGAGCGGTCAGAAAAAGTTAAAATTGTGCATGTGTCTACTAGCTTAATCCTAGAAATCATAGATAAAAATACTCCAAGTCCATAGATACCTCCACATCCATTGAACATGGATTTACTTAAAGATCAATCAAGACACGAAGCCGAGACATAATTTCGTTCTGGACGGTGAATTTTTTTATTTACCCTATGATTCTGGTGAAAGTTATTTTTAGGACTTAGGAGACGATTTCATTCCTCACTAATTTCAAATACATTTGGACGACTTAAAAAAGTTGATACATCATCACCTGAATTGTTTTGCTGACCTATATTGTTATTATCAAAAACAGGGTAGTTACCTATTTAGGCTACATTTTAGAATTTTCACTCACTTTTCCACTGAGTTAAGCTGTTCAGATCGGAGACAATAATTGTCAATTATTGACAATTATTTTAAATTTTTAGGAATAGAATAATATTTTTATTTCTCACCACTTCCGGATTGCAGTCGTTGGAAACCCCCTTGTTGGCCTCTTTTTTTATCCCACAGAATCCCCGGGATTTATGTGATTGGGTTTTTTTAAACCTCGCAGGCACAACCAGATGGAGAACCTCAAGTGGGGGACGCGAAGCGAGTCCCCCATGTACCCGTACCTAAGAAGTACCAGTGACGTTTTCTAGGACTTAGAGAAGACGATATCCTAATTGTGGTTTGGTTGGAATTTGACGGGGCCTTCGTCTTATTTAATTGAGTGCCATTTCCTCAGAGGCTCCAACACAACAACGGCGTCTAATGAAGATTCGAGTTGAATTGATCTAAATTAGTCGCCGCCCCAGAGCCAATTCGTGTGTATTTATCATTCATGTCAATAGTCAACCGATCCGTGGGATTTAAACCTCCCCACCATCATTCTCTTAATCAGCAGATGACCTCACAGTGTTGGGCCGACTTGGCTCACGTGTATGATAACGGTCTCGGGTAATCTCAGAGCTCCTTCAACATCCTAGAAAATCGAAGTCCCACCAGTCGCGTTTTATAACTGTGCTGCTCAGGTGGGGGCGGGCTTCAAGGAAACCTTGTACGGATGGAGTCGAACCCATTCGTATGAAATATGGTGGGAGAAAAATTCAAGGTGGTGGTTGCAGCTGCGCTCTACTGGCCAACATAACGCTATTTACATCTGTTTTGGTCTTGCGGCGCCAACGGTGCTGCTGGAAACGTTCTTCGTCGTTTTGTTTCCGCTCATCTCCGCAAGATCCTTGTTCGGCGGATGACTCAGACCTACTCTCGCCGGTAACGAGTCGTGTTGACCCCCATTTCTGGAACTCCGAATTCCCTGCGCAAAAATGTGGGAACGTAAAACAAAAACCGTCTACCGGTCCGCTCTTCACCCAGTTCATCTGAGATTTTTTACTTCTGTCGGTTTTTATCGTGAGAGTTGGATGTTACGAATGGAGCAGTATGGAGAATCGACTAGATTGTTGCAATTCCCACGAATACAATCCACCAAAAGGTTACGAATCCCCCGCTAAATCAAAGGACACGTTCTGAATTTGGTTGTCTGTTGTCTTCTGAGTTTCCTCCTCTCTGTAATCATCAGGTACATTACCGCGACTATCCCGTAACCGCCGACCGCATTCTTCGACTTCGCTCTCGGAATTAACCATCGAGTCCCACCTGCAGGAATGTTTCTACTCTCTGCAGGCGGCTAGAAAAGAAATACACAGGTTCAGCTCCAAACTTGTAGTGGTTTAATTTTCAAATGTAACAAAACTAGCTGAGATCTAAGCCATATGGGTGGCACCTAATAGTCCCATGTAGGCGTCCTAACACTCTTCCCTCCTCAACTCCTTGAGCCTCCTACGCTGCCACCATCGTTTGATGGGAGTTTGGCCATGGCCCACGGAGTACAGTGATGTAGGGCTCAGCTCCTGCAACCTGGTCGAGCGTGCTCTCCTCTTCGCCCAACTGCTCTCAGCCGTCTCTTCCCCCCCATTGGTCCGGCTTCTTCCTCGAGCTCCTGACCTCTTTTGCATCAGATGCAAGATTCTTTTCTTTTCTGGTCGTTTTCATATCTCCGTCGAAGACAACGACCACTTGACGACGTCCACGGACGCTGCCCTCGGGGACGGTGATCGCTCAGGGGGTTCGCCGCGACCACTGGACGAGCTGCTAGGCGTCGTCGGTCGTTTTCCCCTCAGCTTTCTCTCGCCAAAGATCGTTGTGACGGGCGGTGTCGTGGTACGGATTTCCTCCATATTCTCTTCCAAGCGACTGGCACAAGCGCTGATATCGTCTTACCTGTTGGTTTCTCGACGGGTTTTGACTTTTCAACTTCTGTCTCCACTTTGATCGGTTTAGTCTCTTCGTTCATTAAGAAGAAATTTCCTTCTTCTCTCTCGCCCGTCTCTGACTCGACTGCTTCCTCAGCGTTGAACTCGACGCCTTCCGGCGCGGGTTCCGCATGCTGGAACAGGTCTTCATCTTCGAGTTCTTTGTTCCCCTTGATGTCGAGCAGTTCGTCGTTTTCAACCTACGCCTCTTGATTGTCGTTTATCTATCAAAATGAATTTGTGCTAACTGGTGGATATCGATTTTGACAATTCTCTGCCCTTCTTACGACAAATCCATTTTCGACCTTCTTGAATTTCTCGCGTCGAAGGCCGTGACGTGTTGACGATCGGACAATAAGGCGGCCGTGCGTGTCTCGGACAGTCGCCTGTGAAGTTCACATCATGGCCCAATCGAATTACTAGCCTTCAAAGGAATCAAAATCAAAGGGATGACGTTCTCTCCACAACAATCGGATTTTATTGTCCAGATGAGACAAGAGAGGCGAAATGTGCGGGAGGTGCAGGTTGTTATTGTTCCGGCTACGGTGAAAGGATTGAGAGTGACAGTATTTGATAAGACATGAGCACTGAACGGTGATAGGTTTAAAATTGCTACTAGGATTCATAGTAGACAGCTCTTGACAGCAGAATCGTGCCTGTGATCGGTAATCTTTTGCCATTAAAATGTCACTACACATTTCTTCTCTATGTGGGTCTGTGTTCTCTTTTATATTTTAGTATGCCTTGTTATGTGGTTACTGAGAATCCACTGTTTGATAGGGGCCTCATCACCTCTTCATTATCCTCTGCATTGACTTAATGTCCTTCATGTAATATGAACTCACCTCGTTATCCCTGCTCTATGCGCACTATGAATAGTTTCTAAGAAACTGTTTCTCCTCCGTTATAACGATATTACTTAGGGATGGGTATCGATGAACAAAACATCGATGATTTTTAAAAAAGAAACATCGATGTCTCAAAAACATCGGAGAAAAAACATCGATGTTTCGATACATCGATGGTTTTTTATGTATGACAAGGGGGGGGGGGGGGGGGGGAAGTTATGGAAAAAAAAAAATTCTTTCCATTGTAGTTTTAGTAGAAAAGTCATTAAAACTTGAAACGATGAAAAGAAGTAGGCAGTAAAAAAATCGGTAAAGAATAATATTATTTACTAAAAAAAAAAAAAAAAAAAAAAATTGACGCCAGTTCCTCTGAGAGACGGTTTCTCAAGGAGCTTAAAATTAAGCCTGCTCAAGAGAATAGCCTTTCAGAAGGAATTGATGTTGCTACGTTTGGTCCATTCTTGAAAACAACTTCGGAAATGATAGAGTTGCCCGCAGTTGACCATCCAAAACCCCAAAGTGTTCTGTCGATTTTTTCGTTGGGAGCGTTCAAGTTCAGCGAGAGCTCAGCAGGGATTGTTTCGTTTTTGTGTCAGGAGTGATGCCGCATGAACACAGATAACGACAAGTGATAAAGAATCAACATTAAAATTTAATCAACATTTAATCTCTGGGAGATACATTTAATGTTGATTGAAATTTTCGATTTCCGATAACTACCTACCTACCTACTGTTCGATCGACACATCGATGTTTCTTGAATCTGTACGTATAGTACCTATTATTTTTATAAAAAAATAATAAACAACCGAGTAAGCATTTATAAAACATGAATAATTATTGTTCAGGTATAAAAGTATCTACTATTTTTACGTAAACGACCATCAAAACAAATTTTTTTTTTCGCGAAAAAACATCGATGTTTGGGGGGGAAAACATCGAGGAGTAAACATGGATGTATAAAACATCGATGTTTGAGAAAAAACATCGATGTTTTCGAAACATCGATACATCGATACCCATCCCTAATATTACTCCCTCAAATCACTTGAATAACATTAATTATGGTTTCTATTCCTCAATAAGTACCGAGCGTTTTAATCTCAATGGACTGGCCCCCTCTGTCGGCCGCATTATCGTGTTTTGTGGCCGTGCTGATATCTCGGCGGAAGTTGAAGTCAACGGACCAGAAATGCGGAAGTGCCGATTCCTGGTTTCATTGCAAGTGTAAAAACTCGGCCGTATCAATGGTGTTTTCCACTCGGGATTTTGAAACTTGATCGACAAAAACCCGCTCGTGGTAAATATGTCGGGGGAAACGCGAGCTTTTGTTATGGGTTTGTCCTTCCCGTTATTATTGGTTGTTTGCCAAATGCTGGGCCTGAGGTGGCCACTGCCATTAATAGCACAGTTCCAGATGGATGTATTATGTGGGTCCGGTAATGCTATGGGTTTCATTGCTCTGTTGTATTCTTATAATTTGCGTTTTTCGCTTCTTCTAAAATATCGCAAACTTACTTGTAAGTGGAGAAAAGTGGCGGACTTTAATGAATAGATCCAGTTGTTTGTTTTGTTTTTAATTATTTACCCCTTTGTGGTTGATCTAATCAAATCATTGCTATGAGGAAGCTGCGGCCCGCCCGCTTGACTTTTTTGTTTTGTTTATTCATCGCATGCCTATAACAGCGTCATCCTTATTTAGCTCTTCGGCGGCCTCAAAACCTTGACGAGGAACTGCTGAGCTGTATTAAACTGTGGAATAGTTGGCTGCAGTCCGAGGTCAAGGTGGCGTTTCAAACAAACTGCAGAATCTATTGTTTCGCTCGAATTTCCAGCGTTCTTGCGGGGAGGTTATTTTTGACTGGGTTGCATTGGATGAAGCACGTAATTTTTCTCCGCGGCTTCGAGATTTTTCTGTTCTTTTCGCTGGATATGGATTTCACGTTCTGACGCTGTAGTGAGGAATAGACCTGACAGAAGGTCGGGTGTGTAATCGTTTTTTTTCCAACGGAGCCCCCTTTTCGAAACACCCGAAAAAGTTGCGGTTTTTGAAAAAAACCGGTAGCCAGCAGGTGATGAGCGTACTATTCAGACAGAGAATGGGCTCGGGTTTTTTTTCTCGCCGTTTTGCGGTCACTATAGCAACCAAGTTCCTCTTGGAACGCCCGAAATCTCAGACCAGGTGAGAATCCGAAGAGAACCGGGTACTGGAGAGGGGAACACGTCCAGGATAGCCCCTCAGGATAGCCCCAGGAAGGCGGGGTATCCTCCCCCGGTACCCCTCCCTCGCCGGGATAGCCCACTCCTGATGTCATCTTTTCGAGAGAGGTCCATGACCTTCCTACCTTTTCTTCGGTGCTCCATCGCCATCTCCTACCGACCTCGACGCCTCTCCGCGGCCATTACCGCCGGATTTATAACCCCCCAACTGTCCCTTTCCTCGCGAACGAAAAAAATCCTTTAACAAATTCTGTTTGTCAACAAACGAGAAGCCCGAATGGGTCAGTTCGTTAGGAATTGAATTCTCGGTCAATGATAATGGCACCTGTTAGCTTCATGCCCTAAATATGCTGTTTTATCATCTCCAACAAGTATGACTTTGTCAGTCGAATATGCTCTTCCTTCGACGATGACTGGAGAAAGTTGCTGTTTGTCTAAAAACGTGATTCTGAGCCCAAAACACGTTGTTTGTGAGGTTTTTGACTCAGCTAACGATCACATGACGCTACGAAATCGCTAAAAGGTTTATAGGTTGTTCGGGGGTGCTGGTAGATGACTCTTGTCTTGTTTTTCGAAACGAGGACTAAGTGCTAACTTGAGAAGGGCCGAAAAACCTCTAAATTTTTGGACTGATCTCTGGTTTTTGCTCATAACGTCCAAACTAAGCGGTTTTCGACCAAATTGTCCACGTTCAAAGTTGTTGAGCATTAAATTTGCAACAATATTATATATGGACACTTTTTTCCTAAATCAATTGTCACTCGAGATACAGCCGATCAAAGTTAGAGGTATTGTCTCAAAATGACAAAAATGTGCAAAAAGCGATTATTTGGCCAGATGTTTGCATTTTCTCACTGTTTGTCTCAGACCAAATTATCGATTTCACGGGTGATATTTTTCCCTACCCAGTCATGTCTTTCTCAGGTTATTGAAAGAAGATTCGTGTGATTTCCCCTTTGGAAGTTCAACCTTCTCCCCGTCCATTGTTTTCTTATAAGGACTTTTTCTACTAGTATTTTTTTGTCACATTGCTGAGCTCAGCATCTCATTTGTCTTGTTCTATTGTTTCAGACTGTCCAGCACGGGTTCCCCAACAAGCCGACATGCCTCGCCTGGGACCCCGAGCTCCGAATTATGGCCATCGGAACTGCCACAGGGGCCATCAAAGTGTATCCTTTTATGTCGTATCTCGTGGAACTTATCGTGTTTTAAAGTTCGGGTTAAAAACGGGTATTTTCGTTTGGCGCACGTTTGCTTGCTCAGCTTGCACGGGTTGGGATTACGAGGTTGTTTTTTTACGAGTGAAATACGGCATTGTGCGTTTTTTGTGTGAAATCGCTGCCAAACATCCACTGACTCCGGTCTGCCGCTGATAACAAAAATGTATTTGACCAGTGATTTCACTTCGCTGAGCTCGACGTCTTACGCGATTTTGTTTTTCACTGACGATTCAGCCCAACTTGTTGTATTTGTACGGACTAATCTTATCTCCCTGTTCCGTTAACAACGAAGGTGTGTCCTCTCCGGGGATTAAATTCACTTGATAACACACTCGGCCCCCGTTTTTACGTCGGCTTTCCCTCGAACGATAACGACAATATCCTGTTTGGACCGAGCATTCATTGGAAAATGGCAAAGAATCATTTTCCCAGAAAGGGCAAATCTGATTAAGGGAGTTATGGAATTTGAAAGTGTCGAATAAACGTCCCAAACAAATTTAGGGATATTCTTCACATAGCCTGATTGAATTGCAATAGAAAATCCTACAAGATCGGGGTTTGTAATTTTTTAATAAAATAAATGGAGGAGAAAGGACACTATGATACCAACATTTTCTATATTTGAAAAAAACGTAAGGTGGAAGAAGTGCTTGGTATGGTTTGTTGAGTTCAACTTCAACTAAACCTCAAAAATGACGTTACGTCAATTTTTATTTTTGCCTGGGATCCCTCTGAATCTCTTGTTTTTCGATGGACAATTGATTTTTCGTAGCCGTATTAATTTTGAGCATTATGACTGAAATAGCTGTCCAACCCTGACTTACACACTTACACTTGCCCTTGAAGTGAGCTAAGTGCGTAACTGGCCTGTTCAATGTTTAAAATGCTCATTCCAGGGCTAGTGCAAACAATGAAATCTCTCAATGATATTTTTGTGATTTGAAAATTTTAAATAGGGCAAAAACTTACAGATTGAGACAAAACTTTTACAGATCTGTTTTCTATATTGGATACCTCTGAGTTCCTTGTTTTTCGATGTACGATTGATTGTTCGTAGCCTTGACAATGGGCTAGGGAACAAGGTCAGAGAAATGGGAAAATTCGGCCGAACATAGTTGAACTAATAATGAACAAAGTACTCAGTACAGTTAGCAGATAGAAATTAGGTGTCTGAGCAGAGGAAATCACTAGTAAATATTTGGCGTTTTGAATTTTCCCGCCTGACACTTTAACTAATCCGCCAGAGTGCACTCGCACAAAAAGTAGAAAGTGGGATGTTGTGAGGGGAAGAAACCGTATGCTGATGTAAATTGCATTTAATAAAATATGTAACTCAAGGCGCCTTTCGCTCCTGCCCTTCTGGGATCAGAGCTCTTCAGGAGTGTAACATTAACCCTTAAGTGAAACTGCATGTTGGTGGCCTTCCCTTCCTTTACTTGTTGTTGGGGTTACTTGTCGGTGTTCCCCTAAAACCAACGTGTTAAACTCAACATGTTTCCGCTAATTACTCCCTAATAGGCCCTAGCACGGCACCCCAAATGAACGTTATACTACCAATAAACGAAAACCTAATCCCATCCGTGCGAGGCGCTCTGAAGGGAAGGCCACCAACATGCAGTTTCACTTAAGGGTTAATGTTACACTCCTGAAGAGCTCTGATCCCAGAAGGGCAGGAGCGAAAGGCGCCTTGAGTTGCATATTTTATTAAATGCAATTTACACCAATCAGCATACGGTTTCTTCCCCTCACAACACCCCACTAAGAAAGATGGAAACCGTTCATACCACGCAGAAAAAGTAGAAAGTGTACAAAAAAATCTTTTTTATTTTGGATTATGTGATGATGTTGGTGAACATGAAAAAAAAATCTTTTTTATTTTGGGTTATGTGATGATGTTGGTGAACATGAATATGGTCTGTCCCGTCACGCTGGCGTCAGGACAAATCCGAACGACTATTTTCCTTGCGATTTCACCTCTTGAATTCATGCTTTTAGTTCATTGGATGACCACCAGAGAGCACTTCTTGGAAGCGCCCACTCTTCCCTCCAGATTCAAAGTTGAAATTTTCGAAAGTGCCCTGGAAATTTGTATTACACCGTAGGAGCCCAAAACTCACTGCTATGGCTTCAAATTATGAAGTTCTTTCAGAAAAAAGTATTAGTCGACAATCGGTTCCCGGGCCCATTGTGAGCATTATGACTGAAACAGCTGTCCAAGTTCGACTTACGCACTTGCCCCCATCATAAGTGAGCTAAGTGCGTAACCAGCCTTGTTCAGTCTTTGGATTGCTTATTCTTGTTTTACCGGGGCAAGTGCAAAAAAAGCAAATCACTCCATGATTCTTTAGCGATTTGAATATTGGTAGCTGAATGAAATCTTCCAACTTGATAACCGTTAAATGGCAGATAAGAATGTCTGACATATAGTCTGACCTAGTTTCCAACTTAGCTACTAGATGGCATCCAGTGGACTTTTGAATAGCATTTTTACATCCCACTTACGCACTTGCCCAGTTTTTGCTCTTCCCCCACCTTGCGTTATAAGGTGAATAAATATCACTCTGATAAAAGGTCATTCGAGCAAAAATGCGGTCAATAACGTAAATGACATATATTTTGATATTTTAGAACCTTAGAAGAATTCTTTCTTTCAGACAATCGCTACGAACGTCCAATTATTCCCCCTCTCGCCACTGGTGCCAAAAGCTAGATTCAGTCCGAATGACTTGGAAGGCCACGTGATGCTTGGAATTATCTTCAAGTTAAACGAGAATCGTAAAATTGATTAAGTACCTAGTTGAGTATGCTAATAAGGCCGTGAATAATTATTGTACATTGTTAGACGACATTCAGAAATGTTTGTCCTTTCCCCGCCCGTTTGGTCCTTCCGCCGACTATTGAGGTGGGCGGGGGAAAAAAACAGATCGCATAAGGCCATCCAGTTTTTCCTCGTTTACTACTTAAACACTGATGTTTTGTCTCTAAATGACAGCTCGTTGGAATCGTCTCAACGAGCTCTAGAAGCAGGAAGCAATGAAAAACATTGATCTAATTTCTCACCATGCTGGCGCTGGAAAGAGACGGGTTTTACTCCTCAGCAGCGTATGTTTTCATGTCGACGTTTCGGTAATTACAGAAAATGAATGAAGGTAAATCGAGCATTTATCTGAGATGGGCTTAAGATTAGCCTTAATCAGTTAGGATGGATTGCTAACCTCCAAAATACGAAAATAAAAAACAAGTTGGCGGGGGAAGCTTTGCTATTCTTTAAATGTCATTATTCCATTCCTAAAAATATGGCACACCTCATAATCCATTCTTGAGGTTGTTTTAAGACAGTAAAACGTCATTAAAAGTTCAAAAAAGCGTAAGTTCAAAGGCGGGCATACCGGCTATTCAAATCGAAATTTAACCATGAAAAATGCAGTTCAACGAAATAATAATCATTTAGGGCCGGTTTTTGAAACCATAGTCAAATCACCGCAAACGAGTGGTTTGGTGACCACCGTCAAACGCGATTTTACAGCCGCTATTTTGTCGGCGTTTTTAGAACCATAGTCAGCGTTCTGACAGCTGACCACGCCGCTAAAATTTTGGCGCCTTGAATATTTTCCCTAGGTGAAATTTTTTCGTCATTGCGGGTTTTGACAACTCATTTGTGAGGAAGGAGTTCACATTTCCCGCTTCTTCTGCCTTCAACATGTCATTATTTTGAGCGTTATTTGAGCGAAAAAAGTAAACAATTATCTCCATCTCTTTCTACCACTCCGCACCCTCCGCACCCTCCGCGCCGCGGAGTCCGCGGCGGGCCGTCTCGTCAGTCAGTTGTTCCTCGTCAACCAATGAAAGCGGTGGTCACGGCTCCGTAAAAATTTGACCCCAGGGTCCTGCTGTGGTTACCGTTTCGTAAAAATAGCGGCCCGTAAAACGGAAACTAAGGTTCAAAAAACGCTTTTTCCGTTTAACAGCCGTCAGAGTCGTCTTTTACGGCCGTCAGAGTTAACTATGGTTTCAAAAACCGGCCCTTAGTCGAGACAGCAGGTACAAAACCACAATTTTTTTAAATTCTAACCCAACTGATGGCTACGGCATACGTTGGGAACAGCGTTTAGCCGTTTTTGGGAAAATGATCCCAAAAGGGGGCAAATTAGTGCTCCCGTCGTGATCACATTTATGCCATTGATTGCCGAGCCATTACATCAATTGAATTATTCCTTGCCATTTTGTTCAATTTTTGCTCTCTATAAGATCCTTAATTGAATTTACTACAGACTTGGACAGCCTGGAGTGGAATTCTACGGACATCATTCTAGCGTTGATATTGCCGTCATAAAATTGATCTTCGTGCCTAACCAGGTTTGTAAATTCGTAGAGTTTGTAAGTTATTACTGATTACTAATTTGTATTGAATGAAACAAATCAGTCTGCGTGGCGCCGCTGACCATAAAGGCGAAAATCGGATTTCTATCGTTTTCAGCGCATCTCACAATCTCAGATTTATTTGTTGTTATTCCACTCCTTTTGTGTGATCGGAGCTCCGATTTTATCCTCCGCAGGCTCGTCCGATTGCTGGCGCCATTAGAGCTTTCTCATTGTCTCTCCATGAAAAGTGCCGCACTATATACTAAACAATGGGGAGACCATTGTTGCGGTTATTAACCTATAAGCTGACAATTAACTGATAGCGAAGGGATTTTCACTGCGCGGATGAGACGGGGGGGGGGGGGGGGGGGGGGGGTTAGAAGGAAAATGTTCACTGGTGACACATAATTCGTTTTGCGCCTTTCAGGGCCGCCTGGTGTCTCTCTGCGAAGATAATTCTCTGCATTTATGGGAAATCAACGGCTCTACGGTGGAAGTTGTGGAGAGCCTTACGCTCGAAGGAAAGTAAGTTCATGACAATCTTAAAGGTATTCAGTGCTCGGCTGATTGTGATATGCGGACAGCGAGTTCCCCTCTGTTGAATAGGAAGTGAAATGCGGACTAAGCTGGCTTATCGGCTAATCGTGATGTGCTTCCAAGCTGACACTTACGTAAAATCCCGAAGTTTGCTGCGAAGCATTCCTGAGCGAACAAATGGAAGAATTGACGAAAGGAGTTATAGAGGAATACGCTTCCGTTTGGACCATCTGGAAGGAGCCTGGAAGTTCAATACCGGGGATAGAGCAATCTCCTCCAAGCTCTATGAGGTCGAAAGTCGAAATAACCTCAATGTGTTCAACTTTTTTTCGGGTTTTTGCTTATATTTCGAAAACTAACGGTTTCTCGTGAAAACACACTATGAGCAAAATTGAAGGAAACAAAGTTTCCTACAAATCGCATATACTACAATTGAAGATCGAAACAATAGTAAGGCCGCTGGAGCGCGCTGCAAAATGCCACTTTTCGCTATTTGCCAAACGCTAGTAGAAACCCCAGTTTTACTTATTCAAGCCAGTTTTGTTTGCATCGCTGTCCGCAGTTCACAGTTTCCCAGTTGCTCAGTTGTCCTTCTTTTAAAATTTTCCTCAAGTTTGTGGCATTTGAACCTTCATTAGGGAGCTGATAGGACGATCACACCTGCAAAGCTGTACAATTAACTTTTTGTGTTTGTGTGGCAATTTCTTGTTTTAGATTGAAAAAAGTGTCTTCCATGTGTCTTGATGGGCCTAATGAAAACCTTCTGCTGGGAACCGAAGGGGGTAACATATTTATTTTGAACCTGAGGTCTTTCAAAGTGTCGGACAACGTCATCTATCAGGATGTCGTCATGCAAAAGTGAGCGAACCTCGAATTGGGGAAATTGCCTGTAGTATTTCTGATGAATGTGATTTGAATCGTTTTTTTTTTTTTTTTTTTTTTTTTTGTCAGTGTTCCTGAGGATTACAAATTGAACCCTGGGGCGGTCGAAGCGATGGTCCTCCATCCCGAAAACACAGACCACGTCCTCATCGGGTACAACAGGGGCCTGATGGTGCTTTGGGACATGAAGACGCCCACCGCTGCCGAGGTGAGCGCAGTTTCTCCGCAAAACTCCCCCTCCCATCCTCCCAAACGACAAAATTCAACCTTTTCACTCCATCGGGTTTTCCGTTTCCAGACCTACATCAGCTCCCAGGGAGTGGAAAGCCTCTGTTGGAGGGACGATCACACTTTTTTGTCGTCCCATAACGACGGCAGCTACGCCGAATGGTCGCAGAGCAACAAAGCCGCCAAAGACCCGAACACAGTTTACGGGCCGTTCCCGTGCAAGGCCATCACCAAAATACTGAGCGTTGGGTGAGTCATCGATTTTTATTACACTTTGAATTGCGTTAGCCGCGGGGAAGACCTGTTGGACCCTCTACGAGGTTGAGTGTGGATTCATTTGCCTACAAATGGGATTGTTAACTACCAGGAGCAGCATTTTTATTCTTGGGTAGTTCTACAAGTCGCAAAAATTTGAAATTTGTCTTGAAAGATTCAGCAAGGCGAGAAGATGACTGGAAAAGTGTCAAAACACCAGACGTTCGCTCAATGTGGTCCGTTTGAACCAAAAAGTGTTAAAAAATGGGAATAAGACCAGTTATAAAGGATGTTGGGAAGGCGTGCGGAGGGGATCCATTTATCTATCGGACGATCCTGCTCCAAGAATGCAGTGTTTCCAGCAGTCCAATCCTTTGACTTTAAAGGTCGTGATCAAAGTCTAGCTGCCCAGCAACGTTGAGGCAGTATCTTACGATGGAATTTGACGGCCGATACTCAGGAAGTTGCTTTGACAGTTTTCTGCTTCTCGCCCTTTGTCATTCGCTGTCTCATCAGCTGCTGAGTCTTTCGTAGGCCAATTCGTGGTCACCTTCTGAAAGGCTTGCCCGATGCTCATCGCATATTTCTTCCTCCACGATAGACTTTTGAGCCCTCGGAGCTGTACCATCATCAGTGAGGTGCTTTGGGATTTCTAAGGGGCAATAAGTACATTTTTGAAGGGCTTGAAGGAGTCTTGTAAAATGCAATTTACTAGTAATTTTGGACACAATCGATTATTGGCGTCTTGGCCTGTGCGATTTTTGATTATTAATGTGATAAAACGTACTTAACGTTGTTATTGTTTTTTTCAGAGAGGACGTAGTCATCTTCAGCGGCGGGATGCAGAGGGCGTCATACTCTGAAAGACACACCATCACAGTGTTGTCGGAAAGTAACGAGTCCCACGTTGTTTTTGACTTCACGTCGAAAGTTATCGACTTCTTCGTGGCTCCATCGGGTGACGACAGTAAGTTTCGATTTGGTAAAAAATTTTCACTTTACCGGCAAGATGATACGAAAATCGTCTTGTTTCAGCGATTCTCATCGTTTTGGCTGAAGAAGAGCTTGTCGCTGTTCAGCTGAACGCTGAGAACACTCCGATGCTGCATTTGCCGTATTTGGTGTCTTTGCACGCTTCTGTCGTCACCTGCTCGACGTACGTGTCGGATCTGCCGCAGCCGCTGTGGGACGACATCGTCGAAGCCGGCAAGAAACAAACCGACGGACATTTTTCGGACGCTGTAAGTTGACGGCTGTTAGGATCTTTACACGTGTTTCCCCGGTTTGTAACTGGAATTGTTGTCTAGGCGTGGCCGGTTGACGGAGGTCATTTGGTGGAAGTCGAAAAGGAGATTCCTCGACGGAGAGATCTTTTGTTGACGGGCCACGAAGATGGTTCGGTCCGTCTGTGGGACGCGGCGTCTGTCGCCATGTTGCCTTTGTACAAGTTCTCGTCGGCGAGGATCCTTCACGGGGACGATGATGACGATGACATCCCGCGGGATCCTGACGCCGACGATCAGGATCAGGATGAGTGGCCTCCTTTCAAAAAGGTACGTCCTCGCTCTAAACATTTGTTAGTCCTGTCTCTGTGTGTACGATGTTTTTTTTCTTTGTCAGGTTGGCAGTTTTGATCCATACTCGGACGACCCCAGGCTTGCTGTCAAAAAAGTATTCCTCTGCCCAGAAACTGGAAACCTCGTCATTGCAGGCACAGCAGGTCACGTCATCATCGCCAAGCTAACAAGCGAACCTGAACCAGATGAAATCAAGGTCAGTGAACAAGATGTTTCATTTTGTTTTTCATTTTGGATGTTGGTGCTCACAAATATATTTCCCAGGTGTCGACCATGAATATTGTAAGTTCGAGGGACGAATTCGTCTGGAAGGGCCACAAAGCCCTCAAAGTTCGCTCGTCCCCACAACCGCCACTGCTTGAAGGGGGTTTCGCCTGCACCAGCGTCCTCCAACTCCACCCGCCTGCTGCCATCACGGCCCTGGCCGTCCATTCCGGTTGGGGCCTCATCGCCACTGGGACGGCTCACGGTGTGGCGGTTTATGATTTTATCAAAGGCGTCCCCGTCACTGTCAAGTGCACGTTGAACCCACTCGGTGCGTAACTTGACAATTACCCCATAAAAATCTGCTGTAGGGCGCTGCAACTTGTGTCTTGTTCCAGATATGTCCGGAGCCGGCGAAGGCCCTATTTCAAGGCGGAAATCCTTCAAGAAGTCTTTGCGCGAGTCTTTCAGACGGTTGCGGAAAGGCAGATCTCAACGCGCCGGCGACAAACGCGGTGCAACCACTACAGCAGCGTCGCCCACACCGGCAGTTACCCCTGGGTATGTTCATTAGTTTTTTTCTCTTAAAAAATATAAATTATTGTATACTATGTTCATCGTGTTTCAGGGATGGTGAAACGAAGCCGGTCGAAAGAGCCATAGAAGCTCGGCCGGTTGATGACGCGCTGGGATCAATGGTCCGATGCCTCACCTTCGCTAGAACTTACCTCATCAGTAGTAAGTAGAATGTGTACCAGAAAACCCATACTTCATACTTCTACGCACCGTTAAGAGGGCTCCGCATTGTGGTCGAAAGCGTCCAAAAACCCGCCAAAATGAAAGCGGGGATCGGGGTGCCACAAACCACTCTCAGATACTTGCAGATAAGAGTTCTGGAACAATTTTTCCCTAAAAGAAAATACCTATACAAGAGTTTGTTGAGGCCATAAAGTCAAAAAACGCTGCAAATTTTACACAAGGGTTTATTATTCTTTGATATTGATATAGGTTACTTGTGCAAAAATTATTTCTGTGTTATGGAAAAAATTTTGGAAAATTTTTTTTTTACCGTGTTTCAACCGAAACCTATGTAAAGCACACCAAATCATCAGTAAACTGATGACGAGTATCTACTCTGCATGCAGATACATCTTTACATGGATAATAATATTATGTCTTATGATGGAAATACTCGTACTCACCTACCGACGATCTTCGAATAACTTGCGAACGGGTTATCGCACAGAAATCGTTTTGTACTCGTTGAAATCAGCGTGAAAAGCTCGTTTTAACAGACGTAGTTTCGTTCTAAACTGATGACAAAAGTTGTACCGGGTTTCGGAGTTTCGCGACTGGACGTTAATTGTCAAACGAGAGTAGTTCTCCGGGTCTCCGCTAGGGCGATAGTTACACAGTAGTAGTACCCCCTCTCACCGCCCGAGTCAAGTTGAGTCTCGTTCTCTCCAAACCATGAAGAATGTGTGGTCCGCTGACTAGATGTCGCGTTCTCAAATTAGGCTTATTATGCGGTTTTGGGTCAGTTGGTTTTTTTTTTTTTTTTTTTTTTTAAATGTGAAATCCAGTTAGGTAAGTCGACCCTAAAACAGTTCGGAAAATCGGCATCCTTCGGATCGGATTCGGAGAGTCGGTCTGATCTAGGGATGTCTGATGCTTCAAAAGTATCGATATAATATCTTATCGATACATCTCACAACATGAAAAATGATCGTAACTGATCAAATCAAAATCAAAATCAGCTCCGATACTGCAACAATAAATATCGATACTGCGATCAGGATTTATATCGATACTTTTTTCTAGAAGTATCTAGTTGTGCCCGCAAGGTTTTCAGTCCGATCGCCCAAACCCGTGGGGCGCTATGGGGCTACGAGAGGGTTATTAGAGGCTTTAGGGTATGATATCGTTAGAGGGTCGTTTTCAAGGTATTTTTGGACATAGAATCCATTTTGGGGGTCCCAGAACGAGTGGATTTCTCCGCGAGGATCTATGGGGCTACATATGGGGCTTCTGAAGGCTTTTGAAGGATGCCAGGAAGTCGAATGAGGTGTCGTTTTCCAAGTAATTTTGGTCGCATAATCCATTGAATAGAGCGTAGGTTACGGTCCTAGAATAATTTCTTTTATAATATCACAAAGATAAAAAATATCACAGGGATAAAAAGATTTTTAATCAAGGCTTTGTTCAAATTATTACAACTTAAGTTCCTACTTACTTGTAGGAAGTGGGCGTGGGTAGGTAGATACTTTAAAACAGCCAATTATCATCGGATATTAAAATTAAAGTAGTCGATGAAATAAAAAAAACTTGAAACGTAGCTTACATCGATAAATGAAAGACAAAAAGAAGAAAAATTGAGCTAACTTATACGAAAATAAAAAAAAAGGACTAAAGTCAAATTAAATTGTTCGACTTTAGTAAATCGAACAATTTAATTTGAATTTGACCTCCTTGACTGAAAATCCCTACGTTTACGTGTAGAGATTCTCGGCGATTCAAACACTCCCGCAATTCCCTCGTGCACACTCTTTGCGGTTCGGTGAGGCCGAGGGGGATGGTATAGGCGAGGGGCCGCCGGGGGGGATACAACACATTACCGACTTCTGTGTAATGGCGTTTGTCAAACGAGCGTAGTTCTCCGGGTCTCCGCTAGAGCGATAGTTACACAGTAGTCGGTAACTACGCTCGTTTGACAATTAACGTCAATTAAACTACAAAACTACAAATCGCGTTCTACAAATCTGTAAACATGTGGTTGCTACAACAGAAGGTAGTAACCGTGTAGTAACCAATAGAAAACGTTGCATTTTTTGTGTGTCGCAAGACCCCAGGACTAAGACATATCCATGTTAAAAATTTTTTTTTGGGTTTTTTTTTTCAACAAAATTTTTTTCAAAAATTCTTTGTCTTTTGCTCGAAAAATATTTAACCTCCTGGGATCCTTCAAAAATCCCATTTTTAGTCCCATGAAAGCCCTATAGATCGCCACAGTGAAATCTGATCGTTCCGGGACCCCCGAAAATGGATTCTACGTCCAAAAATACTTCGAAAACGACACCTAACTCGATCCCATAGCGAAAAGCCTTCAAAACCCCCCTCCCATAGCCCTATTTTAGCCCCATAGCGCCCCACGGGTTTGGGCGATCGGACTGAAAACCTTGCGGGCACAACTAGATGGTAAACCAAGTATTTTGTCAAAATTGCAGATTTAAAAAAAATTCCTACTGTCCAAAACGGCCCGGACGGCGGACGGCGGGCGGACATTTCGGATTTAGAATGTAGACCTCTTGAAACGGATAATGTCAAATTTTGAGGCCGATCGGAGTCGTCGACCCCCGTCGCGAAAACATAGGTGTATTATTCCAAGAATAATAAACCAAAACCGATATTGGTGTCATCAACGCTTGGCTCGATGTGTTAGAACACTTCTAATTGGTACTTTATAGTAATATCGTGAATAGTTTCCATTTATTGCCCTCAGGCGCTACAATAGTTGTGACAAATTGTTGATCGGTCCCACATAATTTTAAGAATGACTACCACTTGATGAATTTTGCCTCAGTGTTTCATGTTTTGGGTAAAAATGCAATGTTTCAGTGCAAAGTCAATCGCCGACGCTCTGGGTGGGAACCAACAACGGGACGGTGTACGTGTTTTCGATAGCAGTGCCGGCTGGAGCCAAGCGGAAGGACGAATCCGTCAATTGTCAGCTCGGCAAAGAGATTCAACTGAAGCACCGGGCGCCTGTCGTCGCCATTTCCCTCATCGACGGCTACTGCAATTCAGTCGACGCGAGCCGGTCCAACGACCACCCGCCGCCCCACAAAGTGCTCATCTGCAGCGAAGAGCAGCTCAAGGTGTTCACAGTGCCGCAACTGAAACCCTGCAACAAGTTGAAACTGACGGCCATAGAGGGCGCCCGAGTCAGGCGTACCGTGTTGGCTTTGTTCGTTGCCGGGTCGTCACATTCGGAGACCTGCCTCCTCTGCCTGACCAACCTCGGTGACATCATCGTCCTCTCCATCCCAGATCTCAGGCGACAGTTGAACGCGGCCGTCATTAGGAAAGAGGATATCAAGTGAGTCGGTGGAGGTTGACGGGTGATCGTAAGGTGGGCCCTTGTCACCCTTGTAAGTAAAATGGGCCAATCAATTACTGACAGCACTCTCCTCACTATTTAATGTGAGCAATGTTCGTTCTCACCTGCCAGGATAAAGTGAGCCAACCCCCAGTAGGAGTAATAAGGACTCGAAAAGGGAGCATTAGTGGTCTGGGTGGGATACGGTTGGGGGTTGGCTGGCTTATCTGAGCTCTGAAAGTTGGCCAATGAGAGGTTTCAAAAAAATTGAAAAAATTAACAAAAAATGTGTTTGTAGAGTAGATGAGAAAAATCTGAAACCACCAAAAAGTTGCTCCATAAGGAGTGATTGAGCTCCGAAAGTTGCCGCCCAAAATTGGGTAAAATAGATTTTGCCTTCCTAATGAATCCGTTCACTTTCATTCTGAGTTTTATTTAAAAAAACAAAACAAAAAAAAACCCCACAGGGTACTGCTTAGAGCCTTTGGCTAAAATTCAAGAAACATGGAACATGCTTTGCCTAGTAACGTTGCCAAGCAGAAAGAAATCAACAATTGGCAATTGTTTGATAAAAAAAATAGCTCCTTTGTTCTCCTAACCTCCTAATACTCGTGTGACACTTTTACGTCAGCCATCTCGCGTCACGTTTTCGGGCAGTTAGCTCAAGGCCAAAGCATGTTCCATGCTAAAAACTGTTGGGTGTAAGACCAGGTGTGAAAGGTCGGGGGTTGGCCGTTGTAGCGAGCAGGGAGTGGCTGAGCCTTGGTCGAGTTTAGACTTCGTGGCTGTTTACATTTCTCGAGACGTTGGCCCAGTTTACATAAGGTAAGGTGGGGGAAGTGCGTTGTATGGTTTGTCAAGTTGAACAAAACCTCACAAATCAGCCGCTGATGTTACGCCAATTTTAAATTTTGCCCTGAATTCCTTGTTTTTTGATTTCGGGTTGATTTTTCGAAGCCTGGTGAGCATTATGACCGAAATAGCTGTCCAAGTCTGACTTACGCACTTTTCACTCTGGCAAGTGCAAAAATAGGAAATCTCTTAATGATCCTTTGTTGATTTGAAAAATCAAAATGAGAGCAAAAACTCAAGAGTTATCAACTTTTATGGGTCACTACCTGGAAAACGGTGGCAAAAATGGAAAACATCAATAAACACCAATAAACTTGAATAAATCCGATCTAAATATTAATAAGTTAAATTCCGTCTTAAGATGAGGTATCAATCTTAAATGTGATTATCACCATGCGCATGTCCCTTGTTGAAAAACCCAATGGGATAAGTGCACAGTAGGGCCCAGCTCACTGATAGAAAAAGATAACACTGAATTTCAATTATAGGAGTGAAGTAGCCTACAACTATTGAGCTTATAAACAATCTTTAAAACGCCTGAAAATACTCACTAATTTGAAGGATGGAACATTATAAAATTGGGACATTGAACTTGGCAGCTGAGTGAAATGGCACAATACGACAATCAGGTTACCATTTGCCTATCTGGAGGATATGTGATGTCAGGCATATAGTTTCAAACGAAGCCACTTGATGGCATCCAGTGGAAATTGCTCTAAGTAGCATTTTACATCCCATTTACGCACTTGCACCGTATTTGCACTTCCCCCAACTTACCATATCTGATTATCTCCTCATGTTGACATATTAGATTATCTCCTGAGGTTGAGATATCGCTTTTCAGTGGCCTATTTTTATTCGTTTGTTTTTTCCACATTTCAGCGGCATATCCAGCTTGTGCTTTACGGAAAGAGGAGAAGCGCTTTATCTTCACTCGAGCTCAGAGCTTCAAAGAGTGTCCGTCTCGGCGTCCCGGGTGACCATCGCCCGTTGCAAGTTGGACCTCCCGCCTGGGTGTCGCCCCACAAACGAAGACGTCGCCAGCGCAGCGTCGACGGTGTCCTCGTCCTCTGCCGCCTCATCCTCATCGTCGTCCTCCTCTTCTTCAGAAGAAGAAGATAAAGGTTCACGAAAAATGCTGCTTTCGTCAATTATTTCTCAAATCACGAAAATTCTCCCCTGTCGTTGCCTGTAAGATGTTTTTTGTCGTGCTAATCATCAAACTTCTCGCAGGCGACAAACACGAGGAAGACAGGAAAAGCGGAGAGAAAGTAGAAATCAAAGAAAACGGCCTCTCAGAAACGACCAGCTCTCACGATTTGTCCTGCGTGAACGACATTACCGTCGACTCTGTCAAAGACCACCTCGCAAAGTAAGCCCCCACCCCATAAATTTTGTCGATTTATCCTCCTGTCGACTGTTTTATTTACTGGGTTTTTTTTTGTTTTTCCAGCAACATCAACAACTTGAGCATCGAAGAAAAAACGGAAACCATAAAAAATGAGACAATCAAAGTTGAATCCTCCCTGGTGACCAAAACTTCGACGACGGTCATCACTTCAAGTGAATCCGTCACTCAACATATCAACAATTCCGTCTCGGTTGCTCCTACTGAGAGTAAGTTTTCTGTAAATTGAGAAATTGTTGAGTCCAGCTTTCTTTTTCAGTCGTGATTTCTGAAGGCCCAACACGATGAGGAGAAGGTGGAGGTTCTTCATTTCAAACACCATGGGAGGAGGAGGGGCATTAATCCATTACGGGCTAGGGAACAAGGTCAACGAATATGAGAAAGTCGACTAAGCCAATAGCTAATAGTAACGAGCAAAGTACTCAGAGCGATTAGTATGAGAAGTCGAAGAGAAGAGATAAAGTCACCTCGTTGTTTTTAGATGTTGCTTACGTAACAGTAGAAAAAGATCAAATATTGGACTTTTAGCTTCGTGGGGACATGGATTGGAGACGATTTCGTGCCAAATTTCTAAATCGTTTATTAAAGGGAGAAAATTCTTAAAACCGGCTGAATTTCTCAATATTCTGAATTTCTTCCTTTAACATAGTGAAGGTGTGCCACTTATTTCGATGAAATTTGACCCAATTGTTCCTCAATATGTCCTCAAAATGCTACACTTCAAAAAATTTCAAAGTGGTTGGTTTGCCGATGGTGCAGAGGTCTAATCCAATGAGTTGGTTAGGGAGAGAGACTCCTCTGCTGGTTTGAATACTAAATTGTTTATTTAGGTAAACAATTATAGCGTGGGGACCGGTTTCGAGCAACTAAGCTAAAAAAAAATTTAATTTTTTTTTTCAAATTTTTTTTTACTCGGAAAATATTTGATCTTCTGGGATCCCTCAAAAATCCCATTTTTAACATGAGATCTGATCGTTCAGGGCCCCCCAAAAATTGATTCTACGTCCATACATACTTCGAAGACGACACCTAACTCGAGCCCATGGGCAAAACCCTTCAAAAAAGCCTCCCGTAGCCCCATTTTAGCCCCATAGCGCCCCAAGGGTTTGGGCGATCGGTCTCAAAACCTTGTGGGCTCAGCTAGATGGTAAACTGAGTATTTTGTCAAAATTTCAGATTTTCAGAAATTCCTACTGCCCAAAATGGCTTGGACGGATAATGTAAAATTTTGAGGCCAATCGGAGTCGTCGACCTCCTTCGCGGTCACATAGGTGTATTATTCCATGAATAATAAACCAAAAACTTATTCATGATTGAAAATCGAGTAGAAGGAGTCTGAGGCCAGGTGGAATACGGTCGAGGGTTGGCTGGCTTTAGCCAGCAGGGGGTGGTCCTACAGTCCTGCCAAGTCATTAGAACCTGCAGCTTCGTTGTACAGGCAAAACCACTGGTCACTATGATTTCCAAGGGCGGGGTGAAGTATCTGCCCTTTCCAATGCCCTTTAAGAGCCTTCGGTACTCGATGAGCAACTTAAGAAACCCTCTGAAACACAAGGCGGAAAGAGCTTGGACACAGCGCCTCCCCGACAACAAGTAGATAGATACCTAAACTAAATTCAACCAAAATTAGTCAGTAGGGTGGGTCGAAAAAAATTATTATTATTTTTTTTTTTTGCACCGCTTTGAGATAGTCTCCACTGGAGTTCTCAAAGTGTTAGAAAGTCACTCCACAAAAATCGGCGCATAAAACGCAAATGAAGTGCCGCCCCAAGCTGTAACAGTAAAATTGGTAACTGATAAATTGCGATATGAAGCAGTAAAGTCACTCCATAAAGCACTCCATAAAGTCACTCCATAAATCAGTAAAGTCACTCCACAAATTGCGTCACTCCACAAATTGCGATATAAAGCAGTAAAGTCACTCCACAAAAATCGGCGCATAAAACGCAAATGAAGTGCCGCCCCAAGCTGTAACAGTAAAATTGGTAACCGAGAAATTGCGATATAAAGCAGAAAGAACACTATAAAGTGACCAATTTTACTGTTACAGCTTGGGGCGGCACTTCATTTGCGTTTTATGCGCCGATTTTTGTGGAGTGACTTTCTAAGACTTTGAGAACTCCAGTGGAGACTATCTCAAAGCGGTGCAAAAAAAAAAAAAATTTTCGACCCACCCTATTAGTCAGGTTCCCATAATAACGATTGGTGAGGTTATAGTGAGTCAGTGGCCAACTTGAGGCTATTTCGAAAAAAAAAATTGATGAGGTTCCCTAGGCCATTGGTAAGAAGAAGACTTCGTTTGGCGGTGGCATTTCCAAAGCCAAAAAGTGTTCAGTCATACGACATATTAGTTCATGTTCTAGCGTAATTCATTTCGGCATGTGTGTTGAATTTTTACTGAAACTGAAATGTGCATGCAGCAAGCGTATAGGTAAGGACCATTTACCTCGTGCTCATATTTTTATGCGGCTGTAGAGCCTTTTGGCATTCTGCGACACGTCAGAATTTCACGCCACGTCATAGATCTGCGCAACGTCTTACTGCACGCCTTTTTTGACTACTTTTTTGTGTCATGTTTTGGTATTTTTTCAAACTGTTTTCACGTGTATTGGTAGTTTTATTGATTCATGTTATTCACGTAGCACCTAGTTTTGAGTGATTTTTCTTGAACTTGTTTCTTCAGCTGAATCTGGGGGAGAGGACAGTGGTCATGAACAGTCGCCCCGGCCACAGGTATTATTGAGCTTGACAAACCCCCGCATTCGAATCTGTTGTGCATTACCCCTTCTGATGGACTAACTGGTGACTAATTCCCGTCGAGAACTAATTTTAGAGGACTTTTTGGGAGAAACAAAATCCTGGTGGGGTTATTGCTTGAATCTACGTGCAGCAATTTGAAAATTATTGTCCGGTTTTTTGATTCATAGTTGTTGAGCCCTGTAACTGAGCTGCATGAACTAATAGCCGTCGAAGAGCTATTTTTACGGGTGTTTCCGAAGCATGTGGCGATCTTCTTCCTTCTGTACATAAATGCGGTTTACTCTCCCGGTGTTTCCCCCATTGTTTTCTGGTCTCACCCCCAGGACAGCGACATTTAGACAGCTTGTAGTTCTTCCTTAGTTGACAACCGGATGGTTTTAGATGAACTGACAGGTTGTGGCATGTGCATGAGTAATTTCAAAGTGGTAACTCGTTGTTTTGTCGGCTAAAGTTTTAAGTAACAGTGAGAAATTGATTCAGCTTGTACCCCGTAAGAGGAAGTCTATGCCTGTGGGGCACCAGTATGTGGGGCGTCCCTATGAACGGGTGTTGAGCGTGTTACTACATGTTTGTGCCTTATATTAGTTTTGTGGTGTGTTTGGCGGAATGCATTCAGCACGTCGTCTGTGTTTACGCCGCCAGGTGTTGTGGAGGTTAGAGGAGGGGGTAGATACTTGCCAGGGGCGTAACACGATGGTACGTGATCTGCAGACCCCGGAATTGAATTGAATTGATTCCGACAATTTTCAGTGAAAAGTCGCTTGGGGATGAGTAATTTCAATATTCTTGCACCTCGACTGTTTGCGTCCATTTTAAATTCTTCCGTGAAAACTGCTCAATGTTGACTTATGCAGGACAATTTCACGGCCGTCGATCAGAGAAACAGTCACAACTAAAAAAAAAAAAACATGGACGTCCGAGATCCGATCAATCAACAGAACTGTCACATTTTGAGTGAGTTCGTACCCTTGACGGCGAAAAAAACAAGCCATAAATTGAATTGAATAGATGAGCGCAACCTTTCTGTTATCCCACCTAATAAAAACCGAGAAATGTCTATCTGTCTGTCTGTTTTTTCCCTTTTCACGCCTGAACGGAATGACCGATTCGCGTGCCGTTTATTGCGACCTGTTCCAAAAACCAGCGCGATGGTCATAGGCTACCTTGATTTTTCCTCCCTCATTCCCTTCATCGGTTTTCGGGTGCTCCTTCGCGACGAGAGACGGTTCAATTAGCGTCGTTACTAGGGATCGCTAGGAAAATTTGATAGGTAGGTAATTTCATTTGGAGTTGATGGGTTGCAATGGGCTGCATAATACGCGAACGGAGCTTTCCTTCGCAACGAGAGACGGGTCAAAAAGCGTCGCCACGGGTGCATCGTTGACAGGTGAGGGACGGAAATTTGATATTTCGTGCGGGCATCCCATCCCACCTAATAAAAACCGAGAAATGTCTATCTGTCTGTCTGTCTGTTTTTTCCCTTTTCACGCCTGAACGGCTTGACCGATTTTGATGCGGTTTTTTGCAAAATGATCGCAAAGTTCCGGATCAGGATATAGGCTATAGTAGATGTCGTTCATCGCCTTCCTTCATCGCGAACGGAGCTTTCCTTCGCGACGGGAGACGGGTCAAATAGCGTCGTTACTAGGGATCGCTAGGAAAATATTCGAAACTCCGAAACCCGGTACAACTTTTGTCGTCGGTTTAGAACGAAACTACGTCTGTCAAAACGAGTTTTTCACGCTGATTTCAACGAGTACAAAACGATTTCTGTGCGATAACCCGTTCGCAAGTTATTCGAAGATCGTCGGTAGGCGGGTACGAGTATTTTTTGCGAGCCTTCGATTATCGAAACATTTATTTAAACGAGTAACAAGTAAAATCAAAAACAAACATAAACGAGGAACAAGGCCGCCCGCATTCGTTCGCCCTTCAGCCCGGCGTCTTATGCCCTTCTGGGCGCCGTCGTGCTCTGGTGACTGCGCGTTCTCAGCAGTCACTGGTCGTCAATGGTCGTCGTTTCCCCAGTGTTCCTCTACAACACCGGCCCCATCTTCTGTGCCAAGTGACCGTAGCTGCCGACGCGTATTCCGGAGTCGGAGGTTCACTGCCCGGATGCCTTCGATTTGTTTAATAGGTACTAGGTACGTTCATTTTGAGTTGATGGGTTGCTATGGGCTGCATATAATTGGTGATAGACGGGAATTTGATGTTTCGTGCGAAGCACGGGTGTCCCAGCTAGTTACGATATATTTAGTGAGCGAGAGAAACTAAGAAACAGTAGGTATCTAGCGACCACACTATGCCACACAACACATCAAAAATATCCACGTGATGCTCATTACGTAAACAACTGCACCCTAACGACCGATGCTTAAGAAAATCTTATGCCGATCAGAGGTAACGAACGGCTCAGGCTGCAAAAATCGTTTTGGAGTCGTTGGAATCAGCCTGAAAAGCTCATTCCATAGACCCTTGTACCAACGAAATCGGACAAAAACTTTCGTCCCCCTTTTGAGGCCTCCTTAGTTACACATCAGAGATAAACAACTTTCGTCGTGAAGGACCTCCCGAAAACCGATGAAGGGGATGAGGGAGGAAAAATCAAGGTAGCCTATAACCACCCCCCGAACTCGCTGATCACAATGAGACCACCCTCATGAAAATCTGTTGAGCCGCTCGGGCGTGATGCTGTGAAAAAAAAAAAAAAAAAAAAAAAAAAAACGTCGAGGTGAGCGCACCTTTCCATTTTTTGAGGGAAAGGTTGCGCTAAAAAGCGCTAGAGGTCGACGTCCCGGTAACCACTGAAAATGCATCCCTCTAGTGGAATGGAGTTAGGGAGGGGGTTGATCTTCGAAACCGATTTAACTGCTCTCTACCGTCCACTAGAGGCCCTCCGTATCATGTTTTGTTTGTATTGTTTCGTATGTTTTTGTTCATTCATTCATTCATTGAGTCCCTCTAGTTAGAACTTCTTCTTTTTTTTTTGAGACGATAGAGCTCGTTTTTTTGAACCTATTCTTATAAAAAAGAAGAAACGCAGTTTTTTGAGTATTGACACTTTCGTCGCATGAGTATGACTTGTTCGTAGTACTAACGATTTCATTACGATATCAAACATGAACTGAATACGGGACCGCTCATCATGGATTCTTCTTCACTTGGATTCTTCTTAGCTATCTCTGATTGAATATCGTGGAATTATTGAAGGCTCCCCCTGTTCGTTCCATCTTCGTATATATTTTCAGCGGGAATATTCGTGGTTTGCTTCGCCCTTTGAATAACACTGCTCTAAAAAAAAAAAAAAAAAAATGGATCTCATGCTTCAAGAGGTCTGATAGTGGTCCTGGGAGTTTTTGACGGTGCTGAATCCAAATCCGAGTTCCGTTTTGTCCCTAGACGCAGAGGTTCCGCTGTTCAGTGCCCAAATGTTCAAAAAACTCTTAATTTCCAACTTTATTATTTTACACCGAGCAGGTGCTATTCTTACAGGAAATTTAACGCTGAACACGCCCATATATAATATATATTCATATTATGTTGATGTGTCTAAAATGCTTCCTTCGTGTGTTTTTTGCCGAAAAACTACCAAAAACGTGTTTTTTTCCCATCAATCTTGAAGATTTTTGTTGCTTTGCCGAAAAACCTACAATACTTCGCCGAACCAACAAAATCTCGCCGTATACTTGGTCCATTTCTGCGTCGAATGCGACCAACCGCACCTCGGTAAGTGCAATAGCCGATTCTTGGCGACTGTTTAGAGTTTTAACCAAAATCGGCAATAACACCAAATTCCCTGTTTAGACCTAGTTTAGAAACTACCAGTTTTAAACGTGCGGTTGGTCGCATTCGACGTAGAAATGGAGCAAGTATATGGCGACATTTTGTTGGTTCGGATAAGTATTGTAGGTTTTGCAGAATCGTCAGAATAGTGGACAAAAATCTTCAATATTTATGAAAAAACCACGTTTTCTGGTAGTTTTTCGGCAAAAAACACATGAAGGAAGCATTTTAGACCCATAAACATATATATGGGCGTGTTCAGCGTTAAATTTCCTGAAGAATAGCACCTGCTCGTTGTAAAAATCTTTGTTCAATGTTCAAAAAACTTTAATTTCCAACTTCATTATTTAATAATAAAGTTGGAAATTAAAGTTTTTTGAACATTGGGTACTGTACAGCGGAACCTCTGCGTCTAGGGGCAAAACGGACCTCGGATTCGGATTCAGCACCCTCAAAAACCCCCAGGACCACTATCAGACCTCTTGAAGCATGAGATCCATTTTTTTTTTTTGTTGAGCAGTGTAATCGAAAATCGAATGGGTGGACATACGAGGGGTGATGGGGGGGGGGGGTTCCTTTGATTAAAAACTCGCCTTGTGGCTTGATTGGTTCGTAAGCTCACCTTTATTCATCGCTAATCCCTCCCCTGTCTCCGTTCCAGGTTCGTAAAGCTCCTCTCGCCCGCATGGAAGACATGGAGGCGGACTCGGTGACCGCTTGAGCTGGTCACATCCCTCACCTTAACGACCAAAAAAACAACTGCGAGAGTCTATTTTTGTAATATTCTCAGTGTTCACTCCCTTCTGACCACGGAAGGATGATCCCGACTCCGTGCACTATGTACATAAATTCATGAGCACCATCACGACTTTTGTCCAGTGCTCTTTTTCTTTATTAAAACAACAATAACAAAAATTAAAAAAAAAAAGTCACTTTATATTACTTAACGTTGACAATTCGAAAACCTTAAGATACAGTTGTATTTTGTGGTCCAAAAATAGTTTTTGATATGGAACTACAATGATACCGATTTGACAATATTAAAAAGTACTTAATTGTATTTTAGTTACTTTCATACTGGGGAACTAGATTTCGTCAGGTCGCACTTTTTGTGTCCAAGTTATATTTCGTCAACCAATTCTGAAGAGGAGTTTTTGATTGCGTGGACTGTCGAATGTGATTAGAAATGAGTCAATCGCGCCAAGCTGTCGATTCAGATTGTGAACAGGAAAGTTGGCTTTGGAGAAGGTTTCAAGACTCGTTGGGTTCAGCTTGAAAATTTGAACGGTCGTTGTTGCGGAGTTTCACGTGTCCCTTGAAAAAACCACCCAAAAGTTCTGTTTTTTGGACCAACTTGGGATGATTTCGAAATTGCGTTCTGTTATTAAAAAGGTACTTGACAAATCCCAGTGAATTTTAGCGTAACATTCTACACATTGTCAACAGTGATTTTTTTTTTTTTTTTCGTATTATCTTGTTTGATGTTACGATAATCTGGAAGTTTAGGATTTGACACCAAAAGTCAAACTCTTTGTAGTGTTGACGCGTTCAATTCTTGGGCTGAATCGACAGGGCGCAAGTTTACTGTCACGTTGGCACTCCTGCTGCCAACATTTCTGTTCACAATCAACCTTTCCATTTCGTGCATTTTCAACAGAGGAGCTTCAAGACTAAAATTTTACCATATCAGCTAAAAACAAAAATCACTTTGTGATCTACAAATTTAAAAAGGGTGGTGGCATATAATATTTACTTAAGAATTTTTTTATTTATATACTTTAAAATGATACAAAAAAGAGTGCCTGATTTACTTATTTAAAAAAAAGTACCGCCTAAGGAAGTTTCTATTTGCTACATTTTTCGGGCTTGTTTTGCTTTTTTTACGCGTTTCTTTTTTTCTCTCTTGCGGACATCACTTTGTCGGACAAAAATAAAGCTTTGGAATGGCGTATTTATTCTAAGAGCCTGTATTATCACTAAATGATTAATAAAGAACGCTTTTAACAAAGACAACAAATATTTATAATAAAATTAGTGATTTTCAGCGTTGAGTATTTTTTTAATGTCCTGCAGTCACGTTGAAAAGTGAAATTAGGAAATGGAAGAAGAAGAAGAAGAAGAAGAAGAAGGTCGTAAAAAGGAATCAAAATGGGATTTCATGGGATCTTCCACATTGGCTGCTTTGCAAAGCGCAACGCCAGATGATTTCCCGTGACAACTTTTACGTTGTGTGGCATTTCAGCCTGATGAGCGAGAACATGAGTTTCAACTGGGCTGAGATTTCATTTGAGTTTGATTATAATACAATACTATTGTTGAAGCTAACGTGCGCACTGAGAGGCTGGCAAGTTATGTAGAAGGAAAGAGGAAGAAATAAGAAGGCAATTCTCTAAGGGGAATCTTTCGAGGTGGAGCTGAGCTTCATTTTCACGCAGGGCGGCCAAAGCTAATGCATTCGCTACTCGTTACAATTCCCTTAATTTTTTTCCCACAGTAATTTACTAGGAAAACGTCACCTCGTAACTCACCGCGCCAACGTTGAAGCCTCTCTCTCAGGAGCAGGGGGGGCATGCCCCCCTCGGAGACCCGCCCGTGACCGCCCCCAAACCCTTGCAGGCGCTCAGTGGCGTGCGACCTTTCATCAAGTACAGATCCAACCATGTCGTTGTCGGTCAAGCTCAAGCAGTTCCACGTCGCCAAGTCCAAAGGGGACAAATTAGCCAAGCTCACGTTCAGAGGTAAGCCCGGAAAGTTCACCCCCACAATGACATTTACCTTTCTCACAACCTTAAAATAAAAATACAATTTATGGTTTATCAATAAAGTGCAGCAATAAATATTTTACTGACATTTCTACTTTTTCTCCTGTCTTTCTTTTCGTTCTTCTCCTCCTTCCTATCGTCTTACTTTACCCTTTCACTTTTTTCACTCTGAAATCTTCAGACTAAACCACAACAAATCAACAGGTAAACGTCAGCGTCAAATTGTTCTCAACCGGATCAGATTCCAATCGACACGTTGTGTCTTAGTAAATTAGCAAACACACTAAACACCGTGCGACGCCTGCGCAGACGTTTGTTGTGTAAGGAGTGGTTTGCGGTGTGAGCCATCTAATCTAGGAAGAGAACGGGACATCCCGAAGGGTTAACCGACAAACCGCAGTTAACCAGGCGACCCTGTGGAAGCGTTTGAAGTGGTTTTTTTGACGTCGTTGAAGAATTGTCGGCGATGAAATGGGTCGTTTAGTTGGATGAGGCGAATATAATGAGGGGGGGGGGGGGGTCTCGAATTCGTCGTTTGAGTTGGGAGCCTGGTCAGCGGATGCGGAAGAGAGATTCTCTTTCTGTTGGTCCTGCAAGAGTTTTAAGGAGTTGAATGAGGTTTCGTTTCAAGTAGTTTTGACGTGGAGTCGACTTATTTGGTACTTCGGTGACAACATAGCGGGGCTTCTTAAGGGCAAAAATTGGGCGGTTTCGATTGCTAGAAACTCTTATCGGGTGAATCTGAAGAAATCTAATAAATATCTGTTACGCATTTAGAGATATTCACAAAAAACTCCGAAATGTTGGCACTTTTTTTCAGTTCTTGGCGTATAACCCAGAAACTATGCAATCTACAGCAAAAGTCACTATTATCACAGTGAAAGAGCATTAAATTTCCTATAAATTTCACTGGTTCAAGTTGATTTTAGACCCAATAGTTCAGGAGTTAGAGCGATTTGAAAAAGGCCGATTTTTTACACGTTTTTAGAAAAATCACTTTTTTCGCACTTCAAACAGCTATACCTTCAAACCGGCCAGTCCTATCGAGAAATGTTACATCATGAAAGTTGTAGAGTGTTAAATTTCCTATAGGATAGGCACTCAAAATTTGTCGAAAAGTGCCTACCGTACGAATGGCGAGCAGAATTGTATGTTTTATCGGGTGGGACATCGTTTCAACACCTCCAGGATCCCATTCATCCACCCCTCCCGCTTTTGAGCAAATAAGACTGAGAATAATAAGACTCCCTCAAGATGCTCTAAACCACAAGTGGGTGGCTTTCGCAAGTCGAGTACGATGCCGTTTTTGATGTATTTTTGGGGCGAATCGATTTGTGGGAGACTCAGACCCGTCCGACCTCTCCTTGAGGCTCTATGGGGCTTCTCAGAGGCGAAAGGTGGGCTTTTTGAAGAGCTTTTGCTAAAATGGTTAGTGAGCCGCCGCACAGTGATCTAGATTGCGAATTTCGCTGGATAAAAAAAATTGTAGTTTAAGGGGGCAATGCAACTTGGAAAACTTGAAAAAATCGCAAGTCGCTATCTTTATCCAGTGCTTCACAAAATGTACCGAAAAATGGGTCTGAAATGCTAGAAAACGCCAAGTTGCATTGCCCCCTTAACTTGATTTTCTACTCAACGTTTTGCGCTGATTACACTAAATACGGGAAAATAATTATTATTTAGGGTAATCAGCGCAAAATGTTGAGTAGAAAATTATTCTCCATCGCTTTGACTATTTTTTAAAAATATTGAGAGAAGATGGAAATTAAATTTTGCTAAGACCTCATCAACTCTGATTACGGGGAGAAATCTTGAAAATAATTTCTTCATTGCTCGGGCAAGCTCAATTCTCGGGTTTTCATCCGAAACACAATTTTCATTATTTAATTAATTACCATCATTCGGGCAAAAACGGGTTGTTTGATGAAATTTGGTTAGGTACCAACTGGTCACCATGCACAGAAAAAATAGATCATACGATGACATCAGATGCGTCAAAAGTTGCTGACTAGTTGTGGGAACATTTCTTAGTAGGGCGTCCTACGGATTGTCGTAGTCTGCAGGCCTAGAAGAAGATGCAGCTGCAGTAGTGGAAGATTCGCATACGCCAGGCTTACCTGTTATGTCAGGATACTGTCGTGATGTTATTATGCTTTCATCTCCTCCAAGGCGATGTAATTAAAACTAAAACTAAATGGAGTAGATGAAGCGAGCTGCTCGCCCTCTCCTCGCGGTTTACACAGTGGGAGCACTTTGACCGACAGGTGCATTCAATCCCAGCCACAGGACGAGGTGTCATTGAAGCTCGCCTGTTATTTGCCGAGGTGCTCGCGCCGTGTAAACATGGCCTATAGCTGAGAAGCACGAGCTGCTTGCACGGTGTAAACTTTACGAGCAGCTCCATTTAATACAACTTTACTAGTATTATCCTAGTAGGATAGTATACACTCGTCTTACTCAACCGAGGAGCTCCCACCTTGTCAACGTGGGAGATCCATTTTTCTCCTGGTTATAAAGCGACACTCATTAACACTTCATGAATCTCAACACTTTTTTCCTCCAGTATATTCTTTGGTTTTTCTTCGATTCTCTTTCCACGCTTTCTCTCTTTTCGCCCTTCGGAAGGTCATTTATCATTTTTCTTCCTCCTTTTTGATCTCTCTCCGGCTTTTGCGACACTTGTTATCTTTGCATTACTTCCGTGGATGAGTTTTTTTCGTCTTCTTCTTTTCATCTCAGGAGTTCTCCGGTTTTATTTTTCCATTTCTCGTTCGACCCGTACGGCTCAAAACGGCTGACACGGCATCGATCATGTTGAAAAAGACGACAACGAAAGAGATAATGCTGTTAAATTATTACGCTTTGTGTCTGAATTGATGAGTTTGGTCGAGTTCGATCGGGGCCGAAGGTCTGTTTGATTATGACGCATTGAGCATTCTGTTTATGTATTGAGTTATTACCGAAAATCACTGGTCTACCTACACAGCTCAAGTTCTGCATGCCCTAGTGGATGTTTCGAAGGTAATTTTGAAGCCAATATGTCAATAAGTCGATTTTGAAGTGAAGAGGTCCAAAATACCGTTACGGAGCATTTTTGCGGTTTCCCAAGCATGATTATCCGAATGAACACAGCAGAAGTGTCTTAACCATCAACTGGTATTGACTTATGCACCATCAGCATCTTCAATTTAGATTCTACATGCATTAGATTGCCTGACCCCTGCTGTGGACCGATTTCAATTTTAGGCGGCTCATTGAAATCGGGAAGCCCCCGCGATTATTGCAAAAATTGTCGCCTTTCTTCTAAACCTCCTCCTTCGTCGTCAACTAGGACTTCCCTAACGACGTTGCGTAGTTACAGTTGTTCCTGTTTAGCTATAGTATCACGACGACGATCTCGCTATTTCGTGGAACAGTGAACAGTGGAAGACCGGCGAAAAAAAGAAGGGGTTTTTGTACAGCATGGCATCGAACGGTGGAGAATACTAATTACGAACTATTTTGCCACACTTCGTTCGGGCTTTGGCCTCATACGATAACCTCATAAACGCTGTCCAAACATACCTGCTAGATTGTGCTTTTCCCTAGTACGATTCAATTATGTCCATTTTTGTAAAGTCATTTGTCAGCAGAAGTTTCTGGTAGGGTTGAACATCGATGTTCGATGTTATCGAAACATCGATGTTTTGGGTCCGATGTTCGATGTTATTACCATCGATGTTTAGCTAGTCGATTATATCGGACATCGATGTTTTGGACCCAACATCGATGTTTTAGTTCGTGGTTGGGTTTTCTGTCTTCAAATCAAATCATAAGGTGATTTTTTTTTTTTTTTTTTTAAGGGAGCTTGAGGCGCTGAATCGATTGTAATAGGTGCACACTGATGGTATTTCAAAAGCCTGAGGCGAGAACGAGCTACCTGGATCTACCCTTGATAGAGGGATAATCAAGGGCAGATTTTTCAAGGCAAAAATAATGAAAAAAATCTCGTTAGCGAGCTGGTGCGTCTAAGATCAATTTTTTTACCGTTAGGACCTCATGGTAAACAATAAGAATCGAGACTATAAAAATAATTCTGGCTATTTAAATAATTGTACTTAGAGATCGAAAAAAAATTCACGATTAAATTTATTGAACATCGATGTTATATCGATGTTTTTGGGCCGATGTTTTTCTCACATCGATGTTGAACGTCCGATGTTGACATCGATGTACATATCGATGTTTTGCTCCTGATGTAATAACCCTAGTTTCTGGTAGGTAAATGTCGTTTCGATATTCGAAGAAGTATTTATTCTTGAAAAAATCGATACGATTTCCTCGAAATAACCGATAAATAAATTAAAAGTTTTGAAAAATCGATACGATTTCCTGTTCTACGATGAATCATTTCAAAATTCGAAAAAGTATCGATTCTCTCCAAAAAAATATTGATACGACTTGAATAGATTCTCTTTCTTACTATCTGACATTCCTACAATGTATCTACTTCGATAATTTTTTCCGCAAAGAAGTATCGATAGTATAGGTAGTACAGGTACTTTTATTACTAACAGAAGTACCTATCGATACTTATCGATAGTTCTTTGCGAAAAAAATTATCGAATGGGGAATGCTCATCAAAAAGTCGAACCTTTTTAAAAAATTAGGTTTGTTCCAGGTTTGACGGAATGTTAACAGAAATCGCCGGAGACATGCGCAGTATAGAAACTGCTTTTCCAGGTCGATCGTAAGTTGGACGAAAACCGATAGCTCAAGTACGTGCGGTCGGGTTCTGTCGACAGCTGTCCAACTTTTGTCGACAGACGCAGTCAGACCTGGAACAAACCTATTATCGAATGGGGAATAATGAAAAGTACTCGCTAAGGAGTTTCCAAAATGATGGCGACCTCGTTCAAAAAGTCAGGGATTATTGGTATAAGTAGGATTATTCGGGGTAGGTAATCGCCTCGTTTAAACCCGTAATTACGACACAGACACCGACGTAATTACGTCACAGATTGGGTCCTCTGACGTCGAACGATCAACCTCATCTGTGAACGGCCCTTAAATTCAGTTCGGAAAAGTGACGTTAGCGTTATTCCTTCGTTCGGTGTGAGTTTGTTTGTAAAAAAAAAACAAAAAAAAAAAAACGCTTCCCAGTTTCGGACGATAGTTACTGTTGAAAAAAGTCTTCCCTTAAAGGCCAAGTCTTCCAAATTTCTATTTTTACTCTACAAAAGCTCAAAAGTTGATAAGTTGAAATTTGAAAAAGGTCTGCCTTAGAATAGTCAAAGTTACACTTTTTCAAAACCGTCAAGGAGGTGAGAATATTGATGAAAAACGTTGAACAAACAACAGCGGTGCTAAACACTGTCCCAGATAAATATTGGTACACTTAATTAGGTACTTCTGTCAACTGTTCTTCATTCTTCAACTGTCTTAAGTTGATCAACAGTTGTTGAATGGAAATAATTCAATTAATTCATTCATTCGCTATAGTTGAAATGAAATATTTGGTTGTGTCCTTCAGTGTTCTCGATTTTACAATAATTGTAATAATCGTTAAAATGTAATTGTATAAAAATGAATTATTTATTTTCCATGTTACCTATCATACATGAAAATAATGTCAAAACATGCGTTTGCACTTACTTCAAGATACCTAACTTTTGTCGCTCGCTCAACCTTCTCTTCCCGATGCATTTGATTTATTGATTAAAATTTTATCGAGTAGAGATTCAAGGCGAAAATGTCTAAAAACTAGAGTAGTACTCATTTAATACTCCAGTTAGAGTGTATTTTCTTGCAGATCTTCTCAGGCGAGTTTTTTGTTTTTGTCCTTTTTTCGGTAGGGCAACGTACGCTTAGGGATTTAGGTAGGTACTTGACGACGAAGGAGGTTAAGAGGGCTTAGGCGTCCCTCCAGATTCCGACTCGGGATTGGACGAAACAAAACCTTCCTTTTGAGCCCCCCGCTTCTTCTTGTTTTTATTAAGGCGAGTTTTCCTCCGTCTGGAGTGAGATTAGACAAACCGGAGGTCAACGTCAACTCGTACGAACGGGAAACCTGAAAACGAGACTTTGGACGGCCATATGGGGAATTTGGGAAAAAAACAGGAGACGTTACCTTGAGATCCGGTTTCCGACGAGAGAATCCACCTAATTGAATTAGTTGTGAGTAGCAAACAATGTCCACGCGTCCGGCTAGCGAAGATGCAGTGAAGGGAAAAGAGGAAAATTTAAATAAACGCGTTGGGGTCACGCTAAACCTTCGGACACGAAAACCACATCAAGAACGGACGTGTGAAACTGGGACGAAAATTGGATTAGAACGCAATGGGATATGAGACGACATTAGACTAGTTTTCTCTTTTTACTTGCGTATTTTTCTTTCAAAATTGTTACGCTAATGTAATTACCAAATTCTACCTCTAGAGGTGCCAGTTCATACCAAAAACATGATTTTCGAAAATAGATGGATTATTTTCCTGACCGAAACCCAATTCACGATGAAATTAGCACTTCGACTGCCACGCTAAAAGGGGAGAAAGTGGGCCACATCGGACGTTCCTCAGAATCTGAATAACAGACAATCATTTTCGTCAAACTTGAAAGTCGATTCTTTACGATGAATTTGGTCAAGACAGTAAATAATTTACTTATTTAATCAATTATTGTGGAAAACAAGAACATTGAGCTTTGACTAAATCCCCCCTCCCCCCCGCTTACCGGTTAAACTACTCGGAATTTCAAGCTGAAAATTGGCACGCTGACAATTCAATCAATGCAGAGGACGAAGACATGGTGTTCAGCAAAAAACAATTCCGATGCAAGTTACCCATTGCCACATCTCACAACACACAAGGGAGCCTTGTGAAGTGATAACATGCCGGCGAGATTTACTCAGACCTGAGAAGCGAGAGAAGTAGTAGGGGAAGGTGGGCTAATAAGAGACATGGCAAATAAGAGACACGCGCATTTAAAAATATCCCGCATGGTCGAAATGTTCAAAAAAGTACCTACAAAGATAGCTGGAGATCTGAACTAAAAGTTGAGGGGGTCATTCGCTCCAACAGCCTCTTTCCCTGGCAACACTGGCCAACCTACGAAGAACCTCCCCATCAACTTCAGATTCCCAGTGTCTCTTATTTTTCGGTACATCATTTTCCAGTCTGTGAAGACGTTCGTCGGTGCTGGTAAGTTTTTCAAAACGCTTATTCTATGAATACGTTGAATATCCTTGAGCCCTATTTCCGTCAGATTACTTCTTCATTTTTTATGACGATGTCTCTTATTCACCCCAGCTGTTGTGCAGTTGGGTCAATAGTAGACGGTCTGTCTCTTATTAATCCAAATCTCATTATTGAATGTTTCCTGTTTGTTTCAGTTCCATCATGGGTCCAAAACACGCTGGCAAGGGAATTCGGTGCAACTATAATCGTGATTTTATACAAACAGTGATATTTGCCATAAGAAAAGACTGCCTTAAGCGAGTGCCTTCACTCAAACAGTAATATTTCTTACAATTTTGTAAGTTTATTTATTCTTCAAACATTTTGATCTCAATTCAATCTTTCTAAATATTAATTAAAGTTATTCTGTATTCAGATTGTGATTTCACTGAGAAAAGCCTGCCTTCAGCGAGTAATTTTAGTCAAACAGTGATATTTTGTAAGTTTATTTATTCTTCAAACATTGTGATTTTGATTCAATCTGTTCTTCCTACTTAATTTATTATAATAAAACGTTTATACATTCTCAGGACTTGAGAGCCGAATGTTTTGGCTGACCTTTTATTCGCCTAAGTTTGAAAATTCATAACTTTTTTTGGTTTGAACCAAATGCGATGAAACTTTCAGGGTATTAAGAGACGCGTTGCTAATTGTCTCTTAATGCCCTTTAGGTCTCCTAAGTCTTTTTCTGACTTCTCTAACAGTGATTTCGTGATGTGTCTCTTATCACTTTCGGGAATAAGAGACATTGACTGCTACCAAAAATTTTACGATTTTTCTCTCTTACCTGGGTTTTTCTATGGATCTCAAAAAAATTGTGGGTTTTCCATTTGTCACAAACAACCCACACAAAAATTTACAACGGAAAAAAGTCAATGGTTCGGCTGAAAAAAAAATTTTTGTCTCTTATTAAAAGTTTTGTCTCTTATTCGCCCACCTTCCCCTACCTGCAGCGTGCCATAATTATTTGTGAATGCAGTATCTGCAGGAAGGCTAATTCTACGCACATTATAAAAAATGTATAATTTAATAGATCTACCGTTCGATCTACCGTTCCTGGCTTGGACTTTCCGAAAGCTGACAGCCCTGCCTACAATTTCTTTCACAACACACAAGTTAGAGTTGCCAGCGTGGTGGCGCTGAAATGCCCATGTCCTGGTCAACGGGGAAATTGTATGAACGTAGTAGGTAATCCGTGTCTTTTAAGGCAGTTTAGGTGTAACATCGTTTGGATTTGGTAACCCTGTCCACTGCTACTTTCATCATTACAAGTTTGCGGGGCTCTGAAATGCATAACTGCTGATCGATGGGAAAATGACCATCCCGGCTTTTAAGGCAGTTTAGGCGTGCAGCGTCAGGTCATCAGGTTACCGGGTGACGCGCAAAATGTACCAATTGACCATTCGTGTTCGTGCCCTTTCAGCACTTCCAACTCCCCCTCTGGTTCTGACGGCGAGAAAGATAGATGGTCCATGTTTGACCGCCCATCAGTCAAAACCTAACGCCTGAACATTCGATCAGTACTATAATTGTACCGATCGTTACAGACATGTCTGTAATTATTCAACATGTCTGTAACGACACGGCGGTTGTGATCGAGCGGTTTTCACTTCTTCCCTATTGGGTTTCCCGCAAGTTCTTTTGTACGGAGGAAATTGCCCCAAAGCAAATATTGGATCGGCGCGCTTTTTCAGTATTAGCCCTTCCATTGGAAAACCTGGCCGATGGGAACTGGGACGCTGCGGTCATTGTGAACAGTAGGTTTTGGTTATTTTCCCGACGGAGGTCAAGGCCTCAAAATGTGCCTTTTCATGTTTCATGATGTGCAGTTTCCAAAGCAGGAATGCCCCTTAAGATACGATTTAAAATATTTATTTAATAACATTATTACGATTTTTTAAATTACATAAACTGCAGTGCATCATTAAGCACTCTCGGCTAAAATTTGCAGCGTTTTCGAATAGGAAGTACAAAGCTCCCTGAATATCTTTGTGCAACTGATTTTCCTATTTCATGAGGTCAGTTTTGCATGTTATGCCGACGGGGGGCGCCACAGACACATAATTTATTTTGAATGGGGTGGGGGGGGGGGGGGGGGGGGATCTAGCGGAAAGCGTCGTGCGTTTTGTGAAAAAGGATAGGCAGGTTATGACGCTTTGACGGCGTTTCCTGCTTAAAATTCACGCGAGGATGAAGGAAAGAGCTTCGCAGCGTGTATTCTCTCTGGTGTCTAGATGGGGCGAAATGGGAGAAGCGGGTTTTCAACAGAAAAAAATGAGACCTCGTCTCGTCTTCCATGGTGACTCCGATCTTTTACGTATGATATTTCCCGCGGTGGCGGGAGACGGGATACTTTTATATTTTTTTTTATACCTTAGAAAGCATTGAAAATGCCTCTACATTCATCATTCTGAACTTTACGGCACTTGAATGGAAATCGGTATGGAATCTACGTGTATGGGAACGAGCGTGGCGCTGCCAGTGGCTGTGACCTGAAGTTGGTTTCGTGTAGAGTTCCGCCCCTGCAGGGCGTTTTCCACAATGTACATCGGATCAACGACAATTAGCGAAAAGGATTTGCCTCAAGAAAAAGAGCTTTCTTGACCGAATCCTGCAGGGGGGTCTTCACGTTCAATTGAACTCGCAACGAGAAGGGATTTCTGAGAAAGATTTGCGGTAATCTCAGAGGAGCCCTCAGTGGATTTAGAGGCATAAAGCCCTAAAGTGCTCAGACGCTTTAAGCAGGAGGGGAAAACCACCAAATAAAACTTCGTCAATACCCCATCACGTCAATAACCTAATTCAGACGTGAATGCAGGCAGTCAGGTAGGCCTACCATGACGAAAGAGACTCGGAGATATCAAACGACAGGATAACTATTCTTGACATGATGGGCGGGAACAAAATCACTCGCATGTCACTTTGTCAAGACGAAACACTGCAAGATAGGAACTTTAAAGTTATCATATCTAGCAGGGAGGATTGGAAAAAAGGTCTACCAGGAGTGCGGTCTGGGGGACATAGAATGGTGCACAGATGGCTCCAGGATGTGCAATAAGGCTGGTGCTGGGACCTACAGCCCGCAGCTTAAATGGGAAAGTGGGCCACAGTATACCAGGCTGAGCTCTATGCCACAAAAGCATGCATGGCTGAGAGTGAGAGAAGGGCCCTCGAGAGAAGGCGGATCCACATATTCTCAGATAGCTGAAGCTGCTCTGAAATCACTAGCGGGAACATCTACCAATTCAAAACTGGTGCTGGACCGCAGGGAGTCCATCAGGAGTGTTGGGGCCTCTAACGAGATTATTCTCAGATAGTCACGCTGGTATTCCAGGGAAGGGGAAAACAGACGCCCTGGCCAGACAGAGGTCCAGCGAGGAGCTTAGAGGACCCGAACTCTGTCTAGGTCATGGGGGCGCTTTAACGCGAGGTTGTTGACTAATTGCAGCGATCACAGATGGGAAAGTATGCATCAGCATCATGGAGGCTGGCCGGGACGGTGAAAGGGCGAATTCATGTCTCCCTTTATGGTGGACACAACTGAGATTCATAGTGGGTCTGTATACAGAAAACGGGAGCTTCAGAAGCATTTAAACAGGATAGGAGTCTTAAAATTTATGATGAACATCATTCAATGTTGAACCCGCATGCAGGTTCTGCGGAGATGAAAAGACAGCAGATCACCTCATCTTCGAGTGTGAAGCCCTGGTGCTCAGAAGGTATCTTGCTCTGAGATCAGTGGACCGGGGAGAGATACTGGCGCACCAGGACCTGGTAGGAGGACTATTGAACCTCTTCAAGGGCACAGAACTCCTGCCATAGTAACTCTGAGAGGCAGCACAATGGGTCTACAGGCCTAAGTGCAGGAAGTGAGGTGCCTTTCAGGAACCCACTTCCATACCCTCTCTGGTAGGTATTAATCTAATAAAATGTATGATGGAGCAAAACAAAAATAATCTAAAAAGGCAAGATGTGAAAAAGAGGAAACCGTTTGTCTCTCAAACTGTAATGGGGGAGGAAAAAAAGGGGTGAAAAATAGTGGAATTAAAAAAAGCCGTCGTGGCTCTGGAACTTTTTATTTCTTTGCAGCCAAAACTAATTAGGAGCGAGCTAATTATGGGTGGCTTCCTTCGTGTTTGAAACTTCCTCGACGAAACTAAAGCAATGCATAACTGAACAGATTCAAGTTTGTTCCCAGTTTGATGGAACAAGGTCACTTTTGGTGGTAAAAAGACGACTGAGAGAATAAACTGTACGTACAAGACCTGGTGCAGCTGGGGAGGTTTTTGTAGGTTCTGTACGGGATGTCAGGTCAGTGGCTAATCCTGGGGATTTAGAGTAATCACAGTGTTCACTCCCTTCCTCTGGAAAACCCCGAAGCGAAATAGTACTGCATCAACAAAAGAAAAGGACTTTTCAGAGGACTGTTTCATTGTAACGTGTATTGCTTCAGCACTTGAAAGCCGGTAATCAGGCCGAAATCGGTTTGCCTTTTAGGATATTTCTGCACCGAAACAGTTCCACAGAGGTATTACGCCAGAGAGAAACTATTTGCCTGGAGTCAAGGAAAGACGTGCCTTCAGATTTGTGATAAATCGATTGAAGGATAAATACCTAACATTAAACGTGAAGTCGAAACTCGCAAGAGAGACCACTCAAAGGCCTCTAGTTTGGTTTTAGACGTCGTGTTGCCTACATTGTAACTCGCTCAGTCGAGGGCCTTGCATTTTGTGAAATACCTCCCGAGATGCTGCAACTGTGTACCCTGGGATAACGAGCGATCACTTGGTCCCCATCCAGGACAAACCCTTGCCAGAGTAAACCCCGTCGGGCGATTCTGTGGTGCTGCTGGATCTGTCCAGCTTAACATAGTCAGCAGCCCTGCAGGGGAAGAATTTTTGGTACCTCTGTTGATCTACTACTCCAAAACGGCGAAAACCTTGGTCTTCTGCCATCAACAATCCACCAAAGTGCCCCAAAGTCCTTCAGGAGATTTATTGCACAATTCACAACTTTCAAAACCAGTCAAATGCCTTAAGTAAACTGCTCCAAACAATTGAAAAAACCAATAAGAGTTTCATTCAACCTCCACGTTCAAAATGAAACCCTCTCGCACCTGCCTCATACCAATCAAAGTTAGAGAGAAAAAGGTTTTCTTCCTCTTTGAGCAAGTTTTTCCGCTGAGGCCCTCGTACAGGACGAACAAAAAACCATTACACAGACCTCACGAACAAATGGAACGCTATTCGAATATCAATGGGGGCTGAGGGAATTCAGGAGGGCACTTGGAAAGAAATACGAATGAATGGAATTAGTCAAAATGGAGGGGAGAGCGGGGCAAGGCGATCCAAAATTCGTTCAAGCTCAATTTTTGAGCGTACAGCTTGATGTGGCACTTATAAGGCGTGATTTTTAGATAGTAAAGTTACAGCCTTGTGAAGTTAGATTAGGTAAATTCTTAGAGGAGGTTTGGTAGGTATAGTCATCCAGACTGGACAACTTTAGGGATGGCAGGTTACGATAGGAAAACTTCGCAGGTTGTGATGGACCATAGACCCACGGAATTCCATTCCGCACTCCCAAACCGTGAAAGTTTAACGGCCTTCGCCGATAAACCCTCCTGAAAGGGATAAAAGCCGAAAAGGTCAAGCTTTAGTAATTATGCAAAATGCGAGGCCCTGGTTAGCCGTCTAATGGTTATTTATCTTGATTACTCAGCCTCAGAACATAATCGTTTTAAAGGTCCGGCATTTCCACCCCGAGGGATATTAGGGAGAGCATTATTCATTTTTCCGAAAAAGGGTTTTCGGGGATCGACGAGGGGGAAAAGGCTTAGCGAGTTTGAGAGCTTATCGGCGGTGATGGGTCTGCAGGATGAATCGATTTGTGCTCGGGTTGTGTTGGTATAGGTAAGAATCTTGATGAGACGAGAAACGTCAACACATCATACTGAATGCAACGGGGACGTTACGAGCAAGGCCAGTCCATCCTGAGCAGATGCCAACCTGTCATTGATTGGCATCTGCTAACCATCTAATAAATTACTGACTACCAACAGGTGGTTACGTTAGGCCACTGCTCACATTACGGTGAAAGGGGTGACTTCATGGGGAGTCTCATAGTGAAAGTGATTTGACCACACGAAGAGTCCGGCTAGACGGAAGGGAGTGTTGTCGAAGGTCTCGCTCTCACTAATTGCGTATGGCGTTTAGGCACGAAGAGTCCTTGGACAAAATGCCGTGCGATCGTTGCTTGCTATTAGGGAAGAATGGAAGGAGCAGGTCAAAAGCCACCAAGCACTGATTGGGGGTTACCAGGAGCTGGTGCAAACGGTTGACAAACGGCAGGGGTGTAGGCAGAGACTGGGTAATGACCGCTAAGCTCTGATTTCTGGATTTCCAGCACCTGGTTCAGCTTGACTACCCCCTGAACCACAGCATGGCAGGTGGCAGGGACTCGGTTAGTGCCAGAGTGCCCACAGCCTACTCCTCATGCACAATCAAGCGGAAGGTGTGGGACTCTGTGCATAGACCCGAAACGGTTGAGGGACTCTCCGTGCATACCCGGAGAGAATGTGCGGGAAGCTTCTTGCATTTTCTGAGTCCAGGGTCCCTAATCACAACTAATCAATGCATCATCCGGGTTCAGCCCCCACCCGAGCGTCAGCTCTCACAAAGATAAGCAGATAGGTACTTGGTAGGAAGAAGCAGGTCCTTTCGTCGAGATGAGAGCCAACTACTGGAGTTTTGACCACATCCTCAAAAAGCCGTGAATCAGCTAGGTACGTCCAACTTTCCACATTCATTTTTTTCCAAGAAAAAACTCTGTTGACTACCCTCCCCAATAAGGAATGAAAGGGTCAATTCAGCTCAGCGGAGATTGAAAAGGAGTATAAATTAAACGCCATCAGCGATGGGAAAACCCCTCAAATTAAAAGCTCGCCGGGGTCGCCCTTTCAGCATATTAATTGAAAGAGCGTTGCTGCATCTTGAAGTTTCCTTTCCACTAGTCCTTCTAATCTACTGCGTCCTCAGGTTGTCTTCTAAATACAAGCGCATTTTCTGCTTCGAGTTGATGGGCCCTGAAGCTGATGCAATTTCAGTAATCACCCTCGTGTTGAGGGATGCCATTCGATGGTTGCTCAGAGTCATGAGTTTGTGAATGGTTTGTGAATGGAGCGCCTCTATTCCCAATCTCGGATTACCGTCATGTAACTCGAGATACAACTGAATTCAGTAGTTCTGATTAATCAGACAGCTCGGAGCCGCTCTGGATGCCTTTGTGACGAGGCTACCGGCAGCCGCAGGAATAATGGAGAAAGACCGTTCAACGAATCACATCCTTTTGAATTCCCTGCCTCTCGGAACATCGATTTGCAGCAGTCTGCATTTCAGGAGACTTCTGTCCAACCACGGAGGTACCCAAATCAGGACTGGCCGATTTCTTTCATCCGTCCCCTGGCTCAGCTGTGAGTGCTTGGTGTCCGAGGGTCCCATCTGTGGTTGGACTGTGGATGACTCAGTGCTTTACTTCATTCTGCGCTGCTCCATGCTGATGAACCCTCGATTGAAGTTCCTTCTCCCGGTGCTGGAGCTGCCGCCCTCGTTTGAAGAACAGTTTAAATGAGATCGAGCGTACAGAACGTTGCTAAGTGTTTAGCTTTGAATCTGGCAGATGTTTTTAAAATTTTACATGGTATTTTCTTTTCATTATTATTTGTTAGTTCAGCACACTGAGGTTTTTATCTTTGAAGCAATAAATATTATCTATTTTCATTTTTTTCTAGAAAAAACTCTCAGTTGACCAACCTTCCCAGTTTGGAATGAAGGGATCAATTCAGCACAGCGGTGATTGAAATGGAGCCTAAATTAAACTCCACCAGCGAAATGGAAAACCCCTAAAATATTAAAAGCTCGCTGGGATCGACCTTTCAGGATCTTAATTGAAAGAGCATTGATGCATCTTAAAGTTTCCTTCCCTCTAAAAGGCTGCATGAAAAATTTCTCTTTCTTCCGGGTACATTACCAACCTACGCTCTTCGGTAATTCATGACGTCCCAAATGAATACACTTTTCACTAAACCTGTCGAAAGCAGACGCCTTAATTACGCCTTTGGTTACGGGTCCCAACGAGCAGGACTAATGAGGCCTTTGACGCGGGAAACTTGGAGCCTTCATGATACCCCAAACCAAGTTTCCTCGCCGGAGTTTTTTTTAGCTCACATATTATGCGGGTAATCGAGTTACCTTATTAAATGAACATCCCATCAAATGTAGCTTATTTTTAGCATGTTCAGAAACCATTTTTTGTAACAGTACGTTTTTTTCAAAATGTCAGCGTGGTTTACTGTAAACCAAGAAACCAAAATGAGTTTACAGTCTGGTGTTGATAAGTCCTCCCCCCCCCCCCCCACGCAGATGAAGTTTACGGTGGTGCCATGATGAAGCCTCTCACAGTAATTCCATTAGTCAAACTTCTACCAGATTTCTCCCGATTGAAAACAAGTTTAATAATTCAGTTAGCGAACTCGTTACCCCGAATTTCACCTCCAGCCTGTCACTGCGGTTATCTTACACCACCTGTGCCACTTCACCGGGGAAATTTGAATACCTATTCGGAAATAGCGTGGGGCGAGGGACAGTGAAGTTGGGCTTATAGACAGAATCCTCCTTGAGAAGGCTCCACAAGGGTACAAGAAGAGTGACGCGTCGGCGTTACAACTCTCCAATATGCACTGAAGGTTTCAAACTGAAACCTTACCTTACTACTTTAGAATAAATAAGAGGACCGAATCATTCACCAGACTGATTTTGCATCATTGACCGATAGGAATAATTTGCATCTTGCATTTTGCATCTTGGCGATTGGAATTCCTCCAAGGGTTAAGAGCCAGAGAAAATTTCTATTTTCTAATATTTAATATTTATGAAATAATCGCCCAACTCCTGAATGGACATCAACTTCTTTCTCTACCCCTCAAAAATCACTCTTAGATAAAAAAAAAAAAAAAAAAAAAAAAAACGCTGCAAATTTAACTCAAAGGTTTATTATTCGTTGATATACCTATCAATATAGGTAGGTTAATTATGCGAAAATTAATTCTGTGTCCGTAAAAAATTTGAGGGGGGGACTCACTTTTTTCTTTAAGAAAATTTTTTTTTTCGAAATTTTTCTTTTCGGAAAATATTTGACCAGGGATTCTTAAAAAATCCCATTTGTAGGCCTATGAGAACCCCATAGATTCCCACGGTGAAATTGGATCGTTCCGGGATCCCCAAAAATGGATTCTACGTCCAAAAGTATTTCGAAAACGACACCTAACTCGATCCCATAGCCAAAACCAAACCGGATAATGTCAAATTTTGAGGCCGATCGGGGTCGTCGACCTCAGTCGCGATTACATAGGTGTATTATTCCAAGAATAATAAACCAAAATGCCAGTAAACCCCTTCTAAGAGGTTCTTTAACGACTCATTTTCTGTGGCGGTTCTGGTTTTTGGTTTCAGCCATGACATCAGATTTTGACATGGATACGTGGCTGGCCTACGTGAACATGAAAATTAAGATAAAAAAATGCAACGCAACACTGAACCAGAACACGAACCCAATGAAACTCTGAATGCGGAATTTTGAGCTGTACCACGGATTGATAAGGAGTCCTGACTGATAAGAACCGACCTGATAAGAAAATGTTGATATTTGGGGATTGGTATCGATATTCCGACTAAGGTGCCGAAATTCCTTATCTCAGCACAGGTAGGTACCTACCGATGTTGTTGTGTTAGTAGATAGGTACCTACTCAGGTTGAGGGTCCCACTGTAATCGTACAAATACGGCAAGGAAATGTTAAATTCCGATATTATCGGAAGGACGATATCGATATTCCGATAATTCAAGGATTCTAAAATTTATGTAATGAGCTCATTACTGAACCTACAAATTATGTGGGTTCAAGTAAAACACAATGGAGCTTACAGCAGACGAAGCTGTGGCCCAAAATTGCTCTGGACCTCTACAAAAACTTCATTTCATCAAATCCTTATCCAAACAACTTCTACTTGTACTTCAGGTTTGTACTCAAAAGATGAATAATTCAGCATAAAATTATTTTATCTAATCTGGCGCTTGCAATGATGAACACAGCCGCTAAAATAGCCAGTGGCTACTTTCTCCCATGTTCACTTTGACCCCGTGCTCCCCAACCCATCTCTAATTTTTTCCCCCCAAGTATTTTGATTTCGTGAATAATTCATTCCTCCGTCGTCGTCGAGGGGTACTTTTCCGATATACCCCCCCCCTCCCCCCACCACACGATTTCGAGCATAAAACACGCCCTTCTCGAAGGCTTTAAGGCACCCAAAGCGGCCGAAACCAAAATCGAGAAAGGGACGGTATAACGGAAAAGTAACCGTCGAAGACTTGCAGAGGAGCCCAGTCAGCTGAGTAGGTATCTACTTAATCAGAAGCCAATCCGTGCAATCGGGGTCAAAAATATCAGTTGCTACGAAATGCTGAGCATAGTCGACAGAAATGTCCACATTAATATCCGGGTGTGTGTGAGTGCGTAGCTTCTATGGTTTTTAAAGGTTTTTGATGAACCACTTTGTGACCTGAGTCCGCCCCTCCGTTTACGAAACCCAAACTCTGCCCTGGAAATGTATCATTTTCAATGATTCTCAAGCCCGTGGAATATCCTCTTCAATCGTCCCTAAAATGGACGGCGAAATAGCTTTTTCACTGTCCTGAAAACGTCTAAGGGGTTTCTGTCCCAAATTGAAGGGCTCGGTTCACTTTATTTAACCACCCAATCGTTCGGAATAAGAGTCTTCCCGATTGGGATCTTTGAAGGCGACCTTTGACATTTGGATTTGAAAGAGACGCTGGAAGTAGAAGTCACAAGGCAACAGATGTCAATGTCAGCATGGATTTCAACACATGGTTCAACTTCCTAGCAATACTGATATATCGCACTAGAGTGTGAGGCAGAAACTGCACTGTTGATTAATCATTAGGTGTCGAGTGCCGCCTGTAGATCACATTTTACATCATCAGAACCCCACGCGATCGACTGGAAATTCCCCGAGGCTAATTAGCTGTTGGTTCTCCATTATTTGCGAGATGCGTCGAACAGAATCCCACAATGCCATTCTCTTGCAGAGAAAGGGAGGTTCGGAGTCCAATTAGTCCCTCGGAGATCCCGGATTTGCCAGCTTCGCCGATACAGTATCGACCCAACCTCAGTGCAAAGAGATGAGGAACTATTGGAAGGCGTCCGAAATGATTGAGGACGGATAACAAGTTGAAAAGTCTTTTTCCAAAATGCCACTGCCAGTGTAAAAAAACTTTACAGATGGTTTTGACTGTGGTAGCTTAGATCACGACAATTCGTGTTATGCCCAGGAAGGCAATGCTCCCATACTCCCCTCCTGTTCCTCCAAAAACACTGGCGGCGAAATTTTCGATTTATCGTGGATTCACGTCACAGGCCTTCTGCCCACCACACAAAACATAATTTCTGTGATAGGAACACAAGCACACTAGGTCACAGATTAAACTACTGAGCATTAGGTAGTCCTCCGTCACCCGTTGTATGGGGTGTTTCATAAACAATATTTCCATAGCCCTCCATAAAAACGATTACCAACACCTCCATTGAAAACACGATATTCCCAACACTTGAAATCTCGAGGGATATTTCCAATTTCCAGGAGATTCCTTGGCCGGACTCAGGATAGCTTGGAACACAGATTAAACTACTGGCTTGGAACCAGTAAACCGTCTTAACTAAAATTATAATGGCCACTTGAACAGCTTTACCGATTCCCACGCTATGGAAGGGGCTCAAGTTTATTCCACTTGAGATAAACCCGAGAAACATATTTCACGGTGTACTCTAAAACCAATTCCAAGGGGTAAGAAAAGGTTCGCTCTTCGCGAAGCACGTTCAGACACAAAAGATCACAATGGAATGTAACGACCCTTTTTGTTGTTCCCTTTGAGCAAAGGTCGCTGAAGTAATCGATTTAGCGCACTTCACCTGAGCACCTACTAGAAACTCCGGCTGACCTTGCCTGCGTGGAAATGAGAAGTGTGCAAGTTTAATGAAGTGCTCGGGTCCGGTCGTGTGAGGTGAGAAGCGCTATCAACCCTGAAGGAATCAGGATATGGCGGGTCAACGACTCCATCTTTAAAGAGGGAGGGGTCTAAAGGATTTTGTGAGTGCAGAGCTCTAAAGTTGCCCAGAAGGGATGACAGTGCCAGCAAGTTGAGACTCAAGCTGAAACTCAAAATGTGTCGCCGACAATCTATGTAGACAACTAACCATCGTAGACTGTAACAAGTACCAAATTGACGTTAGCACTCCTGTAACCGCATGAAGTATGAGTCGTACCCCTGAGCAATCAAAACACGCTGTCTCTTGGACTTGGACTTTTCACTGGAGTGACTCAATGACAATGGATGGAGATCGTTCCAGATATGGAGGTTGTCTTCAGTTGCAAACGGTTCTAGATTAGATTAGATATTTGAGAGGTTTTCGCGGCTGGGTTTCTGAAGGGTCCCGATCATGCGCATAGGGGGCTCAATTGGCTACCACTCATAGATTTCTGTTGTCGGAGGTCTGCCCCTGCCGTAACCCAGCCAAGCCGCCTACTCTTTCGTTCCCTGGAATTCCCATCTTGGAAGAATCTCGTTGAGAGCCTTGACTCGTCAAATAGCCCAGCACCAGTTTTGATCCAGCATCATTGTTTGACTTGGGTGTCTGAGAATATGTGGACCCGCCTTTTTTTGAAGGCTCTTCTCTCGCTTTTGACCATGCACGCTCTTAATTGCGTGGGGTTTGGCCAGGTATACCGTCGCCACCTTGTGCGTTCCGAAGCCGACTCTACCTCTCATCCCAACAGTATGAGTACAATTTCTTGTCCCCCAGACCACACTTCGGGAGCTCTATCCATCTAGTACCAACTGAAGGTTCTGAGTTGAACTCCAGATCACTTAGACATGATCCAGACTTCAAACGCCTGGATCATGTTTCCAGTCGCCAACCAGCCTACGAAGATCCATTGGCTCACCGTCCACAACACTTGAATGAGAGACAACTGGTTCGTCCCTTATTGGAGACCACTCTCTCATTGGCTCCTGAAATCCTGTCTGACGGAATTGGTTACCTACTGCAAGATTTAGAGCCTTTGGAAGAACTCACGGCATTGATGGAGATTCTTTAAATTTTTTAAATAGCTTTTACATCGCGAAGTGGTGAGAAAGTTAAAATTTTGCAAAACTCGAGATTTTCCCCCTTTTTTGCAGCCTCGTATCTCCGTTACCGTTGGTCGGACTCAAAAACGTTACCGGACCAAATTTGTAGTAAATTTTGTCTTCTATAATTCGGGTAATATAATAGTTTACGCAAAACTGCACGGGGAACGAGTTATCGGCCAATAACTGAAAAAATGTGCGAAATTTTGATGGTTTTTTCAAGATTGCGAAAAACGCACCAGGACGCGAATGATGAAAAATTGGATTTATTTCCTCATAATGGACCCAAACAACATATAAAAAAATCAGAACTACCAGAATTTTTGTAAGGTGAACCCTCTTTTTGAGTCTTTATTCACTGGACTACAACGTCAAATGCATTAAATTTGTCACTTTTGAAATTTTCAAATGCGACATATTTGGTCACTTTGAGTGTAACGAAATAACGTAATTCCAAGTTCCACCTTTGAAGCATTGAGTTAGGTGAGAGATAAAGTTTTGCGATTCCCATCTGATACCTTCGGGGGGAAAAGGGTGAACTTCACGTCCGGCCTTAGTTGGAGAGTTCCTTTTTATTGCATCGGGGAAACGGAATTCCATCAGTTACGCGATACGTGGAGCTTCTATGTATGAGTTGAGAGACGTATACCGTGCGAGAGGAATAACTTTCAGTGGTATCAATATTGACCCAGAGGTTTGAACTTCTCGCGTTTTAATTGAATATCATGCATGGAATATTAATGCGACCGTGTTTAGTTTGAACGGTTCATTTCATAAGTGTACATTATATTCTGTATATTATACAGAAACATAGTTTCAAGTGAGGCAAGCGAGGCTGTTCATAAGGTTCACCAGGTTGAGAGTTGCTCGAGCAACATCATTCTGGAATGATCTGAGCGATAGATAGATAGAAACATGTGTTTATTTTGCACACACAATGTTCGTATAATAACGAACATACTTAAACTTTTAACATACTAATACAGAAAACAAGACATATCAGTTTGACAATGGGCTCTGCCAGGGTTTGCACTCATTAATAGAAAATTTATTAAACCTCGTGTGGGAGAGGGCAACGGCGATAATAATAAGAGTAAGGGGTCAACGTGGCACTCGGTCCCAATTAATTGTTCGACCAGCTCCATCCTGTATTTCCACGCAGCCTGGCAGAACCTGGCGAGAGCCAGCCAGCTTTCCCCATTCAAGACCGTGAGCAGAGCTGAGGCCTCCCGACGTACGGCAGGCGGAACTCCCTCAAAACCCATGCTGCAGAGTGAGCAGAGCTCTGTGCGCCGATGTCCCTCGTATAGCATATGAGGTCGGCTGTTTAGCTTCAGCAGGTTGCCACGGGCTCTTAGCACCCAACGCAACACGAACATTGAGGACCTCTGAGTTTTAGCAGTCAGATCGACCGAACCCCCAAATCTGAGTGAGAAGGTTGACCTTAAATACCTACTTAATGATGAGCTAGGAAAGGGAAAGAGTAAAAACATGCAGTCCTGGAAAACAAGAACAAATCCTTGCTCTGCATGTCGAGGAATCAATGACGCATGTTGATCCAGACAAATGTTATATTATGCATAATATACGTCATGACTAGGGCTCGGTAAAATTTGCCATTTAATGGCATATTTGCATATTTCGTTCCCGATATGCCCAACCTATAAGAAGCCTAAATATACCAAGTTTGTGCAAATCAGATGATCCAAATTCGAGTTTTTCGGGCATATAATTGCATATTTTGGGGTTTTGTTGGATACGAGCATATTTGGGCCATTTCGCTACTAGGCAGCATATTTTCCTATTTATTTCAATATTTCTGCATATTTTAAGATTTTTTGACATCAACACTATAAATTCTCTCAACTAGCATTCTCTCTCAGCGTCAACAAACTCATTTCTGCAGGGAAAAAATTTTCGTAAAGGCACCTAGCCGAGTGCGTGCCTTTAAATTGGCACATCCCGTACTGCCGCTGCCCCCCGAGCCAATCCTGACTCGATGGGGAACCTGGATTTCTGCAGCGCTCTACTATGCTGAACACCTATAGGCTGTCAAATCAGTAGTGGATTCGTTCGACGAGAATGACAGCCAATCCCACAGTTTATTCTCCAGCTTGAGGCCTCAGAGAAGGAGCTGGTTGAAGTGGTGAGTGAGGTTCAAAAATTTCAGGAAGAGGCTTCCTTGTGGCCTGGGAAGATTGGGAAAGCTGCTCAAACCAAGCTCTAATTCGTTCTTGGCCGTAACCCAGGCTGGCGTACTGGAGGTGACTTGCCAGAAACGGAACTCTCCTACACTCCCCATGAACTTGCTTCCATCAAATTTCTACCATTGGTTTCCGTCGATGTTGAGCGTTCGTTCTCCCGCTTAAAACTTCTACTGAGTGACTTGCGCCACAGCTTCAAGGCCGAAAATATTGAAAAACACTTGGTGATGCAAGCCTTTGACTAGTAGGTATGTTGTAAATATGTAAATAAGACGTTAATATGAAACTGATTGTAACTTTGTAAATATTTTAGTGTCTAAATATGTCATCAATGTGTTTAATAATTTTCTAAGATGACTTGTAACAATAAAAAAGTTGGTTGAGCGCCCCAATGCAATTTTTTCTTGCCTTCATGACCCTCTCACAATTTTTTGGGGGCATATTTTAGCATATTATTAACTTTTCCGAGCATGTTTTGGCGTCATATTTTGCGGTTTTTCGGTCATATTACGGTCATATTTAGGGCATTTATTGGTCATATTTCCAGATTTTATTGGTCATATCTTGCCGAGCCCTAGTCATGACGTATATTCCTGGCACGAGCAACTCCCTCCACAGGTTGACCAAATACGAAAAGACGAGTCCTCAACCAGACCTCATCAAAAACCTGGCTCAACGAAAAAAAAACCCACACACAATATACCAGCTTCTGATGAGGGTTTACCCCCATTTGGTGGAAGAAGCGCTTGTGAAAATCCCGAACCCAAAATTGGGGTCTCTTACGGTCGGTTTGAGACGAGAAGACTTCTCAGCCCCCTCGGGAACCCGCCTAAACCGCGACTTTGTTTGCTCAACTGCCTTTCAAAAGATACCCCCCCCCCCCTTCCACACAAAGAGTAAACATCCACGTCTCCTTTTCGTTCCCCTTAATTTACGAAAGGAGGGAAGAGATATTTGAGAGAGAAAACGACCATGTACGAAGGCCCTGGATCGGCGGCATCAATATAGGGGCAGTTCAAAGTAAAGCTCTAGTCCCTTCAACGATGATGGTGAAACTCGTGCTCTACTAATCCTTCCTTACATTTTGGTTTGATTAGTTTTGATATAATGCCGTGATTGCTTCAGGAACTAAAACCGATCCGGGTGTATTTTGTGCACCTATTGAGTTGGTATTCCTAGAATCAATTTTATGCTTGTGGTGTGTGGTTGGTTGAAAGTTGCAGGCGCTGCGTCGAAGTTCTTGCCGACATTTTTGTGACTGGGAGGGATGATGATCATGATGTATGTTTGATTTGTCAAAGTTATATCCTGAATTCAGCGGATATGTTGAGTGTAGAGCCTGTTTTCACTGGATTCATCCGACATCTATTATAGGCGTCTTACTGTAATAGTCCGATCCATGGAAGAACGAAAGGAAGTTTCACTTCATAGGAGGTGGTGGGCTACCCGCCAAAGACTGCCGAGAGTAACGCAATCTGAGCGCTTGTCCTTTGTCACTAGTAAGTTTACCAGGTGCCCGCTAGGTAGGTCTGGCTTTGGTGGTTCGGACGTTCTCGGCATTTTCGGTGTAGGTAGTGGTGTCTGGCGGAAGCCGCTGCCCCCCAACCTCCCGGAGATGGGCTATTTGATTTTCTTATTTATTTAGCGGTAAGACAGTAGTGGATGAAACCTGGTGCGATCTGTGGACGTAAAGCCCCTTCTTCCATGAGTCCGGTCAATAGAGGCTGAAGTGCGGGGTCCATCCAACAAAAGGTGTAGCCTAATATGCATATTATGCAACACAAACATTTTTCATGTTGTTTAGGCCCATCAGGTAGTTATGAATCCAAGTTTTCGTCATCCCCTCCCCGTTGCTTAATCCGCCATATAGAAAAAACGCTGCAAATTTTACACAAGGGTTTATTATTCTTTGATATACGTTACTTGTGCAGAAATTTGATTCTGTCAATGAAAAAATTAAAAATTTTTTTTTGGATTTTTTTGTTCAAAAATGTGTTTTTTTCAAAAATGAGCTCCTTTAATGATTTTTTAAAATGTTTTTCCTGCAAAGGTCGTGCTTCAAAAGTTACGAAAACGGGTCCATATTGCAGAAACCCCGTTTCAATTATTTATAGGGCCTTAGGAAAAATATGATATTTGAATTCCGAGGTCTGGAGAGGGTACATGACGTTGGCTGCTTCGTCGTCTTTTGATTGGCCGGGAGATCCCTCTCTCTCTCATCTACGCAGGTCAGCCAACTTTGCTACGCGAAAAGTCGACCCCAAAAATCGAAAATCGGGTTAATCATTATAGAAGGTCATTCGAAAATTGAGCATCGAGGTTATTATCAAAGAATGTTATTCAAAAATCGACCCGGGCCGAGTGTTTTTATTCCGATTCTGTTCAGATTTATTAGTTAGCGCTCTGGCGGCTCAGTGCCCAACTACTCGACGCCCAGCCTGGCGAGGTGTGACGTCAAATTTGCCCGGCGTTCATTTCAAAATCTCTAACATTTCGAAAACGGCTCAGCGCGTACCTATACGGATTTTCGAACTAAAAATTGGGGTTTATGGGTTTTAAAGGGTGCTGAATCCGAATATGTTGCCAGAAATGCTGAATTCTGACCTTTTCAAGAAGCCCATTCTGTATTTTTTACTCGAAAAATATTTAACATCCTGGGATCCTTCAAAAATCCCATTTTTAACCTCATGAAAGCCCTAAAGATCGCCCCAGTGAAATCGGATCGTTCCGGGACCCCAAAAAATGGATTCTACGTCCAAAAATACTTCGAAAACGACACCTAACTCGATCTCATAGCTAAAAGCCTTCAAAAAACCCCGCCCGTAGCCCCATTATAGCCCCATAGCGCCCCATGGGTTTGGGCGATCGGACTGAAAACCTTGCGGGCACAACTAGATGGTAAACACAGTATTTTGTCAAAATTTCACATTTAAAAAAATTCCTACTGCCCGAAACGGCCTGGACGGCGGACGGACATTTCGGATTTAGAAAGTAGACCTCTTGAAACGGATAATGTCAAATTTTGAGGCCGATCGGAGTCGTCGACCCCCGTCGCGAAAACAAAGGTGTATTATTCCAAGAACAATAAACCAAAAATCGCCCTTTTCTCAGTTTTTGGCTTCTGGCTCCATCCCAGGGCATTTTTGGAGTTGTAAGTCACTATATTAAACGAAAGACATCAACATTTTAAACAAATTTAATGTGGAAAGTTTTTTTTTTTTTTTTTTTTTGTGAGCCTTCGAGCGTATTCGAGCTACGAGAGAGCGAAAAAGGAGGAAAATGGGCGAGTCGGCAAACTTTTCACTTTCTTTCGACTTCCCACCTCAACAATGTTGTTGAGGGGGAAGACTCAGCGAAAAGTGTATTGAATGAAAGTTGTAGAGAGTTTAATTAGCTTTAAAATCCATGTCTCAAAATAAATACAAGAGCGATGGGTAGGGGTGGGGACAAATTTAAGAAAAACAGAAAATATGTGTATTTCGTCATTTTGCTTCGGAGCGCCGTTTGATGTTGCAATTAAAGATGAAACTTTTTTTAAAATGTTTAACGTTGTTTAGGCTCATTAGGTAATTATGAATCCAAGTTTTCGTCACCCCCCCCCCCCCCCCATTGCCTCGTCCGCCACTTTGAAAAACCGCCACAAATCGGCACTTTTTCAGTGTTGGACTTGCAGCTACTAGCGAGCCAAGTGATTCAGTGCTGCACTGATCGTATCAATCTTCTTTTAAGTAATCGCAAATACCGTGAAATTTAAGGGGTCATATTACTAAAGTAATAAACTCCCGCACTCCCTCAACATTTTGTCCAAACAGCAGCATCACAATTCATGTGGTCCAATTTCAACAACTTGGCGAAAATTACTTGCTTGGTTTCTCCAAGATAATGAAGTTTCGGCCGTTCATTTCTTCTAAAAGTATCCCCCCTTTAGCAAGTCGTATTTTCCCATTTCGCTGGGGTGTTCTGAACAAACGTTATAACGACAGCTATAAATCTCAGAGCGGCGAGGAAACTCAAAAAGGGCCGAATTCCGGGAAGGTTGATTAAAACGCGAAAAACGTCAGTTCGGGAAGGTTGTAGCCAACACGTATATAGTTGGACGAAAAAGGTGTTGGATGCGGTGAGGGTTGTTCTCGTTTCGTGGAAGGGGTTTTATTGCTTCGGAGTCGAATGGTTTTTTCGAAGGTTGAAGGTAGCTGTGGCATTTGACTTGAGCCAGAACTGTCTTACTGGCGGGTTCTACAACAAGATGAGAAAACGGAGAAGTTCAATACGCTTTGTCGGCAGGGGCCGAACGTGCTTTAAAAACATACATACAAAAACGACATCTTGGCGCCTCGGAACCTGAGGGCAAAGAGCATGTAAAGCGCTGATAACGCATAGGAGAAACCTCCCTTGAAGGTTTGAAGGAAGAACACTGCCAAAAAGAGAGACATTTAAAGGAGATGGTTGGTCGAAAGAATGCAGCCGGAACAACAAGAGGATCAAAGGAGCTTCCCAAAGTTGTTACTTCCAAGGCTCATGGGTTTGAACTATCAAGTGTGATGGAGATAATCCCACACCCAGGCCTTCCTCAACGGCCCACTTCACTGGCAACCAAGCCGTTTTCTCTTCTACTTTGCCTACAATGGCCTATCAAGCTCCAGTCTTGAGAGCGGCGGAATCATGGATGCCTCCGGATATCTCAGAGCCATAAGAGCTCTTTGCGCCAGCTGGAAAGCGTGTCGGTCTCCTCTGAAGATGATGCCTATTTCACATACCTACCTCCGAGCTCATATTCTCAGGCCTGCTCAGGAAAGAACTTTCAAACTCACTGGACTCGCGAGATGCGAATACTTCGAAAACGACTCCTAACTCGATCCCGCGAGCTCATAAAGAGGGTCCTTAGTGGAATTCGTAGCCCCAGGAATCCATTTCTTGTTTAAGATAGCTCCACATACGTAATTGCGGTTCGAACAAGTTCTAATGGGATCCCCCTAACTTTACTCATCCTGTAAGCACTTCATCGCAACGCCAGACCGATCCATTTGGCCTTCGAGATGTTCACCCTCAGGCCAATCGAAAGGCTTGGCATTGCAACAAAATAGCCAATCCCACGTTAAAAAACGACTCTCACAGTGCTTATCATGCATCCAGTGTTGATAGCCCAACATGACATTTCAACTCCAAAATTTAGAGTTGAATATTTAATATTTTTCTCTAACATTGAATTCACAATAATGAATATAAAAGGTAGATACAGAGACACAGCAGGCGAAAAGGTTTTTTTTTTCGTTACAAAAATATTACATATTATGTTACCACTGGCTTAATCTCTTTACTCGTGAATGAGTCATTTTTCCATTACCTCGCCTAATACCGTGTCAGGATGTCGTGTCCAAGTGAGAAGACCTTCAGGACCTGTCGGACTCGAGTGTCCGGAAGCTGCGGATGATGTTGACAGATTGAGAGACCTCTTCAGTGCCCCCGTTGAAAGTGGACCTTCCCGGGGAACATATCCCCTCGATGACAGCCAAATCACCGAGTCGAGCTAAAAAGAATCCCCGCCGTAACGTCGACTTTTTTTTTTTTTTACGACTACTTTATGATGATGCGGTCCCTCGAGATACGACGTGACACAATAAACGAGGTAGTGGCTGGATTTTTTTTTCTTCTTTGTAAGAAACTCATGCTCGAGGGAAATCATCACTATGTCATGGAGAGGTTTTCATTTTATTTTGAGTGTCTTTACTGCCAATATCACCCATCTCACAAATTAACCCAATAACCATGGAAGAAGGAGTTCTTGTTCTTCCATGCCAATAACATTGAGATATGGTGGGATCCAACTCGATTAGTTCCCGCGCAGAGCGCCAGTGGTCGTATAGTGTAGTGACCACTACATACAATACTCGGCTTACCATCTAGTTGTGCCCGCAAGGTTTTCAGCCCGATCGCTCCAACCCGTGGGGCGCTATGGGGCTAAAATGGGACTACGGGATGGGTTTTTGAAGGTTTTCGGCTATGGGATCGTGATAGGTGTCGTTTTCAACGCATTTTCGAACGTAGAATCCATTTTCCCCCGTGAATATTCCACGAAGTATTCCGTTCAAAAATAATGATCAACCGCCAAAGATATCAATTTCACAAGATGTTTACCGGGCTGTCAGTATTTAATACGGCTCCGCCGTTTTTTTCCCCCTTTGCAGCTGAAGGAAATCGATCAATTTGCTAGGGTCTGAAAATGAAAAGGGAAGGTTCAATTTCCGATACGACGTCCCCAAAGATTGCCCGGTCTGGTCCCCTGGCGATTTTTCTTTAGAGGGAAGCCGTTATTTTTTTCTCTAGTGGATTTATTGGCTCGCCTGCGCCGACAGATAGTACATCCTGTTCAAAGACACCGTTTAGTCGATAGTTGAAAAGGAGTTAAAGATGACTGCTTTCCGTGAAAGAACTCGTGCATTTACCTCGTCGGCCGAAACCCGCCGAGTCCACCGCTTGTAGCGGTGTTCACTCGCTATTCCCTCAAGCGGAAACCCCCAATGGCGAAAAATGTATTTTTCAACGGATCCCACATTATTTCTCGGCGAATAAACGCCAGTTGAACCGCAAAGCCTACACGGTTGTTATTCCAACGATATCAAAGGATGTCTGCGGCAGAATGATTTTCAAATTAATTACGACTGGAAAACCTTAACCAGAGAAACCTGTATTGATTTGTTAGTCATTTAGTACCGATCACAAGCTTAAACTGATAAAATAAATTATGTTTATCGAAAAGCAAAATGAGACGAAACTGAACAGTTGACGACGAAGTGGTTGTTTGCTGACGGTGCAGAGGAATAAACAATTTAGAACCTACATCACCAGAAGAGTCGTTTTCTCTCCCTAACCTCTTCATTGCTATTCGATACAACATTCATATTTTTCTATTTGGTTGACAGATATTGTATACTAATGAATAAATTTACTAATAAATACTGAAGCATAAATTTTATTCTTTTCAAACTACTTCAAATGACAAACTTTTTCTGGTTTGTCCCCCCCCCCCCCCCACCCCAAAGAACTATTTTATTTTTCCTCTTGAGGACTTCGGGGTCTGAATTTCTTCTGGTTTGTTTCTGATTCACGTTCACACCTTAATCGTATACCAATGATAAAAGTCAATTTCGAAATAAGTTAGAAGGTGATGAAACACCAGTTTTAATATTTACAAGCGCTAAACAAGAGAGATATCACATTAGGGTGCGAAACCTCCACATTTTAATTGAAAGTGGGACGTCCACAGTGTAAGTAACAATCTCACCCTGTAGACATAGGAGACTCTTCTAAGAAGTGACCAGCTCGTTGCCCCCCCCCCCCTCCCCCCCACCAACCATGGGAGGAGGAGGGAGAGAGTGCCTATCCAACCTATAGATTTTTACATACAGTCAGTTCCGAACGGTTCAGGATTGACCACGCCCCTTTTTGCTGTCTGGACAGTCATCTAACTATAACTATTATAGTTCGGGAATCGAAGTCTGCTGTTCACAGAGTCAGTTCAAACTAAATAATTCTGGGGTCTGGGAGTGCCCAACCATAGGGTGTAATTGGTGTTTTAGAACAGGGCATCTCCCTGCAGGCTGCTTGGGGTACTTGCCAGCGCTTCACTTTCTTCTTCACTCTCCAATACCAATAGATATATAATATATATTATTATGTCTTTGTCCAATACTCAGGGATCCTTAACGATTACACCATCACCAACTCTCTTCACGACCGAGCAGGAACAACACAAAGAAACTCAGCTGGCAGATCCAACGGATTTGTTAGATTGATACAAAATTTACCTACCATACCAAAATAGAAAATAAAAACGCTGCAAATTTTACACAAGGGTTTATTATTCTTTTATATACGTTACTTGTGCAGAAATTTAATCCTGTCAATGAAAAAATTAAAAGAAAAATTTTTTTGGATTTTTATCTCAAAAAATTTTTTTTTTGGATTTTATTGTTCAAACATGTGTTTTTTTTTTCAAAAATTCTGTATTTTTTACTCGAAAAATATTTAACATCCTGGGATCCTTCAAAAATCCCATTTTTAGCCCCACGAATGCCCTAAACATCGCCCCAATGAAATCGGATCGTTCTGGGACCCCAAAAAATGGATTCTACGTCCAAAAATATTTCGAAAACGACACCTAACTCGATCCCATACCTAAAAGCCTTCAAAAAAACCCTCCCGTAGCCCCATTATAGACCCATAGCGCCCCACGGGTTTGGGCGATCGGACTGAAAACCTTGCGGGCACAACTAGATGGTAAACCAAGTATTTTGCCGAAATTTCAGATTTTTAAAAAAATTCCTACTGCCCAAAACGGCCTGGACGGCGTACGGCGTACGGCGTACGGACATTTCGGATTTTGAATGTAGACCTCTTGAAACGGATAATGTCAAATTTTCAGGCCGATCGGAGTCGTCGACCCGCGTCGCGAAAACATAGGTGTATTATTCCAAGAATAATAAATCAAAATTAGCCACACCACTGAACCCGCAGATTGAACAAAATTCAGGGTTTTTTCTCTTAAATAGGTACGGAAAAAACGCTCATCCCGAAGCTGGTAACGTAGTTTTTGCGGAGAGAAGAAAAAAAAATCCACAAAGCTAAGAAAATTTCCTCGTTTCAGGCACTTTCCCTCGTCAAAAGATGATGAAAAATTTTTCCATCATTTGCAGAGCGAAGACCACGAGACCCTTTGTGATCCCATTTCTTCTGGATTACCGCACCTTCCATAACACCGTCCCTTTTTTACTACGAATAGGTCTCCTTTAATGTTTTTTTTTTTTTCAAAGTTTGCGATGAAAATACGAAAAAAACACCGTAAATGCTAATTGTGTTTTCCTCGGTGGATTCAAGTTAAAATCACACGATCGATTTGTTTTCAGTAGTTCTCATTTAGTTTGGTAAAAGTTATTCAGTTCGTACGTTCGTGAGGGTTGACCGGACAGCCGAAATTCATCAGGCTCGGACGGCTCTCGAGGGAGGCATTAGAAGGGCCTTCGCGAATAATCCGGGAGGGCGAATTAAACTGGCTTTGTGACGAGTAACTTCGAAGGGCCCGCGCCCCCCTTCATAATGAACAGTGTGTTTTCCCTGTGGAAGAACCGGAGGTAATTGGATGTCGTGTCAGTTACGACGCGGAGATTGTTTACGTGGTGAGATGAGTTGAGGGTGGTTTCGACTGCCTTTTGGGAAAAGCCAACGGGAGCGTTGATTTAGGCGTCGAGTATACCTGATAACTGTTGGCTCACACTTGGAGGAGAACGGACAACATTGACTACCTACATACAGTTTTCATACATCCGCATGACGTAGTTCATGGTAGGTCAGAATCATGACTTTGTTGCCTCTCCTGGCGATAGCCCTTGAAAGTCGAGTCTCACGTCACCGTTGACCGGTCCTCCAGTCCGTTTTCTGGAAAATGGAATTCCGATGTCCAGTCCTATCCTTGAGAATCGAGTATATTTACACTGCCCATTCGCCCCTAACGTTGTTCCTTGAAGATTGAATCTATGCTTTAGCCGTCACAAGTCTAACTGCCAAAAACGTTCGGGACTACTAGTTCGGCGTCCTTACTGGTCTTACGTTAGGCCACTAGTTCGGCATCCTCACTTGTCGTACGTTAGGCCACTAGTTCGGCATCCTCACTTGTCTTACCGTTAGGCTACTCGTTCGACGTCCTCACTTGTAGTACGTTAGGCCACTAGTTCAGCGTCCTCACTTGCCTTACTGTTACGCTACTAGTTCGGCGTCCTCACTGGCCGTACGTTAGGCCACTAGTTCAGCGTCCTCACTTGCCTTACTGTTACGCTACTAGTTCGGCGTCCTCACTGGCCGTACGTTAGGCCACTAGTTCAGCGTCCTCACTTGCCTTAGCGTTACGCTACTAGTTCGGCGTCCTCTCTGGTCGTACGTTAGGCCACTAGTTCAGAGTCCTCACTTGCCTTACCGCTACGCTACTAGTTCGGCGTCCACACTGGTCGTACGTTATGCCACTAGTTCAGCGTCCTCATTTGTCTTACCGTTAGGCCACTAGTTCAGCGTCCTCTAGCCCTCTAGCCACTAGCCCTGAGTAACTTGCAGCAGTTGAACTTACATTCAGGTATATATATATATATATTCATACCTGACTGTAGGTTCAACTGCTCCAAGTTACTGTGGGCTGTAGATGAGCTTAGTTGCTCCCCACGCTACAATAATTGTTTAGTGAAATAAACAATTTAGTATCCAAACCAGCAGAGGACTCGTCGTTCTCTCTCCCTAACCACCTCATAACGCTCAGGAGCTCTTCTAGCTTGAGAGACCAATCCCCTTTGAGGTTAGGAAACCAGGAGGGCTCAGGAGCCTGAAATTCAGGTATAATTTACCTTTCCTGTTTGTGACCAATGTACACCTTTAACAGGGTCGAGTCTTCAATTGCCCGATTCACATTGACCATTATCCTCAATTAGTCGCGTCTGTATAGCGTCGAAAACGACCGCAATCCATTCTTTAGTCCTCGACAATCATTGCTCGTCTCATCTATTTCCCCCTCAACTTCTTCATCCCTTGCGTATTTTCGCCTACCCCATTCTTACCCCAATTAGGCCCAACGTCGTAAAGTGCTCTATCACTCAATAAAAATAGAAGTCGTCACCCCCATCACCATTTACCAATTAGGTTGAATACCTCGAGAAATAAAAGGCTGCCGTAAAAAAGAAACATCACCTCAGCGAAAATGCGATCACACTTTTCCTAATAATTGAATCTCAACTTCCCTCCCGTTCTTTTAATCCCATTATTAAAGAGAAAGGTAGGATTAGCTCAACCTGTTGCCCATAATGGAACCTAAGACCCTTCGCACTAAATTCGTTAAGGAGTATTCATTTCTTTCTTAGCGTGGATTAAAAGCGTCAAAAGGGAATTTCGCTTAAAAATATCTTTCGTACATTCGATGTTTGTCCACGATTAAGGAAGGCGTTAACTATTCGAAATTAAACCCAAATCAACCAGTACCTATCTAACGTTAACATTTATGTCTAGTTGAAGGCACCAGAACTTGAGGATCAATTCACATCGACCTTCAGTCTGGAGCATTATGGCCACTTCCGTGGACTGGTGTCTTCCAGTATTTAAAAATTGATTGATGTTCTATTGTCTTCCTTGCTACATGCTGAGTCTTTATGCGTTGACTAGTATGACAATATCTAGACAAAATAATTTTGTCCCAAATACGATGCCGCAGCAGAAGACCTTCGGGGTTCTTTCACGCCTTTGATAGTCGGCTGTGACGGGTCCCTGCACAGGGAGTATGACCGGTTTCTGAAAAGAATGGCTGAAGCTCTGGCAGAAAAACGGTCGAAGCCTCTGTTCCAAGTCATCTGTTGGGTCAGAGTGAAGACATAGGTGGCGGTGGTCAGGGACGTATCAATGCGGCTTCGTGGCTGTTGCCGACGGGTCCGATGCCTTGGCCTAGAGGAGGGGGCCATTATGCCTCTGTGATGATTGTCGGCCAGAGTACGACTGCGCCCAGAATGGCGTAAGACGCCATGAACGACACGAGAGTGTTTTGGACCCGTGACAAGAGGACGGCGGCGCGGCACCCAGAATGGCATATTATGCCGTTATCTGGCATATAACGCCAGGCTGCTGGGCAGTTGTTGTCTGTTCATAGTTAAGACGCCGGTACCTACTTGTTATTAGTCACAAGTAGGACCGAGTGTCCTAGCGCACTCTACCAGTTGCGGATCTGGTACCAGAGTTGAAGACTCTCAACCACGTCCACCTCGAAACCGACACCAGGCCGAGGGGGGCAGCCAAGGACCGACAGGATGACCCCACCAATCCGAGGCCGCGGGCTCCCCCTCGCCCGAGGTACTGGAGGAAAGGAGTTGTTCCAAGCTCGGGTGTTAATGCATTAATTGGGAACAACCCCCTCCATTAAGGCCACTCCAGTCAGAGGCCCGAGGGCACGAGAGCCCTCTAGGTACCGCTTTACATGCCTCCAACACCTCACTGTTACCCAACGTATCAGCCTGAACATTACAGGGGTGGACATGAGGGTCGTAGAGCCGAGTCCGCCAGTGAGCCGTAGCACACTAGCATCAACCTACGGCCCCCGAGAACGGGCTGATAAAGGGGATGATACCAACGCAGAGGTTCAAACACGGGCCGTCGGGTTTCTTTTCATGTTTTTGTTTTGGCTTGTTACCTTGATAAGGAGGAAGGATTAAAATGTTCTAATAAAAAATATAAAAAATACACGGTAAAAAAAAAAAAAAGAAAAGAATAAATGTCTAGTTTTCTCACTCGCTTCGCTCGCTCGGGGTGGGATGTATAATCAGCAAGCAGACTCGTCTGCAACCACAGGAGACCATTTTCATGTCTTCGTCTTCCATATTATTAACCTTATTGTGTTTGTTGTTGACCAGGAGACGCTGCTTAGTTACAAATTTCGTTACAGATTTCATTGCACTAAAAAGTAGGTAACGCTTTTTTCGGTTGTGTGCCAAAGTAAAGACATTCAAATGTAAAAAAATTGTCCCGATTGATAGTAACGTCAAAATAGACCTTACACTCAGGTCTATCCAGAGGAAATATATAACTATGCTGGACACGTTTCTTCCTTTCCGAGTAGCTCAAATGGAGGGAGAACCCTCGCTTTATTATGAGGTCATTTCCAATTTTGTCGCGGCTCGTTGCCGTAGAAAAGCGGCGCTTTGACGGTGAACGACGCCACAATTTTTTTGGCTCTTCGTGTGGAATTTTTTCTAAATTATCCTCCCGCAGGATCGTTTTCCCAGTCATTCTCGGCCTCCCGATAAATACCGTCCCAGTTATTCACCGATGAGACATTTTTTCGCTCGAACCAACAATGAAGCCATGAGGCGATCCTCGCCAACTTAATGAAAAAATTCCCTCAGCGCTAGAAAAAGTCAGCAAATACGATTATTTCTCGTCCTTCTTTCTTTTGTTCTCCAACAACTCATTACAGGTTCTTTCACCTGGATTCAATTTAGCTTTTTCTTCCCATTCCTCAGCCCGACGAAAGAGATTATCTCCGAAGAAAACAATTCAACTGTACAGAACAAAGAAAAACAACGGAGGGAGAAAGTACTTTAACTGCCCAGTATCCGCGAAATCAACTCAATTAAATTTCAATTTATTCGCAAGTGTAGACACAAACATTTACATTTCGTTCATATTCCAAATTATAGCTCATTCCCTGGTTTACGCCTTAAGTCGGGGAGAGAAAATGTATAGAAAGAAAAAAGTATTTTAGCAAGCGTAGCTTGAATTAAGATTCAAGTTATAATCAAATTCCTGGAAAAGTTACCATTTCGGTAATCAGGCGGAGAGGTTGTTTCATATTATGCCATCTACATTATGAAAATGACTTTTGTTCGCCCCTCAACCCACCAAATTATGGAATATCGACCGTTCTAAAGTTCCTTTTATAAAAGCGAGAAGCATAATTTCGGTCGAAACTTCGACGACCCTCCTTTTCTGCATCTCAAAGTGAAGGCTTATTGAGTTAACACTTCTCAACAGTTCACAAGGAACTTCCTACGGAAGAGACTGAATATTATTACGGGAGCCTCGTTTTTTTTCCCCGCCTTAGAAAAGAGAAAAGTGAAGAAAAAAACACGTTACCTACAGAGGAAGGAAGGAAATTCCAAAGGGATCATAATCGGGAGATGGAATTTTCCCGGTGACACTTATCGCCGGTTTCCAGAAAGGAGGTTCATTCTTCATCGTTTAAACCCAGCGAAAAAGCTGAATTCGACGAAACGCTAACAGCCATCAACATTCATTACACGCTCCGGAATGTTGACAGACAACGAGCCTGCCCTTTATTCAATTTTTACGTCATTTTTTTAAGGATATAATATATTATATTTAAGGGTACGTCAAACGTGGAAAAAAAAAAAACTGGTGAGAATGAAATGTAACAACTTGGATCTCATCCAAGAGGGGTTTGCTACGACTGACTAGTGTAACACTAGTCAGTCGTAGCAAATCCCTTTTTAACAGTTGAGGGGAACTACAAAGCTTGTAATGTTATCAGGCAGTTATGCCGTCTATAAACTTTTGCATAGAGAAGGAACACATACTAGCAGGGAATTTTGATACAGGTTCACTGAGTAGAGATACAAGCTCAAACGGTATAAGCTCCCCATAGAGTAGAGACAAAATTTGTCTGGAACAGTGAAATAATAAGGCTAAATTACGTAGTGATAATAGCTCAACTAGTGCCACTTTTTTTTCATACAGTAAGGCTATAAAAAAATTCATACAGTAAGGCTATAAACTAAACTTTTTTTAGAAAATCTAGCATACGGTAGTGATACGTTCAAACAAAGTAAATTTGTCATCAAGTAGACACACAAAATCAAGGTTTTGGGAAATATGGCATCGATACAGGTTCACTGAGTAGAAATACAAGCACACATTGTACAGCTCTTCCAGATATTTTCTGTACATGGTACAGACGCAAATCGGAATTCTTCTGTGAAATTTAGCGCTAGGCAGTGATGATAGCTCAACTAGGTAATGTCACTTTTGTCATAGAATAAGGAATTAAACGTCTTTCTGAAAATTCGGCAAAGAGTAGTGTTACGTTCAAACAAAGTAAAGTTACTTAAATCTCGTCTTCCCCATTTCGAGACAATACATGTCAACTAATGCTACAAGAAGAGGACCTAAACGCATTCAAGTCAACGGATGCACATTGGACACAGTGAATGAATTCGTCTACCAGAGATCCCAGCTCTGGTAACAAGTGATAATGAAATGGTAGCATAAGTGCAGTGAAGGATACAGGTGGCTAATCGATGTTACTTCGGACTAGTCCCCCATATTCAGGTCGGGCGACCGAAAAGGAAAACTCGACTTAAAAAAAAAGGTGATCTGATTGGCTGTTTCTCATAAGGTGGCAAGTGCAACAAATGCGTAATTTGTGCTACAAGGTTTGAAAACAGTAAAACCTCATGGCCTCATCTCTCTGCGGCCTCAAGTCTCCTTTTGATTTTCTTACAAATTTTTGGCAATGCTTTCTACGACCCAAGTGAATTGTTAGAGGAGTTTTTCAAAATTGACAATCATCAAAACAAGGCAGAGGCGAACTCTGTGACAACAATCTGGAGGATTTCATGTTGATGGCTGGAGCAGGAGCGTCTGGCCAGAGCACCGAGCCGAGGGGTTTCAGTCGTTTTCGTCCCGTCTCCCTCATCAGCGAGCGTTATGTGATCCCGTTGTGGTTAAATATTCTTGGAATAATACACTTTGGTACTTGCAACGAGTGTCAAAAAATTTATCGTCCTCAAAAATTGTCATTGTATCTGTTTCAAGATGTGTAGATTCCAAAACTGAAATGTCCGTCCACGTCCACGACGTTTTGGGCAGTAGGAATTTATTCAAAATCTGAAATTTTGACAAAATACTTGGTTCTCCTTTTAGTTGTACCCGCAAGGTGTTCAGTCCGATCGCACAAACCCGTGAGGCTCAGCAGATCTAAAACAGGGGCTAGGAGTGGTTTTTGAATAGTGAGGTGTCGTTTTAGAAGTAATTATGGACGTAAAATCCATTTTTGGGAGTCGCAAAAGCATCCGACTTCACCGTGGGGATCTATGGGGCTTTTGAAGGATGCCAGGAAGTATAATAAGGTCTCGTTTTCTGGAATCTTGATAATTCATTTTTTGGTGTCCTTCATCCAACTAAACACTCAATATGAAAATTTTAAAAAACAATTTTTATAATTAATTAAATTTAAACAGATATTAATTTACCATGGGCCTGGAGTTGAGGCTAGATTGCAAAGGAAATGATCACATAGGGGACAAACGTGAGAAGGGGTGGACTAGTGATGGCGAGGAGGCCGGTCAAAACCGCCTATCTGCTCCTGGGAAGATACTCAATTAAAGACTTTGATTGTTTGAAAAGCAAATCTCGAACAGTCCAATTAAAGTAAGCTAGGAAAAATCTCTTTTCTTCTTCTTCTTCTTGGTTGGTTCGTGGCTTGGTGCTCACTTCATTTCATCGCTCTCTTTCGAGGATTCTCCTTCGATATAAAATATTAGTAGGTATGCTAATCGATATTTCTATGTGCCAGTACAGGTCCCCCCTGGCAGTATACGACATTCATCATGACGCACACACGAACGTGATGTTCTTATTACAAGTAAACTCCCGCAACGTTGTGATGACCTTATAATCCAATTTGGCTATCCGATATATTATGGGAGTAGTCTTTGAACGCGAGTAAGTTATGTGCCAGGTCCCCCTTGGCAGTATATTTCGCATTAGCCAGACCCTCATGTCGTAGGCCTTGCGAATGGAAGCTCTTCACACTGATCTGAGTCTTCCTTTCCTTAGGCTGAGAGGATTTCTTTAGCCCTTGATAATCAACCTAAAAAAAAGAAAGAAAGGAACTACGAAAATTAACGGAAAATGAAAAGGTTCGAAGAACCGTGTCCTTTCCACGAATTACTTTTGGAGGGAAACCTTCTTAGCCTCCTCATCCCTCTTCATACCACCTTCACCTGTTGGGCTCTGAATATTGTGTGAAGGGATGGAGGAGGGGGGAAGGTTGGGTCGATAGCTACCGCCTGGAATCCCATGACCCCGTCACTGCCTCCAACAACCATCCCCACCAACATCCCACGACGTACAAAAATATACTACCACCAACTTAATAACGTACTACCTCACTACAAGATAAATCCACCTGCCGGGCGTTATGAGAGGTGCGTAACTTGGGCGGTGTGGCCAGAAGACGGCTGACGGCACTACCGAGCACGATGCCAATTTTTTTACGTGATCGTAATTACCTGACAGACAGGCCTTTGATCACGTTAATACGGTTATTTTCAAATTCATCCTCAAGTGTCAAAGCCGTCACCCCAAAAGTGGCCTTTACAGCTATTAATAGCTAAGTTGACTGTAGTCTTAACTCCGACGGAATTGAACGTCTCGGGCTGAAGTGAGGCTAATTGGAAACCACTCTACGACGAAGCCACTATAGAGGCTGTAGATCCCTGAAGGTGAGTGTGCCGCTTTCGCCTCTCTCTGGAGGATCAAAGACAAACCCTGCATCCCAAAATTGAACAAAGGGCGTCCGTCGGGATCAAAGAGAGTCTTGGGGGGCCGCATGAATAAGGTATGTCCGACCTCTAAGCTCTTCCGGTGACGTACGAAAGGAGTACAATCGTTATTAGGCCAATACAACCGCTGAAGGGCTTATGAGGGATTTCGTCACACGTCTGCAACTGCAAATGCCGACCAATCAACCGACCATCAACATTTGAGCCAGGAGTACCAGCAGGGTTGCTATAGGTATAATATATATCAAAGTTGCTATATATTTTGTAGTATTGTACTACATTTCAGTCACGAGGCCCCCAAGTTTGGTTAATTATTCTTGGAATAATACATCTATGAAATCGCGAAAATTCGAAAATTCTGATCCGACACAAAATTTAGCATCATACGTTTCAAGGTGTCCAGATTCCAAAAACGAAATGTCCGTCCGCCGTCCGGGCCGTTTTGGGCTGTAGGAATTTTTTCAAAAAAACGGAAATTTTGACATAATACTAACATAATAAGTTTATCATCTAGTTGTGCCCGCAAGGTTTTCAGCCCGATCGCTCAAACCCGTGGGGTGCGATGGGGCTACGGGAGGGGTTTTCGAAGGGTTTCGGCTGTGGGGTCGAGTTAGGTGTATTTTTGAAGTATTTTGGGGGGGTCCCAGAACGATCCAATTTCACCGAGGACGAAAAATCCGTTTTTTCTTTCCAAATATTGTAGATTTTTTTTCCATTTTCCAAAAATATTTTCTTATTCACATAGAATTAATTTTTGCCCAATCCACTTGCATTTGCAGCGTTTCTTTTCATTCATGTCAGACCCCCGCAGCGGATATTGAACGGCATAAATGTGGTCTGAAGTCACGCTATGAAAACAACTGAGGGTTAACAGGTATAAAAGTATTTAAGCATTCAATAATAATTATTGTAAGTGATGTTAGAATGAATCGATGTTATTATTCGTTGATACATTTGGAACAACGAATAATAACATCGATTCATTCCAACATCACTTACAATAATTATTATGAAATGCTTAAATACTTCATGACATTTCGCTCCAAAAACGCCTCGACGGATCGCTAGATATTTGTCTCACTTGAAGATTAAAAAAAAAATCATGAAAATCGGTGCATAATTCGAGGATTTATGATGGCGGGAGAATAACGTTGATTCCTTATGGGAGCAGGAAACATGGCCGACACGGGAGCCCGCTCTTAAGCTGGCTTAGTTTTAAGGCTCGCCTCTCAGAGGAACTGGCATCAAAAATGTTATTTTTACATTGATGGCTTCTGGAAGTTGTAAGAAAAATGATTATTTTGCTCCTAATCACATTTTTTCATTACTTTACAATTTTCCTATGGACAATCTTAATTTACCAAGAACATTTTTACTACTTTTCTTTACTACTGTCTTGCTTCACAGGCATCAAATTTTCCAAAAAGGCTCTGAAACCACCAAAACGTTGCTCCGGCACATCTGAGCTCCGGTGGGAAAAAACTATACATTATGAAAAAGCTAGTAGAAGGGGTCTGAGGCCAGATGGGAGAGGTCGGTGATTAGCTGGCTTTAGCTGATGAGCCCATCATTTCGGAAACTCCGGTTCCCTTCGATGAATATGGCGAATTCATTGAGGGTCGGTCAAAGAATAATATTATGATAAAGCTGCCGAAGATCTTTCCTCCTATCATCAAGGAATAAAAGTGCAGTGACAAGAGCAGTACACGACACATTATTTCATTATTAACATTACTGTATCATTTGTACGACAATAGGTTAACGGTAGACAACAAAATTCTCCATTCATAGGCAAATTTGCCATGCTGTTGATGTTGGTGTTATGCAGAGGAACTATGAGGCTGATGGGATACCTAAAAAACTGGTTGATGAGCGTGTACGAGAGATGTACAAATAGAACTTATGGCAGCCTACCAGTAGCATCAAAATGGTACATTATTGACGTCAAATTAGTCAACGGTAACTTCAAAATTGGTATGGTAGTACAGTCAAGGTTCATTTTTAGCTATTGTCTTTGCTACGAGGTTACGGAGTTGATCGCTCACAAAAGCACAAGTTCAGTTGAGGGTGTAATGGGAACATCCAGCTGAATTCGACTCGAGCGGAAGCCCCTCCCCCCGACCTTTCTGTTTGTTTGTCCCAGTTGTGGACAACTCCTTGAATATGGTAACATCCCGTAATTAGCGCTCAAGAGGGTCGCCCCTCGCCATTAGCCGAACAACAGGATGTTCGCGAACCCTCGAAAACTTCGGGATCGAGTCAGCGGATTCAATTTGAATGAAGTAAACTTCGAAGGGGACCGGCATTTTTTTTCGGGGGAAATCCTTTTGGAATATTCATGCGCCGGTTGAGACGCCCCTAATCAACGGATTTCCTCGTTTTCCGTGTCGACAAACGACTGAATTATTTACCTTCAACCTTTAGAAAACGGGAGTTCCCGAGTTCTTCCCAAGCGGGGACCCTGATTATCTTGGGAACGTTCATTTCATAAGTTGGACAAATTTCGTCGACGGAATTGGTCGCAAAACACAATTGGAAGAAGCAATGACAACGTCATCAGGGCCTTCCAAACGTGATTCACTTCTTGTTACATCAAAATTTAAAACCCCTTAACAAGCTGAATAAGCGAAAGGGAAAACAGCAGGAAGAGCTGATCAAAGAGGTCTTGTGGTCAGTCGTGGAACCCCTGAGGTTCGGAGGCCTCTACAGGCTATTCAAGCAAAGGTTTTTCGATCAGCAACGCCTAGTTTTTTTCCTGCTTCATAGATTTCAAGAAGGCTTTTGATGATGAGAAGCATGTTCAGAGATCTTATTTCAAGAACCTACGTTGATTTACTAGGACCTCACGGAATCTGTACTGATGGCAGACAGCAGGTAACTGCGGACAGGGGGGTCAGGCAGGGTTGTAAGATGTCTCCGTTCATCTGTGGCCAGGAGCGGGTTTTCAAGGAGGCCTTCGGTGACAGTAATCTTGACCTTCCAGTTGATGGGTGGCTTTTTTTAAATCTCAGATGAATGACTGTGCTCCTGGACCACACTGAAGAGGATGCTCAGGTTCTCCTGGTTAAGCCAAGTCAAAAACGAGTCGTTGGCCATACCGAGGGTTCAAAAGGTGGTACTACGATTCCTAGCGGCTAGTGAAAGGGCCCTTTTGCCAATTTATGGAAAACCAATACCTAACTCCTCAACGTAGGGCACGCTTGCAACCACAGCCTCACGCAATACTTGATATTCAAAAGTTTTGCAATTAATAATTTCCCCAATTTTGGAACTTAAACCGAGTCTACCTCGTAAAGTATTGCTCCTACAGAAAACATCATGCAGACCGCAATTAAAGTAAACTAGCCGGACACCCGCGCTTCGCACGAAATATCAAATTCCCATCCTTCACCAATCAATACTTCACTTGGAACGTCCTTGGAAACCCGTCAACTCGTTACCCGTAATAATTACCCAAATCATTTAGTCTTAGTAACAACGCTTGTTGACCCGTTTCTCGTCGTGAAGAATAAATTCCCGTCTATCACCAATCAAAAATGTAGCTCATTAACCACCCGTAGCAACCCATTAACTCGTAACTAAACTCATCATTTTTCTTAGTTGACCCTATCAAACTACCTCAACTTGAAGACTCTCCAAAGTAACTTGTACATACCATCTACTGAGGATCTTCGAATAACTTTCGAACGGGTTATCGCCCAGAAATCGTTTTGTACTCGTTGAAATCAGCGTATAAAGCTCGTTTAAACTGACGTTGATCTGTTCAAAACCGACAGCAAAAGTTGTACCGGGTTTTATATTTTTCTTTCACATAAAAACCTGCTGCCGACAATAACAAAGACAACCAAAAAAGAATTAGCGAAATCGGTCCAGCCGTTCGCGCGGGATGGCACCAAGGGAAATAGGGATTCATTTAGAGGTTTCATTCTCTAAAATTTGCTTCAGTCAAAAAGCTCGAAAAAGCGTTGTCTAGCGGCGAAATACTGACATATTGAGAGTTGGAGCTATTTTAACATCATTTAAAGAAATGGGGTTTTTGAAGGATTACGGCCATGATATTGAGTGGAGTATCGTTTTCAAAGTGTTTTTCGACGTAAAATCCATTTTTTTGTGGTCCCAGAATGATCCGATATCACCGAAGGGATCTATAGGGCTTTCATCGGGGCTACAAAATGGTATTTTTCAGGGATCCCAGGAGTCGTTTTCCAAGTAATTTTGCACGAGTAATCCAATTTTCGAGGTCCGAACATTGTACAGAAAATTTTTTGTTTTAATGATACTGATCCTCTGATTTCCCTTATAACACTTTACTTGGAATGGTGTGGCATCCGTTCTAAATGGACCCTCGGACGGGCAGGCAATTGAGCAGGTAATGGTGACATGGTCGACCGAAGTTAGATTGAGATGGCAGGAGTCTGGGCAGAGTCTGGAGGTCATTCTGAGTGGGAGAGCATTCCCCTCCGAGCAGTTGAAGGAGCGATTTACAATTTGGTCGAATTTCACTAGTTCTGAAGACATTTAGCAATGGCGATCGGTCGACACTTTCATAAAATAAAACAACATGAACTTTTCCAACTAGTTGAAGAACTTTTCCCACTTCAGAACAACTTCCTTTGAGAATTCTTAAAAAAAAAAAAAAAAAGGAAAAATAGAGAAATTTCCTTCAAAGAAAAAGGTCTACCAGAACCAAAAGAAAACCAACTTCATTACCACACAGAAACCCCCAACGCTTTCTGATAGACGAAAAGAGCTCACAAGCTGAGCAGACTGCATAGAGCGCTACCCCATTTTCTTCGTTGAAGAAAATGTATGCAAATCCTCCGAGCTGAGCGCAGAAAGGCAGACGAATAAACAGTCGTGCGAGGAGGATCGTGCCGGAAATTAAAAACGTTCACAACTCCAACGCCCATAAATGTTTAGCAATAAACCGTTTTACTCATGGAAAGTACACTAAGCGGAACAAGCCGAACGGAAATCATTATCAGTACCTTCTTGATTAATTTATTCTCGTACGCCACTTGTATAGAAGTAATGTGCCAAGAACAGCTAATTTCGTACAACATTTTACAAGAAAAATTGTTTCTTTTTTTTGGAAGGTAAAAAAGGAATTCCATCAACGCAGTGAAAAGTAGGTAAATTGAAGAGGCCCAGAATGAATGACGCAATTAAGTAAGAGAGAAGTTAATTTAATTAAATTGGAAGCCTTTTTTCACACCCGGGGCCGTTTCTCCGGGAATTAAAACGTCGTCCCGTTTCCTCTCAGTTGCAGTAAAGTCCAAAAAGGCGTCGTACACGTGCATAAATGAGAAAATTACAACACCTAATTTTACCGGAGGAAAATGAAGCTCGCGAAAACGCTATTTCAGGCTATCGAGGACTGCGGATCGTTCTGCCAAGACATCCAAGTGACAACTTCGTAGTAAATATTTCGTCAAAACTCTCCCCTCCGGAAAAAAAAATCTCGGCGAAACCCGCTGAGCTGAAAGATCCGCGAAAAGAGCCCTTCAGTTTACTTTCTAGAGCTCTCGCAGCTTTCTTGGGACGCCGTCATATTTTAATGAGGTAGCGGAGCCACCAGAGGGCGTTTCTGTTTCGGTGTTTGCCGTTTCTGTTGACTCTTCAGAGTTGAACACAACGGGTTTAACGAGGGGATGTGTGGACGTAGCTGTCGGAGGGGGAAAAAAATGTCTCGTATGTGCTGGGTAAATACGACCCGGGATAACAACATAGAAAGGGTTGGAAAAAAATCAGATTTCCCTCTCGGAACATTTTAAAAAAATGAGGAAACACGGAAGACACTTGACTACTTACGGACATTTTTTTATATTTAGAATGCCGTGTGGTAAATTCATTCTACGGGGCTGCCATGTTATACATTCGCTCAGCATTAGATAGTTCACGCGAGTGCGGTATATGGGTGGACCCGGCCCGTTTTGCGGGAAGCAGCTGGAAGAGGAAAATGGAGGATATTAGAGAATATTAGGAGAGACGATCCTAACGTAATATACTCTCCCTTTTTGCCACCACCCATTGTCATATGGTAGAGTGGAGTGGAAAAAGCTTCACTAACGGGGCAAATGAGCTCAACTTTTGCCGCGAAGAGGGTTCGCCGTTTGGGATCATTTCAGGAGGGGAAGCTGTCATCAAGCTTTCATTATCATTCGCCGTAAATTTCTACGAGCCAGCAAAGGGCTCATCACAACCAGAACCTTACTTCCCCCTTGCAATATATGGCCGTTCACGAGTGGTCTTTGAAGAAACAACGAGGGCCAAGTCGACAGTAACGTCAAATTTTTCTCACAAGGGTGATTGACTATAGAAATATCAAAACCATTAGTCTGCGGGGGGTTCTGTGGAGATGAGTTGAGGTTCAACACCTTTCGAAGAGCTATGAACCAGTTGTAGGAGCTGTAGAGGCAGTTGCTGAACCAGCAGAAGCTATAGAACCAATATGACCTACTATAACACCACTTGAAGAACTATGAGCCAGTTAGAGGAGATGCTGAACCCGTTTGACTAACTGTAAACCCAGTAGAAGCTATAGAACCAGTAAGACCTTCTATAACACTAGATGAGGAGCTATGAGCCATTTTGAGGAGCTATAGAACCCGTTTCACGAGCTGCTGCACCTGCTTGACCCTCTACGGCCAAGTTGAAGTCGTAAACCCAGTGTGACCATCTATAACACCAGTTGAAGAGCTATGAGCCGTTTTGAGGAGCTACAGAACCCGTTTAACGAGCTGCTGCACCTGATTGACCCTCTAGAGCCAAGTTGAAGCCATAAACCCAGAGTGACCATCTATAACGCCAGTTGAAGAGCTATGAGCCGTTTTGAGGAGCTACAGAACCAGTTTAACGAGCTGCTGCACCTGCTTGACTCTCTACAGCCAAGTTGAAGCCATAAAGCCAGTGTGACCTTCTGTAACGCCAGTTGAAGAGCTATAGAACCAGTTTAACGAGCTGCTGCTCATGCTTGACCCTCTAGGGCCAAGTTGAAGCCATAAACCCAGTGTGACCTTCTATAACACCAGATGAAGAGCTACAGAACCGGGCTGACTTCCAATAAAACCAGTTGATAAGATGTAAGGATGCCCAAAACCAATCAATAAGAGCTATACTACCAGTTTGAGGTGTTACTGGTTCTACGAACTACGTTTAATGTTCTAACCATAATTCGAAAAGCTATAACACCCGCCAAAAAGTAGAAACCCCACACTGAGAGAAAAGATTTTTTTAGTGGCTAGGTTAAATCCGAAATAACCTCGAAAAGAAATTGAAACCACCTAGAATCAATTGATTCAACCTAGAAAAAAATAGGTCCAGGTTAAAGTAACATGGAAAAATATTAATACAACCTAGACCCATATAGAAACAACCTAACCCGTTATTACCCGTCCTCTGACCACAACCTGGAATAAAAAAGTGTCAACCTAGACCAAATGTGAACTTCACATTTGGCTAGGTTGACATTGTGAAGACCTAGAAAATATATTACCTACCTTTGACTTTTAAGTGGGGTAACCTAGAATTGAATGATTTGACCTTCCATATAATTCCCCTCCATTAAAGTCTCGGTTGTACAACTGAAAACAACCGAGAGATTTAAAAGGCGAGATTGCTACTTTAGGTAACAACCCAGAAGAAAAAGTTAGACTTTCAGTCTCGGTTAAAACTACCGTAGTACTACAAATAGTTTTAGGTTTAAACAACAATGATTGTAATTCATTCAATAAATTCCAGGTTGTTTCTACAGTACGTTAAGCGGCCGCGGAGAGCGCCACTGTAGGCGGTGGGCGTTAATTCTCGTTGTCTTGGCACCCCTGCTATTTAGCCGGTGGGGTTAAGGCCAAATCTTTGTCAAATTCAAATCATCTAATTTCTATCACTATGTGCAGTCATATTATGACGTCACATTCAAATTTTTGTACTGAGATGGAAACAGAGACAACCCAGAAAGATAGTTGAAGTTGATAGAAACAACCTGCAATGGAAGTGGAGCAAACCTAGAAAGAAAAGTGGACCACCTAGTAATTTATTAGAACCAACCTGAAAAGAATAGGAAGCTACCTAGAAATTTAACTGGAACAACAGGGATAGTAAATGAAACAACCTCGTAAATAAAGGGGCACAACCTAGAGAAAAAAGGGTTCTAGGTTAACGCGCCATGGCTGTAAATTGTTTGAGGTGGGGTGAGAACGCTTTTGTTTTAGGGTAAATCAACCGTCTATGAAAGTGAAAAACATTGAATAACAGGGTGAGACAACCTAGAACTAAAGTGTGGGGGTGGCGTATTTTAAATCTTGGTTGTTTGCATTTTTAGGAAGGTAACTTCTCCAGTATTTTCAATCTAGGTTAAATTATATTCAACCTAGACTAAATTGTTCCACCCTAGAATGAAAACCAAAAAAAATCTAGGTTGGCAGCATTTAACCTAGAAAAAAATCGAAAAATAACCTAGAATAGGCCCTTTTTTTTCTCTCAGTGCAGTTTGATGAGCTATAATACCAGTTTGATGTGCGATAACGCCCGTCTGAGGATCTATAACACGTCTCCCGCCTCATCCATCAACTCCGGCTCCCAGGATAAGATCAACATTTCTCGACATCGCTCCAAAGCGTTGTACGTCTAATTTGAAACATAAAGCCGTCGTTGATTTGTAACAACCTCAGTTCAAGATTCGAACCAACGATAGTTCCTTTCGTAAAATGCGAAACTAGGTTGTAGTTCCATAGTGCCTGCCGAATGTAGGGCAGTAGCCTGTTTGGTTCGCTGAGTTATAATCTGACCTCACCGCTGAAAAATTCACCAGCCCATTCTTCTAGCCCCTTCTGGGAGCTGCGGAGAGATGCAAACCCATAAAACCGCTTGGTCAGCGCGTTTTCAATCCTACTGTGAGCAATACAAAATGTTTGCTTTCCCCCAACAAACATTGAGTCGTATAAAATAAAACATTGCGTTGGAATGACGACAGACAAGAACAAGAAACAAACCACCCAATTTCCGTCGATTCAAAAGAAAACTTGTGGAGCCACCAACAGTTTTGGGGGAGATTCTTCGGCAAGTTTGGGGAAGTTCCGAGAACGACTCCCCAAACGGTTATTTCCGCCTTTCCCAACGGCTCCAAATCTCGAGGTTTTATACGGTCTTGATCTTCGCCAAAACGGCCTTGTTCCATTTAACAAAGAAACTTTCCGAACAAGCGAAGAACCCAAAAAAAGTAGTAAGACGTTTACGTAAAGCAGTTAAGCCACCACCTTTGGAGACGGTCGATTCCAAATGGAAGAGCCAATTTCACAATAAAAAGTATCCCGAAAGTGATAAAACGGCGCTCGAATCGGTCTATCACATTATGCCGATCCACCTGTACGTGTTTTACGGCGTTTCCGTTTTCCGCGTTTTAGAGCTGCACCCCGAGGGCTGTATAAAGATGAAATGGACCTCTGGAACTATCAAAGAGAATTTTCCCATCCGATAAACACAGAGAAACCCCTAACCCCGCGGTAATGAAACAAAACGTTTCGAGTGGGCTCATAAAGGGAATTTATTGCGGGGGTCCAATAACAACTGTTTATTGTGGCAAGTGCTCAAATTCACGCTGTTATTGATCAATACGCGGGAAACAGTTCAATTAAACGCACACGGATTGTTATTGTTGTTTTGCATGAAATCAAACAGCGAATATTCGATTAGCCCTACAGCGCCATCTTTATTTTGTCGAAAGTTACATCGGAGAGGGAACGCCCATAAATTGTTAGAAGGTCGGAAACCGGGGTTCGGAAACACCCCACATTCCCCGGATACCCTTAAAATCCCTTTTTTATTGCTCACGTACAAGCGTTGTGCGAGCAAAAAATTGCTCTCCTGGTCCCGCCCCCCGCTGACTGCTACGTATAAATTGCGGAAAAATCCTGACATTGTTGGATACAATAGCGCTCGAACGGTTTCGACGAATCACGTCGACCGTCAAAGTTATAAGAAAAAGTCGTACTCAGAACAAGCAGGAATCGAGGAGAAATTGAATCGCCTTCGGAAAGTGAAAAATATATGCAGCAACGATGAAGAAGATCCACCACGAGAACCAAGAAGACGCACAGCAAGAATCGGAAGAAGAGCAAAAAGCCTCAAGAACCAAGAAGCAAGACTTGGAAGAACAACAACAAGCCAGGACAGAACAGAAACCAAAGAGCAAGAATCAGAAGAAAAGCTAAAAACTGGCTGTTTCTTCAATTTTCGAACCAGAAACAAATCTAGTTGTAAACTAAAACGGAAAGCCAATAACACAACTAAACCAAAAATCTGAAGAGAAGACACCCAACGTGTAAAAGAAAGACATCATGAACCCAAACAAGGAAGGATGAAATAATTGAAACTCCGCTTTGTGTGTAATGTTGGTTGCGCGTTTTCCTGACCGTCCAGGGAGTAATATATCCTTCCGCTCAAGTGAAAATAAAGTTACACGACTGGATTTGCCACTGAACAACAAGGTGCATGCAGTTGCAACTCGAGTTTGAAACTTGCACAGCTTTGCTTTAGAACAAAAACGAAAAAAGCGTTACTTTACGAACTGTGCATGAGGAGTCCAAGGCCAGGAATAGGCTGTGGACACTCTGGCATTTATCGAGTCCCTGACATGCTGTGGGACAGGAGGTAGTCAAGCTGAACCAGGTGCTGGGAACTTGTTGGCTCATAGCCAGTTCCTGCCAACATCTTTGCCATGGCAGGAAGATAGTGAAGCTGAACCAGGAGCTGGAAATCCAGAAGGCACAGCTTCTTTGCCAGTTCCTGCCGTCATCCTTGACTCGACGTTAATTGTCAAACGAGCGTAGTTACCGACTACTGTGTAACTATCGCTCTAGCGGAGACCCGGAGAACTACGCTCGTTTGACAAACGACATTACACAGAAGTCGGTAATGTGTTGTATCCAAGGAGCTTAGAAGAAGATTCTTCTAAGCTCCTTGGTTGTATCCCCCCCGGCGACCCCTCGCCAATTATAATACCATCCCCCTCGGCCTCTCCGAACCGCAAAGAGTGTGCACGAGGGAATTGCGGGAGTGTTTGAATCGCCGAGAATCCCTACACGTAAACGTAGGGGTTTTCAGTCAAGGAGGTAAACACGCAAAATTCAAATTAAATTGTTCGATTTACCTACTAAAGTCGAACAATTTAATATGACTAGTCCTTTTTTTATTTTCGTATAAGTTAGCTCAATTTTTCTTCTTTTTGTCTTTCATTTATCGATGTAAGCTACGTTTCAAGTTTTTTTATTTCATCGACTGCTTTAATTTTAATATCCGATGATAATTGGCTATTTTAAAGTATCTACCTACCCACGCCCACTTCCTACAAGTAAGTAGGAACTGAAGTTGTAATAATTTGAAGAAAGCCTTGATTAAAAATCTTTTTATCCCTGTGATATTTTTTATCTTTGTGATATTTTAAAAGAAATTATTCTAGTACCTAACGTAACCTACGCTCTAATCAATGGATTATGCGACCAAAATTACTTGGAAAACGCCACCTCATTCGACCTCCTGGCATCCTTCAGAAGCCTTCAGAAGCCCCATATGTAGCCCCATAGATCCTCGCGGTGAAATCCACTCGTTCTGGAACCCCAAAATGGATTCTATGTCCAAAAATACCTTGAAAACGATCCTCTAACGATATCATACCCTAAAGTCTCTAATAACCCTACCGTAGCCCCATAGCGCCCCACGGGTTTGGGCGATCGGACTGAAAACCTTGCGGGCACAACTAGGTACTTCTAGAAAAAAGTATCGATATGAATCCTGATATATATATCGCAGTATCGATATTTATTGTTGCAGGATCGGAGCTGATTCTTTTTTACCACGTCGCAACACACAATAAAATTTATTTACCTCTACTCTCTATTTAATAGAGAGAGTAGAGGTTAAAATATATTTTGATTTTGATTTGATTAGTTACGATCATTGTTAATGTTGTGAGATGTATCGATACTTTTGAAGCATCAGACATCCCTAGATCAGACCTACTCTCCGAATCCGATACGAAGGACGCCGATTTTCTGAACTGTTTTAGGGTCGACTTAACTCGATTTCAGATTTTTTTTTTTAAAACCTACTGACCCAAAACGGCATAATAAGCCTAATTTGAGAACGCGACATCTAGTCAGCGGACCACACATTCTTCATGGTTTGGAGAGAACGAGACTCAACTTGACTCGGGCGGTGAGAGGGGGTACTACTACTGTGTAACTATCGCCCTAGCGGAGACGCAGAGAACTACTCTCGTTTGACAATTAACGGCCATGGCAGAAAAAATTCAAGCTGATCAGGATGAAAATCCAGAAGTCAGAACTTGGTGGCTCTTAGCCAGTTTCAAGGAGCCAAAAATGTTTCACTCCAGCTGTTGTGTTCTCTTCTGATCAGTCTCTTTCACTGTTGCACCTGTATCCTTGGATCTTTTTTGCCTAAATCGTCAATCTTATTGATATCACGAGTGCTTCGGTCAGTTGGCAAAAACAAGACAGATTAATCTTCCACTTGACAGTTGAACGAGTGGAGCTCATTTACAATCGTGCAAATTAACCGATGACGAACGAGAACATCGGAACTTCCCACTCGGGTGATGTTTTAGTAAACGGCCGAAAACCCGGCGAGCCCTCGAAATGCACGCCACAAAAGGGTAATCAAATATGCAGGTCCACGTCCCAAACCTCATTGCCAGAAGGGCATACTGTGTCCCGACAGGCATGGACGTGGAAGAGGTGGACAAAGACAGTTTAGACTGAAAAACAGGTAGACATTATACGAAGAAAGATCCACGAATGTCACGTCAATGACATCTCCCTTCGCAATATAATCAACAGACCCTGAATCTTCCAACCTACCTGTAAAGTTCATTTTGGGAAATCCCAGCCAGTAACTCCCAAAGCATGAATAAATCTCGAGGGGAAAAAACAAAAACAAAAGAGAAGATGATTTCCAGAATTTCAATTTATTATTTATAGTGGCGTGGAAGAGATAGCCAGAGATTTGATACTATTCCTTTATTTAGTCAAAGTACTGAGCAAGCTTTCGATGTAGCACTGTCTCCTTCGTCTGGCTTGTTCTACAATAGTGTTGGTTGGCTTATCAATTCACGTCACAAATCATTATTTAAGCAGAGGATCACATAATTAAGCAGCTGCACTGGAATCCTGTCCGTCAAATTTACAGTGGTTAATTTTAAATCGTGCGTTCGAAAAGCTATAGCATCCCTCGGGCGCTGAAGCCCAATAGATTCCAATCGATAGAAGGAAGCATCTTGGTAGAAAATTGCCCAATTCTTGTAGAGACGCCCAAATGTCGCATTAGAAGCGCCTCAACGTCAATAAAATGACAAATCGTCAATAAAATACGCGCCTCACCAACACAAACCACCTGTATACCCCGAGGGACCTTCAGAGGGCGTACTCGGCCAAGAAAAGCACTTGACCTGCACAAAATATCGATCCTTTGCTGGGGATGGCTCGGAAAAAATGTAAATTTATGAGCACTCAAACCCGAGCTTTTTACACCTTCAAGTATTTCGGCTGCCTACTAAAAAAAAACCAAAAAAAAACCAAGTTCTCACGTTCCGCCGACGGGCGGATTTACGACCCGTTGCATGAAATAATCACGTCTTTCTCGGACCGTAAAAACGTGAATTTAGCTACGGGTAGGTTCCAGAAGTTGATAAAAAGGCGTATCACAATCGTGTTACCGTCAGATTACACAATTTTAAAACGTAGCAAATTGGATTGCTTACATACGTTTTTAGAGCTCATCACAGTAGAAGGAACCTCGAAGATCTGCAAGTGTAAAATCACGGCAAAAACGATACCTCTCATGGCCAGACAAGCCGTCGCGGTAGAAGCAACACCGCCTAACCCACATCTTCCCAACTTCACAGGTGACACAAAAACCTGTTTCATTTAAAAATCGTTGATATACGTTACTTGTGCAGAAATTTAATTCTGTCAATGAAAAAATTAAAAATTTTTTTTTTTTATTTTTATCTTTAAAAAAAATTTTTTTTTGGATTTTTTCTTCAAAAATGTGTTTTTTCCAAAATTCTGTATTTTTTACTCGAAAAATATTTAACATCCTGGGATCCTTCAAAAATCCAATTTTTAGCCCCATGAAAGCCCTAAAGATCGCCCCAGTGAAATCGGATCGTTCCGGGACCCCAAAAAATTGATTCTACGTCCAAAAATACTTCGAAAACGACACCTAACTCGATCCCATAGCTAAAATCCTTCAAAAAAACCCTCCCGTAGCCCCATTATAGCCCCAGAGCGCCCCACGGGTTTGTTCGATCGGACTGAAAACCTTGCGGGCCCAACTAGATGGTAAACCAAGTATTTTGTCAAAATTTCAGATTTAAAAAAAAATTCCTACTGCCCAAAACGGCCTGGACGGCGGACGGCGTACGGCGGACGGACATTTCGGATTTAGAAAGTAGACCTCTTGAAACGGATAATGTCAAATTTTCAGCCCGATCGGAGTCGTCGACCCCCGTCGCGAAAACATAGGTGTATTATTCCAAGAATAATAAACCAAAAAAAAAAAAAAAAAAAAAAAAAAAAACTGTTAAGTAAAAATAAAAAATCTTTTCATTTAACTGTTTCATGTAGCTGTGACACTTGTCTGTTTCGTTTAAAAGTTGTCGCTTGTAAAAGCAGATGTTTCATAATCCGACCGAAGTGGGTTATGCGGTGTTGCTTCTACAGCGACGAAGTACTAATTGACCATCACAAGGGGGTTTGGCTGGGACAAATACGTCATAACATACAACCCGAGTGAACGCGTTAAAGCCCAGGCCAAAGGCATCGCCGACAGCAAGTTGACGGTAAACACCCCATTGACCCAACACCGGGGGATTGCCATCTCGGATGTCCCAGACAGCCCCTTCTAATGAACAACTCAACCGTTCATTTACCCTGCAAACGGTACTGGAGTGGTGTCAAGACGAGTGAGCAGAGCGCTAGTAGCGTCAATTGATACGAGCATTATCCGTATTGTCCGCAGTTTCAACTGGGATGAACACAATTGTGAGCATTTTGGATAATGTTGAACGTTATGAAAGCAGATTTCAATTAAATAACTCCTGAATAAACCTTCGTAGTGAGAGATCTATAGCGGCCAGGGTTGCTTTTTTGAATGGCTTTAGGAATGCGAAAACTGCCATGGGTTCGAGGAGCGTGGTGTTACTTGACGTGGCTCGGCATTGATTGAAGAGAGTGGGGACCATTGTGTGGCCACCCAAACCATTTTTGTTTCGTCCACAGAAGAGACTGGAGGAGATTAGCGCGAACGAGCAGCAACAGAAGGAACAGTTCAACAGGCAATGAGCCAACCTCAGGGCAGGGGAATTGGTTTTGGCGCATCACCCAAAATCCTACAACCTCAGTGGGTTGTGAATAACAAGAAAAACGATGTCCCCTTCGAGGAGTTGATGGGTCGCAAGAAACGCGTCTTGGATTCAAACAGGTCAGCTTCAGCAGACATCCGACCCTCGAGAGCCGTTCCTGCTGAAAGGGTAGGAGGATTCCCAAAAGAGGAGGAAACAGTGCGACAACCCTGCCACCGACCGAGTGAAGAAGTGGAAGAACGCAAAGCCTTAGCCAGTGACAAGGCATTCTCACAAACTTTCCGCTCGCTGGTCGCCAGCTCCACCCGTTGGTCCACCTTTTCATAAAGAAAACTCCAAGTTTGGGTTCTCAGCCACGTCTCAGCCTGGAGATCCCAACAAGGGTCTGACCAGGTGCCAGGGCAGCAATGACAGACAGAGTGAAAGACACGATCGCAGTAGATTACTGATATGAGGAGCTCAGGCTAAAGTGTGGGGAACCAAGAGAGTTCTAGGAGCGTACTAGTTTTTCAGGGTGAGTGGCCCCCCAGACATTGGGCGATCAGGAAAACGACCGACTAGCCCAAGTGGCGAGCTACAGCTTCTCAAAGTGCAGAGAATTAAATTCCGACGATTGAAGGAACCAAAAAACAAAGCAGCAGATACTCCAGGAATTGAGATCTGACAGGGATTTGAGAGGAAACTTACAGGCAGCGCTCGATTGAAAGTTCGAGATAGTTACTAACTTTAAAAAAAATCGATACCATTGAAAACATCTGGTTACGAACGCCCAGAAATGGGACAGTCCTAATGTCCTGTACAATACTGTATGGTTTACCCCACAACAGTCCGTTAAAATCGTATTCCTCTCCAAATACTCTCATCAGCCAATTATACTGAATTTCTCTACCTCCATTTCCATACATAAGTCCTGTCTGATAAAATCTAGCTTCACTACCATAAGCGTAATAGCAATAATTCAAAATGATTCAGTCGCTGAGGTAATTCACCTGCTGTGGTGCTCTCAAGTATACCGATAACACTAATTAACCCCGTTCGACGAAGGTGTAAATGGTCCACACCCTCCAACCATAGAGGAGAAATTAACTACAGAACCCAACGTAGATTGTTCCTAGATTGAGGTGGCGACGAAGTAACCATGCATATGCAGATTAGGTGTCTATGAGAATTGCCCTGGGGGATTAATCCCCAACCTTTACCTTCGCGCGCAGTAACTCGTGGCGTTGAAATGGTCCCTTTTGTTGTGAATGAAGTGGTGGAAAATGAAAGGGACGCTGCAGACTCAGGAATATTCGGTGAGGCCAGAAGAAAACGAACCTGTGTAGAATGGTTGGGCTGGCGTTGGACCTCCAAGAATCGATACTGCGCCAAAAATTACTGTAAGAATGACACCTCACTCAACTGCCCGCACTCAGAACCTATGAAAACCTTGCGGGACTAACTACGAAGAAATTCCAAGGCACGACGTCCAGAGCCACTCGGTTTTATATTCAAGCTGGGAGTTGCTGGCAGTTGGCTGAAGTTCGTGCATCAGGAGGTCTCAGAAACGGTGGAACAGGGTAGCCGACGTAACATCTCCAGCCCAAGCCCTGCTCCTCTTATCACTCTTACCACTATGACTCGAGATTCATCAACAAGCGACGCTCTCACCCCGAAGCCGTAGATTGCCGAGTTTAACGTTCTCCGCAAACGAAGGCTTGTTTTGACAGGTCCATCCGATATGTTTACCCTACCAGGGACTCCCAAGATGTAGTACTCAGACTTGATCCATCAATCTTATGACATATCGTGTCCGAGCTGTGAGGATCTTGTCCAGCGCTTCTTCGCCAAGGTTTCCCTGCAAACACAGGTTCAATTCGAGCGGTTCAGCTTAGCCCGATGCAGACCTGAAATCAACATTTACAGGTTTGAGCTAACAAAACCTCTTCACATCAACTGATAAATATAACAAAGCTCCAAAAGTGGACCACACTCGACTGACAGGCCTGGGGAAAATAACGCTCATTCACATCACAATATGAGCGTACCCATGCCGCCACACATTCTATAAGTTTATCTCAACAGCCAGTACAATTTAACTGTAATAATCAATGATTTATTTCATAAAAAGGTGGTCGCTCAATGTGGTCATTATTATCCCCTCGTTGACGTTCAGGAAGCTATCAGCTCTTCAAACCCTACTCCGGGATGATGGATATCGCTGCAATCATCCGTTATCCGACCCGGATCTCGTTACAGCCCCCTCCCCCTTTCGTTCTTTTAGATTAAAAGCCGGAAAAACGATTTCCCCGCCGATTTGCCAGTCGTGCGTACGTTTATCGTGCCACTTCGGTTTGTGGGGTGACCTACATCAACATAATCGGACTCGGGATCTCATTTCTACTTCGCGTGCACTCATTTAAAACGGTAGGTGGCGTCGTATTCCGACCGACACTTCAACCTATTGTTGTTTCCCCAAAATAGACGGGTGTCAATAAAGTACGTACTTGAAATGCAAAATTAAGTTTTAACAGGAAAACTCAAAAGCGTTGAATATTGGGATCTCTTAACAATCACACCTCTGATGAAACAGCAACAGACAAAGTAACAGTACCTATACACTTTTGATAAAACATCATGTTAGGCGGAGCCTCCAAAATACCACTTGTGGTTGACCATACATCATGCACGTCAAAATGAACACTTTACTTATGCCAGGATGTGAGGAAACATTTACACATACTGTACATTTAGGTTTTTCATGGCAGAATATTTTCGGAGGTTTGCCATTGCCTTCCAAAAGGCGATTATCAGTGTAAGGAAGATGTCTAATAGCTGCTGGGATCGAACCAGCAACCTTTGATTCAGCAGTCCAACGCTCAAACGATTGAGCCACTGATAGCCGCTGATAGTATGGTAGTATGGGTAGCCCAGCAAATTTTACAATCAAACCCACACAGCAAATATGCAATGAAGTACTTCCCCAAAAAAGGGCCGATTGTTTCTTTTCTCCTGGCAGATGACCCATTAACACAAAACAGGTGGGCTCGTTTCCATAGTAGAATCACTACGTACCAATAAAGGCTTACACTTATCCCCAATTTACACTTACCTACCTTTTGCACTTACCACAAAATTTTGGGTTTTGATACTTTTGAAACGGATCGTATCCAGAGAAGTATGTTGTTTAGTACTATCCTGCCGTCTCTACTCGTATTTCAGTTCCCAGTTGTACAACTGTTATCGAACTGAGTCACACCCCAACTAAACCCTCGGTCCCATTATTCCGAGGCTATCTAAACTTGACGAGGGCCAGAGAGCTGTATCTGGACCGAAAAGGGGCTATGTTAGGGCTCCTTGTCCACCGCACCATTATATATATTACTACGAGTTGGTCCCTTGTCTGGTCATTTAGACGGCCATCACGACAAACCCTTTACCGCCCACTGGTACACAAGCCTCAGATGAATGCGCGATAAGATTTCAAACCGGCTGACGATATATTGCGCTCTCTTGGGGTCTTTCGAAAGATTACCGTGCACCCAATCACAGCGAACCAATCCATTACTGAGATTGTCGCTCTTGACGCTCATTTCCCTCGGGATGACAACACGCTCAGCCGGAAACCACAATCACGCAAATCCTGCCGAGCATGTGAATCACACCACAGTAACTCCCAAGACTTCCACATTTTACGATTAAGGTGGTCTCGGATGACTCCACTCATAACGTACTTTTTGCGAAAGGGCGAAAAAACATTAAACACATTTATGTGGCGGAATTCCTCTAAAATAAATCCTCTAAACTTCCGGATAATCTCCGCCATAACGCTCCTATTGCGCGATACTTGGAGTTTTCTGCCATTAAAGGGCGATGTATTTTTTACGACGAGCTGTCAAGACTTCACAAGAGGCTGCCGAGAGGTGTCAAGATGATATAACTTAGAGCGTATTTTATTTACTGTATAGAGAAACTAAAATGGTTCCGTTCAGTTAACTGACTTTATCATACAAAACTATACGACTGGAGCGTTATGGACGTAGAATCCAAATCTGTAAAAAAAGGGGGGTGTTGGGCTCATTTTTATTTATAAATACGGTTGTGAATTAATTCACATCATGCTTTGTTTGTGAATGTGAATTAATTCATACTTTACCTATTTGTAAATGTGATTGTGAATTAATTCACATTCACAACTGTAAATGTGAATTAATTCAAACTTTACCTATTTGTAAATGTGATTGTGAATTAATTCACATTCACAACTGTAAATGTGAATTAATTCACATTCACAACTGTAAATGTGAATTAATTCAAATTCACACCTTTTTCTGTAAATTAAATTAAATTCACACAAAAAAGTTGTGAATTATTTACAATTTTGTGTGAGAATTTAATTTAATTCACAGAAAAAGGTGTGCATTTGAATTAATTCAAATTCACAACTTTTTCTGTAAATTAAATTAAATTCACACAAAAAATTGTAAATAATTCACAAAAATGTAAATAATTACAAAAAAAAGGCTGTGATTTTTTTTTAATTCACACATAATTAGTGAATTTTTTTAAATTTACAAATAATTTGTGAATTTTTTTTAAATTCACAATTAAATATGTGAATTTTTTTAAATTCACAACTAAATATGTGAATGTTTTTACATTTACAGTGAATTAAGACCAAATTCGCGTTAATTACAGTTCTCATGGGTCTGCTAACATTGTAATACACTGAGAAAAGCAATTTCCTACCACTTAATTGTAGTATATTATTAAGTGGTATTATTGTGGTGGTAGTAGGATTAAGTGGTAGTAATTGCCAGAAAAATTGTATTCATCTGCTTTTCTCAGTGCATTACAATATCAGCAGACCCATGAGAACTGTAATTACCGCGAATTTGGTCTTAATTCACTGTAAATGTAAAAAATTCACTTATTGAGTTGTGAATTTTAAAAAAAAATCACATAATATTAAATATTATTTAATTGTGAATTTGAAAAAATTCACAAATTATTTGTAAATTTAAAAAAATTCTCGAATTATTTGTGAATTAAAAAAAAAATTCACATGCTTTGTTCTGTAATTATTTACATTTTTGTGAATAATTTACAATTTTTTGAGTGAATTTAATTTAATATACAGAAAAAGTTGTGAATGTGAATTATTTCACATTCACATTTACAAATAGGTAAAGTATGAATTAATTCACATTCACATTCACAAACAAAGCATGATGTGAATTAATTCACAACCTTATTTATAAATAAAAATGTGCCCAACTCCCAATATTATATCAGCCAATCCGACATGAAGCAGAAGGTTTGGGAGCTATGAGCAGGGCAAAACATCTCACCTCGATTATCACAAATGACATGCTAACCCACGCGTAAGAGTTGCTTTTATTTTATTGGCACTGGTGACATCAAGCTATCTCACAGCCACAGGAGCAGAAAAATAGAATTTACACAGTAAAAAGGGTAAAGTGATTTTAACATCAAGAATTTAGACCTCATCAGCCTGACATGTTGCATTTCTGTAAGAAAAGAATACTATTCATTATCGAAAAGCGGCTTGAAGGGGTCCGAGGCCAGGAGGGAATAGTCGGGGGTTGGCTGGCTTTAGCCAGCAGGAGGTGGCCCCCTAGTCATCAACTGAATTCACACAACTCAAAAATGATCAATGATTTCAGGAAGCCCATCAATATATTGCTGATCTCTGGTCAGCGGTCTCAAATCATCGCACCAACCCGTCGTTTTCCTTGTCCCCCATCGAAATCTCAATGACGGATAGGAATTCCTCCTCAACCTTCCTAACAACCTTAGCGCCTCCGCTCACACCGCTGATTAATCTCCTAATTGAATGTGTTCGCCTATCGATTTGACCTTAACCCTTCGAAACCGCTCCGGTAGTTACCGGCAAAATCAACACAGTTAAGTGATGATCGTGCAAAACCAGTTGATTCGAGAGGAAACAGTTCAATTACACGGGGCAATGAAAATGTTGATTTTGTTACTTTTTTTCATCGCCGACCAAGTTCACGACGCGCGAAACTAACCAATTGAGAAATACCAACGATTCTGGTTGTCCGGTATGGATTCGTAGAAGCTGCCGACGTGAAAATCACTTGATATACCAGGAGGAGGACTCAGATTTATACCTATGCCATACATCATGAGGTGGGGAGACCTCGTTCGCATATTCATGAGGATCCCCCGAGATCCATCCGATTTGTGGACCAGCCATTACGAAACCCCATCACAATCGATTCAATAAACCTTGCCAATACTCCACTAAACCCGATTTGCGCCGGAGTCATAAATGGGCTTGGAAGTCGTCAACGCTCAGGCAATAAAGCTACACGAGCCATACATTAAATTCGAAGGGGAAAATACCACCATAAAAACAGAAGATTCTTGTATTAAAGTTTATCACTGATAACAAATTTTTAACGATTCAAGAGCAAAGTATTGTGGAAGAAAATCTAAAACGCTAGTTGAGACGGTCTCTGCATGAGATGTAAATGAGAAGACTTTTCTCGCTTAAAAAAAAATTCACAGCCCACCTCCTATTCAATAGATCAGATGCGGAAAATGAGCGTAAGTGTGTACAAATGAGCGCAAATGCGCCCAACATTCTTATCCTAATGGTAACTCACAACGAAGGCGTCCAGAGGCTAGCCGGAGGCGAGCATTGACGGTACAGGGAAGAAAGGAGATGGCTTTGTGAAGGAAACGACCCTATCTTTCACTGCCGAATGGCTGAGCGAGGCGAGGCCCTCTTTCTAAATGCTAGTCGACTGTAAAAACGTATACACTGCTCCTAGTTTTCCAAATTTTAGCAAACAAGTTTTTGCACCGAGTGGCAACCATCTCCACAATATTTCACTTGAAAATTCTCCATCTCACATCCCTAACACGACTACTTCAAGACTACAGAAAAAATTCATTTTCATGAGTGTTTTGTCTTCCTCTCTCCATCCTTTGGTCGCCACGAACTTTTTCGTTCTTGGCCGAATTACTCGGTAGGTACAGCAATTCCATTTCTTGTTGGGTCTTATAAATATTCACAGCGCACTGCCGTTTGCCGGCCTACTTTTCCGGGAAATGGAATCCGTAATGGGGCAATTCGACCCGGGGTTGAAGGGCAACTTGCAGACTCTATTTTTCGTTGGAACAAAACAAGCTCTGCGAAGGGAATTTCGCAGAGGTTTATGTTCCAGCAGTATTCAACGAATGCGCTCATCATGTTCAGTGTAGGATTATTCTGACAGTGTGAAGCGTTCGGACTCTTTGTACGGTTGAAAGTGAAGAATGAAGCGGAAAACGCTGCCTCGACGGCTTCATTGGCCGAGAATGTGAGGAATGTTTCAGTCTGAAAGGGAAATGATCACCTCCTTTGGGGGTTGAGAATTCCAAGGCTCAGTTCGACAGCGTTTCAAAGCTTTCTGGGAGAACAAACACTCCCTTACAGAAGATTTGTGTAGTTGTGTAAAGAACTCCTAGCGGCAATTCGGCAGGCTGAATCAACAATGTTCCGCACATCACAAGGACTTATTACTGATTCAATGATGGTTTTCGCCACCAGGAGCGCCGACATAGGCTGAGGGATAGAAAACGTGGCGATGGCTGCTCGCCTATGACGTGATGGGCAAAGTTGTTCATTTTCGGGACTCGTTCACTCCCTGAAATGATTCTTTCATTTGGAATTGGTCCTTCGTTCATTCAACAAAGCGCCATTCCCGCCGTTTCAAGATGTAGGATTAACTTAGGGAGTGGCTCGAGGTGCGCCTGTACTTGGCAGAGATTCGGTAGTTGTCTCAATAACCTTATTTTGTGCTCACCGTACAAGAATTGCGTCTCTCCACCGGCCTTCGATGATTTTTTCCGTCTCTGCATGGAAGTTCAATGAAAGGAAGAATATAGAAGCGCCCTGAGAAAAGTACACCCTTACCGTTTTCAATTTGCTGTGGTTTCTGCGTAGCAGATACACGCCTCAATCCAAGTGTCGCATCTTGTGAGAATAGGTTCTGGTGGAAGACCACATTTGCGATGTGCCTCCGTGAATGCCAAACCTTCGTCGCAGACTCTGCTTGTTCACCTCTGGCATGAGCTCTCGTAGGCACCACGATGAAGTCCATCTGTAAGGTGTAACATCTGTGGGTAGAATATCTGAAGTCCTTGAGCTGCTTTTACCATACGTGGGTGCGTCACTTACCAAAACTTGGTCAGCGTTCCCTTCCTGAGTCGGCCAAAGAATTCCTATAACAAGAGAAAGTGAACTGGAGAATTATAAAATATCGACGATGGAATGAAAAAAAAAAAAAAAAAAAAAACGCTGCAAATTTTACACAAGGGTTTATTATTCTTTGATATACCAAGGTTACTTGTACAGACAATTAATTCTGTCAATGAAAAAAATTAAAAAATTTTTTTTTTTGGATTTTTATATTTCAAAAAAAAATTTTTTAGGGGGATTTTTTTTTTTTTTTTCAAAAATTCTTTAATTTTTACTCGAAAAATATTCAACCTCTTGGGATCCATCAAAAATCCCATTTTTAGCCCCATATAATAATAAGCCTATAGATCGCCACAGTGAAATCGGATCGTTCCGGGACCCCCAAAAATGGATTTTACGTCCAAAAAAACTTCGAAAACGACACCTAACTCGATCCCATAGCTAAAAGCCTTCAAAAAACCCTCCTGTAGCCCCATTTTAGCCCCATAGCGCCCCACGGGTTTGGGCGATCGGGCTGAAAACCTTGTGGGCACAGCTAGATGGTAAACCAAGTATTTTGTCAAAATTTCAGATTTCAAAAACAATTCCTACTGCCCAAAACGGCCCGGACGGCGGACGGACATTTCGGATTTTGAATGTAGACCTCTTGAAACGGATAATGTCAAATTTTGAGGCCGATTGGAGTCGTCGACCCCCGTCGCGAAAACATAGGTGTATTATTCCAAGAATAATAAACCAAAAACAATGAAGAATAATAAACAAAAAATGAACTCAAAAGATTTAAAATCAAACAAAAAACTTTTGATTGAAAAATTATTTTTAAAGGTTTTGCCGGGGGGGGGGGGGGGGGGGGGGCTATCTGTACTGATTCAGCCCAGGAGGTCGATTCCCACCCAGCAACCAAATATGCGCTTGTTCCGAAAGGCGCAGCTGCAATTTGGTGGCACCAGGGGGAAGAGAGGAGGAGATTGATGATAAAGCATTGGCCAAACGATTGAACACGCTCCCGAGCATGGACATCCACAGGTAGGCCCCGTTCCCTATTTACAGATGACCTGTGGTTATTTATCCGAAGATACGGGGTCCAACATTTGCCCGCGTAGAAGGCTGGGCAGTTTTTGCAGGCGAGATTATAGATTAGGACGTGGCGCAGGTGGCAGTGCCCTTGACAGGATAAGTGAAACGGGTATTGGGCGTTGTGAACGTCTCAGCAGTCCTGACATTCTGCATTTGCATATATTATGCAGAAATATGCAAATTTAAATTCAAACGTTTGAAGTATAATTGGTTGGAAACACTTAATAACGTAATGCGATATACCAACCAAAATATGCAAATATGCAGGCTCTATTCCAGGTTCATTCGGTCATGAATCATGACCGAATGAACCATCGATCAGCTGGGTCTCGCTCATAACCGATTCGTTCAACGAGAAGATTCGGTAATTCGTGCAGTGCTCGTACTATTAATAGAGTTTAAATATTCAAACAAATGGCTGTCGTATTTCGTACATCCTACACCTCAATAAACGACCCAGCCACACCTTTCGCCTGACAAAATTGTAACTAAAAGTGCACTATAAATTATTACGAGGTACCAGAGGTGGGCGTATTCATATTCATGAATATGAATGTGTATTTATTCAAAGGCCGCAGATTTGTGAATATGAATAACGATATGAATAACTGTATTCACCGTTTTATTCATGAATAACCAATTATTCACAGTTTCATTCATGAATAACCGGTTATTCACATTTGTATTTATGAATAACGCGTTATTCACGGTTTCATTCATGAATAACTCATTATTCACATTTTTATTCACAAACAACCACTAGTTTTGAACACATTCCACAAGCTTTTATTTGCGTTATTCATTAAAAAAAATGTGAATAACCAGTTATTCATAAATGAAACTGTGAATAATTGGTTATTCATGAATAAAACTGTGAATAACGTTATTCATATTCATAACGTTATTCATATTCACATTCACAAATCTGCGGCCTGTGAATAAATTCATATTCATATTCATGAATATGAATACGCCCACCTCTGCGAGGTACCCTCACATTTCACTAAAGCAGCTAATGAAAAAAAAACTATCTCCCGAGTAATGCTGTGTGGTAGCTAGATGTTGAATAAATTACTACATTCCCGTTGGCGAAGGTAGTTTGAATCATTCAACAGGCAATTTCTCATTTGCTCCGGTGGGTGGTTTCCGAGGACGTCCATTTGTGTTCTTTGTTTCCCTTTTTCCCAAATGCGGATCTTTTAGTACGTAATAGTGAAGCTCGTGCGGCCATTTACTGCCCATAAAGATAATCCCAGGGTGTTCGTAATGAGGTTGCTTTACCTGTAACGGGATGGAAAGATTAATTGCTAAATTATTGACTAAGTCGTGGGGGGGGGGGGGGGGGGTTCAGAATGAACCGTCGCGAATCCGTCGACGAACCACGTGAAATCCCTCATAAAGAGAGCGGATTGGGAAAAGGAAGAAATTTTGAGGTAGAAGGGAAGTTCTATTACAGAAATGGCGTGCCGCGGGGGAAAGGGTCCTTTTCATTGAGACGAACAAAAGGATGAGTTAAACTGATGGATGGGACCGGGAACTCGAGTTCTGTCCCCTGTCTGCTCGTCGACGGAGACATCGGGAAAGGCTGAGCCCTCCGACTAAAAGAGATACTGCTTTTGTTACTTGCTTTGCTGAAATAATCCCGCGTGAAAGAAAACTCAGGTAAAGAGTGTCAACTGAATTTGACGCCTTGAAAGGTGGAAAAGACGAGAAAAAGTTCCTCAGATCTTGAAATTTGGGGGTCTCCAGAAGGTCCGCTCACCTCGATGTGTCTGCTAAGATAAATTTGAGGAGTAAAATCGTCAGCTTTTCGTTAGGTTGTGAAAATAAACACGCTGTTGAAGCGGTGAGAACGAATTCTGCCGTTAGAAGAGATGAAACCTGCCTATTTAAGAATCTATGAAGGGAAATCCATTTAAATAATCATCGCTGACCCAGTCGAGCTCATTTTACGAAGGAATACGCCATTTTCTCCAGTAGCAGGATCTTCATAGCGACCCTGAACCCACCATGATAGCTGTAAAATGCGGTTATGCTTTCCACAAAAAATTATGAAACCTATTCAAAAAATGAATGAATAAAATGAAACAATTTTAGGAATTTTCAGTGTCTATACGATTTGTTTGAAAAATCCCTACGATTTGCTCTTCCCAACGTCCTTCTCACATCCAAAAGTTCCTAGGAGTAGGGTAACATCCCTACGTCTGCCATCACTTAGTCCACTAGATATTGTAGCTGGAAAAAATTCCGAACTTAATGAAACTTTTACAGGTTGTTCGAGGGTGCTATGGGATGACTCTGCCAAGTTTTTCTTTACGAGGACCTTGTGCTAACTTGGGGAGGGCCGAAAAACCTCAAAATGTTGGGACTGATTTCGGTTTTTCGCTCATAACTTCCAAACTAAGCGGTTTTCGACCAAATTGTTCTCGTTCAAAGTTGTAGAGCATTAAATTTGCAACAATTTTGTGTATATGAACATTTTTCCTAACTCAAATGTCAATCGAGATACAGCCGATCAAAGTTAGAGACATTTTATCAAAATGGTAAAAATTTACACAAAGCGAAGGTTTTGGCCCTCTAAGTAACATTCAATTTTAACACCGGTTGTTTGGTAGTAATGGTAATCACTCATCTGTATCGAAATATCGGAACCGGAACGGGTCCGCTGTCCAAGTGCCTTCTTCTGTGCACCATCACGCAGGCTACATTTCTCTCCAATGATACTATCAATATGAATTTCATAACGATGCTGAAGAGTGAACTGGAAGCCAAGAGGAGCCAAGTCAAGCAAGCGGTAGAAGACACAAATGTGCTGTCTCAGTTGCCGAGGAGTACGACAGTGTCTCTTCGCTTTTTGCCAATTTGGTCGAAACCCGCTAAGTGTGCGAAAAACCGAAAACAGTCCAAATTTTAGAGGTTTTTCGTCCCTCCCCAAATTAGCACAAGGCCCTCTTTGCGAAAAACTTGACAGACTCTTCCCATGGCACCCCCGAACAACCTGTAAAAGTTTGATCCGATGCACCCATGATCCGAAATCTGCAAGTTACAAGAAGAGGCAGGTACGGTTTGTTGCAGTCCGCAGCCACCAACGACCCGAACACCACAAGATACAAGAAGAGGTGGAATAGTAGGTAGGTCCACTGCGATGACTCCTGTCCTAATGAATTTCGAGCCAATTGATAGTGATAAGACCTCCTTTAAAACCCGGCACCTCCACGTTGGTACGAGAAAGGTTGTAATGGGCCAGAAATGGCCTTGGACACAACCTAAGCTCAGTAAAGCGGGTCCCCCTTATCATAATGACAACTTTGATGATGCAGTTGATTTGATGGGCCTGTAGTCTGAAGATTCAGATCTCGATGGTACGCCTAATTGGTTGTTGATGTGGATACTTTTGTAAGGATGTTCAAATCCAGATTAGAAATTGAAGAACGCTCGCTTTCGATGCTACGAGGTTGTCGGAAGAGCCTAAATTGTGGGACAAGGTCGCAATTCAGCTCATGAATGACGGGTAGGATATGAAAGATGGTAATCACTTTGAAGGATGTATACCTACGACATTTTAACGGAGGTCGTTTCGGTCATACCGTTGTGGCTTTGATCCCCCATTCAACCCTTGGGCCGCTTTGTAGTCAACCCCAAGACCTTCTCTTGCATAATTTAAACAGGATCCTCTCGAAGGGGTCGTTAGGTCGAGACATGGGCTAATTCGACGGTGCCAACATCTGCCGTTATGTGGAAGGGAGAAAGAGTTAATTTTTTCACCCCCGACCTCGCTGACGTTTCTTGTAGTTGTCGAAGAGAAATACGGCCAGAGCGAATTGCCTAATTGGGATGCAGTTGGCGGTTGTTCCTAATGGGACCTTCGCAAGAAGATACCCCGCAAGTTCACTATCACTAAGAACATTTCAGCCCCAATTGACTATGGAGCTGCTCGAAAAAGCTTCTACAGGGAGAAATAGGAGAAGATTCAATTTAAATAATACACCAACACCAAAGGTGGTGTTCTCATGAGCTAACTCCCGCGATGCAAGGAACCAGAAAAAGTGAGCTCAGGGCTTTAGGGATTACCGAGGCTCTACAAGTGGATGGCAAAGCGATGTTATCACTTAAAAATTATTACATTTTCAGAGCACGCAAAGGTTAGACCTCAAACATACCTGCGTTCATGCAAAAAGAACCACCAAGTCCACGTGAGGAATTAATTTCGTATGCCATATTTTCTCTGCAAATATTTCACTTGCAAAAAAAAAAAAAAAAAAAAGTCATGAATTTTCCCCCACATTTAACGGTGCGACGTTACCGTTTCGTGTAATTTTGTTTCTTTTTATTAACTCCCCTTCCCCCCAACTGGGTCAACCCTCCGGTGTTTTAACCAGTTCGCTCTCCGACACAGAGTTGGTAACTTGTTCGCGTTTCGGTCTCTCCCGAGAAAGTTACGCCGTAAAAGACGTCCTGCACATATTGATCGAGCCGACCTCATCGGGGATCGTTTGTGAGTCAAGCGGCTGGCGGAGTCTGGGGACGTCCAAGCCAGAAAATTAATCCTTTTCGAATATTATAGGGTACAGCTGGTTGTCCAGGGCACTGAAATTCAAACAACGGTTAGAATCCGAGATATCAAGTTTGCCGCCAGTTACTTTCACAGGCACCAGAAACACGGTTTACCTTTATCCTTCCAAACTAGTTGTTGCTCCGCCAAAAGGTTACTAGATTTTTCAGTTGTCAGACTCTTCAAACAAACTTTTCGAGCCTTTTCAACTGGTGGTCACCCCTTCAGACCAGTTGTTAACGTCTCCAACAGGATTGCGATCCCTCCAAACTTGTTATCGTCTGAAATCGTGTTGAAGGACGAAGGACACAACAGTTGTGGTTACATAGCCTCGGGTTTTTTTTTATTCTTTGAAGTAGTTGAAGTTGATAATAATTACAATTATTGTAATTTTAAAGTGAAGAAATTGTGCGAAAATGCATTTTATGTCAACAAAAAATTATTAAAAAAAAAAAAAGAATAAGTAGAAATTTTCTGCACAATGTTTGGACAGATTTGGGACCCAGAAAAATGAATCTTTCGCCCAAAATTACACGGAAAATGGCACCTCATCACATTTTGACCTCATCACATCCTTCGAACTTTCGATTTGTAGCCCCACGAAAGCCTCATAGATCCCCACGGTGATATCGTATCGTTCTGGGACCTCCAAAAATGGATTCTACGTCCAAAAATACTTCGAAACCGACACCCCACTCGACGTCATGGTCGAAATCCTAGAGAAACCCCTCCCGCAACCCCTTTTTAGCCCGACGGGTTTAGGCGATCGGGCTGAAAACCTTGCGGGCACAACTAGATGGTAAACCGAGTATTTTGCCAAAAATTTCAGATTAAAAAAAAAAAAAAATCCAACTGCCCTAAACGGCTCGTACGGCGGACGGACATTTCATTTTTGGAATCTACGCATCTTGAATATGACAAATGTTGAGGCCGATCAAAAATTTCGACCTCCGACACGAATACATCGGTAGGCACTTCTTGAAACTGGTGGTTGGAGGAGGAAGCAGTGAGAAGTAAAAAACCGTTGAAACATGTAAGAAGACAGACCCATTGAACATATTTATCAACTGATCAACTCAAAAAGTTCGAATAAAGAGACCCAAAAAAAGTGCCCTGCATCACGGAACTTGTTTCTGGCTGTCTTCCTCACCGGCAACTCTCAGCGGACGTGAGGTTTTAGCCTACTCGACGAGCTCAGCCACGACTTCACTATTTCAAGGGGATGAATATTCCACACCATCCTGGGAGGTCATTTTTTTTTTTTTTTTTTGCACGCTGCGCCACGACGAGGATACGTCAACTTTGAAACAGAGCACGAACCCTCTTATCAGTCTACAATTGAACTTGGCATGAATAGAACTGACAACGACCGCCATTAGCATCAGCACCAATTCAAGTCACACTCGAGAACATCCGACTTCCCCAAGTCGAATTCGGCAGGTCACGAACAGACGACGCTACGAGATAAAGTCAATCAATTTGAAGGGCGGGACTTGTGTTATAGTCTTCAAAGAGCTGATACCAAGTGCCTCAGGCAACGTCTGTATCGAAAGAGATTAGACCGACTCGTTCAACAGATTAGACCTGGTGGTCCACTAACTTCTTTTCTAACGACGTGGAAAGTGTTCGCCTGCAAAGAGTTTCAGTGGGTCCAAGACAGCTTTCAAGAGGCAGAAGTTTTAACGTTCCATTAAGTTTTCAAGCCCGCGGCAGACGCCGTTCGTGGACTATTTGACCTGTCGATTGGCTTTTTCAGCTCATTGAATCGGAAATATTTCATTCGAGAAGTAGTGGAACGCGGGGTTCTCCTCTTTCGCTTCAACTGATTTCCCTGCTTTTCAAAGGCAGCTCTTAAACTTGTTTTTCTCCTTCTTCTTCGGTTACTGTAAAAAAAAAAAAAAAAAAAAAAAAAAAAAATCAAGCCACATTATAAGCACCACTAACAATAAGCCCAACAACAACGAAAATCAACACCAAAAAACATTACCAGCAAATCAACAGCTCAGCTTCAAAGAACCAAAAGACAAATCCAACAAACTCAGTAACACAAGATGCATTCGCAGAGCAATTCTAACGATTCGGAACCGTTGCGCAGTTTGGCCGACAGTGGGGATACCTAATAAGATGGAGGGAACTGAGGTACTGAGGGAACTGAGGTAGTAGCTGGGAAATCGTCGGAACGCGCCACTGTCGGAATAGTGGCGAAATCCCCGAGCCCTATTGGTGGTCAGTGTCAGTTGCGCTTCGCCACGCTACAGTCGTACTTCAAACAGAAAGTTCCCAATGCGACCGATAAGGGCCCCGCGACTCGCACAGTGGGCTGAAATGGGACATTTTTTTAAAGATTTATTTATTTGACAAGCTCGCAATTGCAAAATGCATCAACCTTGCGGTTGTCCGGCTTTACAGGCATCAAATCTACCAACAGAGTCTGAAACCACCAAAACATTGCTCCATGTGGCGCACCTGAGCCCCACATGCTGGATTTCTTTGGGAAGAAAAAACATTACCTACATTATCCAAAAGCGTGTAGAAGGGGTCTGAGGCCAGTTGTGAGAGGTCGGGGGGTGGCCGCCTAGTTGAATAAATGGATTCCAGGTCTCATTTCGGTCACATCCAAACACCTTGTCAAGTTCGTTGGGCCCATTTCGGTGCTCACCTACAGTGACACAAAAAGCAATCGGAGCCCATTTCGTCCACATGCCTCATTCATGGGGCCCATTTCGGAACCTCCGAAAGTTCCTTAGTTTCGTTAGAAAAGTTTAATTGCTTGAGTTGTTCATTTAGTTTACCAGTTTTATATTTTCATTTGAAGTCCCTGATTTATTGAAGATGGCGAGGACGCTTCAAGTGTGGCACGAGATGTCGCCTTTGTCGCCGTACTCATTCCTGGAATACTCAAGTCTGAAGGCTCTGCAAATGAAGAACTCCTTCAGAATAGTTTCTGACAGTTATGCTGTTATCTGAGAACTTCCTAAAGTGATTCTGACGACCAACTCGATCATGAAATTCGACAATTTTCTTCTCTGGTCTCTTCGATGGGACAACTTTGTTGTTGTCCGAGCAGCCGAAGTTTTGGCTGTTCTAAAAGTGGAGGGAAGACTGATTCCTGGAAGAATTCGAGTTCTGATTCAATCCCGAACGGCCAGAATTTGCTCTGCGAACGCACCGTATGAACAACTATCAACTCCAACGGGTATAATCTCATTTTGGTTTATTATTCTTGGAATAATACACCTATGTTTTCGCGACGGGGGTCGACGACTCCGATCGGGCTCAAAATTTGACATTATCCGTTTCAAGAGGTCCGAAATGTCCGTCCGCCGTACGTCGTACGCCGTCCGCCGTCCAGGCCGTTTCGGGCAGTAGGAATTTTTTTTAAAATCTGAAATTTCGACAAAATACTTGGTTTACCATCTAGTTGTGCCCGCAAGGTTTTCAGTCCGATCGCCCAAACCCGTGGGGCGCTATGGGGCTATAATGGGGCTACGGGAGGGGTTTTTTGAAGGCTTTTAGCTATGGGATAAGTCGAGTTAGGTGTCGTTTTTGAAGTATTTTTGGACGTAGAATCCATTTTTTGGGGTCCCGGAACGATACGATTTCACTGGGGCGATGTTTAGGGCATTCGTGGGGCTAAAAATGGGATTTTTGAAGGATCCCAGGATGTTGAATATTTTTCGAGTAAAAAATACAGAATTTTTGAATAAACACATTTTTGAACAAAAAAATCAAAAAAAAATTTTTTTTTAGATAAAAATCCAAAAAAAAATTTTTTTAATTTTTTCATTGACAGAATTAAATTTCTGCACAAGTAACCTATATCAAAGAATAATAAAACCGTGTGTAAAATTTGCAGCGTTTTTGTTCTTAGGATACTTTTTTCAAATTTAGAAAATTATTCAGGGAAAAACGTGATTCCGAGAATAAATCAAGAAAACTGCCGCTTGCGTCACTGTGACACTCGTTGAATAATATACCAACTTCCTTGATGAATAGTTAATAACGATTATTGGGGGTCGTTCGCTCCCGGAGGCGGAGTGCACACTCATTAATAAATCTATTGCCGTTGAGGACAAAGTACACAGCGTGTTGTATGGAAGAGGAAAGCGCCCATTGAAATATGGGAAACGAAGTATCGATCGGGCCAGCTCGGGGGATGAATGAAGTGAGAGCAGGTGGGCGGCAAATAGAGAGCTTTGCAAAAGGTGTCTATGGACGTTAACGGACTCATATTTAACGATGCGCACGAAGGCAGCTGGGCCTCAAGGTTGTTCTTGAATGACTGAAAGCCGGCAAGCGGAACTGGCAGAATCGGGCAGACACAAAGAAAATGAAATTCGTCCTCGATGTGTCAAATTAAACACTCTCCTAATGATACTCGTTCACTAGTTTACAGAGAAATTTTTTCAAGATTTGTTGGCACTTCTAGTGCTCGCGAGACAGATTGAAAAGTGGAAGGAAACAGTAGCCGCACTAAAATCTCGCTTATTCTCTACACTTCCCTCTTTTAGCAGTTCTACGTTCCCCAACATCAGACTCTCAGATAAGTAAGCAGTGATGATGTATTTCAGCTGGGGGAATATAAATCTATTAGGAGTTGGGGGGGTTTGAGAGTAAAACAGAAGTTGGGAGGGCTCAAGGGTTCTCGAGGGATCTTAATCAATTTGCATCAGTGATGAGTCACAGCCAGGAGGTTGGCTGTAAGGCTGACACAAGTTGGAAGATGTTGGCATTGGCTCACTGGTCTGGAAAGGGTTTGCACGGAATGAATTGTGGACTAGGGTAAAACGGTGTTGGGTGCTCTCATGTTCATGCTGAAGGTAGGCTCGTAATCCAACTGTTCATCTTTCAGCCAGCGGCGATGTGAGCGAATCCTCCATGGAGGTCCTGCAGGACCTGAGATGCATGCGATGCGCAAAGGAGGTAGTCGGGCGTCCCACAAAGGACAGACCACAACACACCAGGCGCCAAAGGAACATAAAAGACTATAGTTTATTAGGGCACACGCGTTCCAAAGGCGACAAGTATGGAGAAATCCAATGTACAAGACTTGCACTAGGAAACTTAGTTTCAACGTAAATTCCCAAGGGAATATCATCCTCTTTTTCGGAAGCACTCTTTGATTTTATGCCAACACGATTTTTCGCTTCAGGACACCTAAACCGTTCACCCCCGAAATGGCTGATATGTGAGGGAGTTCGATGGAAGATGTTTTATTTAATATCGCAGAGCCAGAGTGGTCCCGGAAAGCTCTCCGAAAAACCCGTTGAACCTTCATAATCCGGAATACAATGTTTCCCCCTCAGAAGGCCGCAAGCCTCTTTACGCGGTATTGTTGTTGTCTGCCCACGAGTGAAATGGGTGGAGTCACGTTAATCCACATTATTCAAATTGGAAACCGTGGGATCATTAGGTAATTTTTCAAAGGAAACTGGAAACGAAGAGGGAAATGTAAAAACTTGAGGTGTGCCTGAGAGGTGGAAATGAGGAAACGAAGAGGGGAGAGGTGAGAGAGATGCGCCCGCGATATAGGTGGCAGTGAAAGGAACAAGTGAGGCGTGGCTTACGCGAAGGTTTTGAGATGATTTTCTGCACCAAGCACTTTTACGAGGTCTGGTCTCGATAAGCTAAAGTTTCACAATCCCCCCCCCCCCCCCCCCCAAGCAACAACTGTTCACTAAGCTGGATGGAGAAGATTGACGAGAGAAGTAATTAACTGTTGATCCACTAACGAGTTGAGAGCTCAAACGAAAATGAAATCCAGGACTTTGAAAACTCATCCAAAAGGAAAATTGGGCTTCTGGGCGGCCCCAGAACTTGACGAAGGAACTACCTCAACACGTAGTTCCTCCTATGCCTCCAATACCAACTGCCCTTTAGTTGGGAAACTCCACTAGCTTGGAAGTAGCTCAAGTTCTCCGCCAAACCCTCCAAACATTCTGATCGTTTTCCGAGAACTCGACAGAACGAAAATGGTCTCCCGAAAAATTCGAATAAATCTGCCTCGAGCCCTGGAAATATTCTCTTTTGTGGAGTGCCTCCGCGATAAATATGCATAAGAGCGACACACGGACCAGATGTTGGCGTTGTAAAAGTGTAATACAGTTTCGAGCGAAGCCTTTCCAATAAAAACGGGAAGCCCGCGTGTTAAATTGGGAATTTAAAGCAGTTCGTAAAAGCAACACGTTCTTCGATATAATTTCTATACCTGTTTTCTTGTTTGTTCCAGGTGTTAGCCACACGAGCCGAGTTTTAGACGAAAAAGGGGAACTCATCATTGTTGACGAGGTGAGCGTGTTTCACGTTTCGTGCAAATTAATCAAAATTGTATTCATCTGGGAAACATGAGTCCTTAGGGACTTGCTAGCATAATTCTCTGTTTTGCCTCTCAAATCTGCGCCACCTGAAGAGCTTTGAAAAAGAGCGAGTACGGTATAATAGCCAGACGGAAGCTACTCTTATTTACAGGGTCTTACCTTTGGGAATTAAGTCTCTCAGATTAAAAACAGACGTGGATGGCGTCTGGGAGGAAATACCTCGGTACGTGTTTTAAAGGGGGTTCTCTTTGTCCATTGTCCCGCTGTAGAGCTCTCGAAAGGGGCTCCTTTTGAAATGACGTCAGTCCACTCTAAGCCCAGAACAGTTCCAAGTCGGAGGATCAATAGTCTTGTAAAAGTCGCGTTCGCTCAAGCGGCAACCGCGTCCTGGAAAAGTGGCTGGTTTTAGCGTTCATAATGATATCGCACAAACTACACCAGGGCTTCCCCAACGTTTTGGGCAGCGGATCTCTTTCACGGAACAATATCTACTGCGGACCCCTCTTACTCAAGTATATTTAGATGCATGGCACTAAATAAATACAAGTTTAGTAAATTAGCCAGGCCCTGCCTTATTATTAGTGGTGGAAGTGGCCTTTCTTCAGCGCACTCTAGCGGCCTTACTATTGTTCCAATCTTCAACTGTGGTATATGCATTTTGTAGGAGATTTTCTTTCCTTTAATTTTGATAATAGTGTGTTTTCACGAGAAATGCTTAGTTTTCGAAATATAAGCATAAGTTTCAAAAAACTTAAAAAAAAAAAAAAAAAATTAATAATTGTTGAGGTTGTTTGACCTTGCAAAATTTGCACTACATATTTAATTTTGCACTATTTAATAGTGCCTTAAACTGCTCCTGTCTCGTTTACACTCGCAGAGCTTGGAGGAGATTGCTCTCCCAGCTCCTTGACCTTCCAGATGGTCAATAATGGGGATAGCCATGGCACGCCATCTGGGGGATGGTGAGGAGCAAAATTACCTTGCAGAATCCAGCGTTTGTTTCAATGCACAGCCACATAATAGTCATATTATGACTATATGCTTTCTTTGGACTACAAAGTTTGGAGAAGAGGGTCGTCCTTAGCACCAGCTTGATTTCGCCGCTTCTGCCAAATCCTACGACACTGCAAAAGCTGCAGAAAATTCATACAGGATTATAGCACAACTTACCCACTAAGTCACAGTGACATGGAAGAAGTCACCCTGTTTCCTCTAGTCTTCCTAGTTTCACAGGATCCATATCCTGGTTCATTCACGAGTCAGAAATTACATGATGAATGACTGAATTTATCTGGAAAATAAGACCTTCAACTCGCGCTTCATTATGTTATAGGAACATGTTTACTCTCACGAGAACTCACCACGCAGTAGGTTTATACATCAAGGCTATTGTTAGACGACATTGTGAAACTCAGTTTCCACGGAGCTGTTGATTCAACGGAGGCTCTTATTCGAGTCAATTGGGAGCATTAAGCGGCATTATAATGCAGTGTACACACAACGGGATGCCATCGAGCAGAAACTAGCGGAACGCCGTGTTTCAATGGCCCATTGCCCCTTTCGCCGTTTTCTCATCGAACTGTTGAATGGAGTTTGATTCTTTTATTGCAGACGTACGATTGGCAGGTCAGTCATGGGATTCAGAGCCACGAGCAACTTCAAATTGAGCTCTTCACGCACAATAAATACCTCAGCGACAAGTTCATCGGCTCTTACAACATCATCCTCCAGTCTTTAGTTCACGAGAAGAAGCTGTCCATCACGGATTCGCTGCTCGACCAGTCCAACCGTCCTTTGCCTGTAAGTAGACAACTTTTTTCTTTTTTTTTTTTTTTTTTTTATTGCGGAAGATTTGCAAGCACCAGAAGCACGTCCATTGAGCAGAATCCACTCAAGTTGAGTGACTCAACCAGTAAGAGCAACCAGTTCAGGAGACAGGATATCAGTTCCTGAGATTGTCAGCAGCAAGTAGGAAAACATTTAACGTCAATAAGATTAAATCTTATTAAATTTAAGTTTTAAAGCAAACATGGCATATCTGGACCTAAAGGTTGCAGATGGGGGAAAATTTCCCACTATCTCACTCAATTTCCCCCACAGTCATTTAATGGTCCGGTAAAACTAATCCTCTAGAAATTCTAGAGGAGTTGTTTTAGGTAGTTAGGTACCGGCTAAACAAGAATAGGTTCTACGACCTCACCACCACTCATATTGGGTGATATTATCAGCATCAAGGGAAACATTATCACACATCATCTTTATCAACAGGAGAGTTGCAAAAAAAACTGGGGTGTGGTTTTATGAAACCACGGTAAAAGTGAAACTTTTTTCCCACTAGTCTCTCCGGCTCGCTTCGCTCGCTCCCCTAGTGGGGTACGTAGCATCGATGGACACGTTTTTTATGTCTAGTCCCCCCCCCCCCCCCATTTCCTACTCATTCACCTACCCTTGTATCTCTACCCACGGCTTCATTTTGGCGTTTTCTCAAATTGATTTCTAACGTGGCAACTGATAACAACAAAACAAGCGGCATTGTTTACTGCATCCATTAATAACATCAATAAATATAAAATGGGGACATAATGACAAAGAACAAGTACGAAAGAAATGCGTGATAAATCGAGAGCTTTCCAACGAATGGTGAACGATTTTTGTACGATTATAACTGGCGAAGATGAAGTTCCGTAGCAACGAATCGGTTGTAAGCGAAAATCAACGGTAGCGTGACGTTATAAGAAACGACACGCAGACCAAAAAATTTGGGACGATGTAATAAAAGTTTCACTTTAAAAACCTCCGAAAGTTTCCGATTGATGCTTCTGATTAATGATTAAGTCTTAAGTCTTAAGTCTTAATCATTAAGAGGCTTCGGAATTTTACCATATTTTGATGAACATTCTTACGTTCTGCAGTACATTATCGACTTCCGAGTTTTTTCCAGCTGTTCGGCACTACACTAAAATTAAATTTTAGAACAAACTGAGGCAGTAACAGTGTTACTGAGCTCAACAACAAGAAATTTTCAGTTTCTCAAGTCAAGTCCAGAGAGAGCAGTCAACAGGTTTGACGAGAGCAGTGTTACCACATCCTCAATTAGCGCCCGGGGGAATTTTTGACAAAAACAGCCGTTTAGGCGCCTATAAGGCACGACGGTTTAGGAGGGGGGGGGGGAGGTTTACTCACATCCAAAAACTCTTATTTTTCGAAATTTCGCAGGGTTGCGCGCGTCTGGCTGGGTTTTAATATAGCCTATGTTGTGGGCAATCTCACCCGAGATCGTTAGAAAAAAACCCCATTCAAATCCGTTCAGCCGTTTAGGCGCCTATAAGGCACGACGGCTTAGGGGGGGTGTAGACACATCCAAAAACTCGTATTTTTCGAAATTTCGCAGGGTTGCGCGCGTCGCGCGGGATTTTAATATAGCCTATGTTGTGGGCAATCTCACCCGAGATCGTTAGAAAAAAAACCCCATTCAAATCCGTTCAGCCGTTTAGGCGCCTATAAGGCACGACGGCTTACGGGGGGTGTAGACACATCCAAAAACTCGTATTTTTCGAAATTTCGCAGGGTTGCGCGCGTCGCGCGGGATTTTAATATAGCCTATGTTGTGGGCAATCTCACCCGAGATCGTTAAAAAAAAAAAAAAAAAACATTCAAATCCGTTCAGCCGTTTAGGCGCCTATAAGGCACGACGGTTTCCGGGCGGTGTACTCACATTCCAAGCCAGAGAACGCCCGTAAAAACATGTACCATGTTAAAAGACGTTTTTACCCCTAGAGCCCCCCTAATCGTTTTTTTTTTTTTTAGTATTTTTTACGAGGGAACTGTTTGTGTTGTAGAAACTCCGTGAATTTCTGATATACCTACATATTTACAAAGTTCATTCTCACGCACAAGACAAGGACAACGAGAACACTAGCTGGAGATAGACCTATCTGTACTGCCAGGCAAATGAAAATGAGAGCAGGGCCCAAATTCAGTGTCATTACCTTCCCAAGAAAACAGTAGGTAAAATAGAAATGGGCGTTAGGTAGGTTCTTACTTTGTAGAAATCTTTATCTCCACACAATAGGTGTTCCTACTGCTACTGTAATAACAACAAAAATAATATTCATGACGACTACTTCATTTGCATTCTTTCAAACTGTAGGTAATTATTACAGTTTGAAAGAATGCAAATGAAGCAACGTCCTGAATTAATTTTTAATTCAGAACGTTCCTTCTTTTGCTTTTTTTCGTTAAATGCATAAAGTTTGTGAAATGGAATGTGAGTCCCACAGTTGATGAAGGGAGTCTATTATAATAATATTGGCCCTCGGGCAAGGGTTATCTCTGAACGACTCTCTTTAGGAGCATTTCGCCAAAAAATTGTAGACTTGCTATAAATTGTTATGTTCAGTACCTACATTGGAGCAAATCCATTAGGTACCTATCAAACAATTATTTATGCTATATTCAAGACATGGTTTTTTCTAGGAGACTTTTAAGCGGGATCTGGGGGGATTTTACCTGTTGTACTTGGCAGCACTGTTTATCGTTGCTAAAGTTTAGCGGCAGCTGCTAAACCATTGATAACGCTTTTACCGAAGTTTGACTGGTCTTTGATGTGAGAAATTAGTTATGCTTTCGTTGCTGTTAAAGCATTAATTATTAAAGCTTTTCTAAATCAGTTGTGGTGATCTTCAGTCGCTGGCAAAACTCTTCAATTTTTGGGATATTGTGTGGCTCAGCCTGTGAAATGGGATCCCTGGTAAAACTTTTACGTTAGTGTGCTCTCGGAATTATGAATAATGAAACGAATTGTATCAACTTTGTAATAGGGTAATAACTCGGATTATGAAAACTTGTTGGAGTCGCAATGTGTGGAACCCCACGTCGTGTGTGACTTGGGCCTCCGCTGGGGTTGCCCGACTGTGAAAACCAATGGTCTTCAAACCCCCCTCCATCAGGGTCGTAGGTGACCCTTGGGCGACCCCTTTGCCCTTTCAAATTCGGCGAGGGCATGATGAGGTCCCAGTTCGTGTGTGCTTGTAAAGGGAAAAGGTCTTTGTGTGCAGCTCTATGGCGGTATCTTAATTCACACGCAAACCGATTGAAGATCACAAGTAAGTGGGTCCTATTCGTCGATTGTCGAGTGATGTTAGGTAAATGAGTATGGTTATGAGTCTGTTAGGTAAATTCACTATTGACAACAGAGTTTGTCTCCTCACACCGAACATGGCTCATAGACCATGCTCTTGACACCTGAAACTGGAGTCACGTGACAAAATTTAACGATAATATAATCAGATAAATCTCCACATTAGGTGGAACTCTGTCATCTGCAGCCTCTCATTTTGTCCCGACTTCAAAAAGAACTGGCTTTCTTACTTTCCTGGGAAAATTCCACTTCACAGCATCCCACGTATCCTTTCTTTTTCACTTTTCGGGAGATGGATGTTTCTCCGCCTATTTGATCTTCTACCTATAGCTTTTCTTACTCCGCGTGCCTTCTTGATTAATGGTTTCCCTCCTTGAAGGGAAAGAACCTGTTTGTAGCTCAGGGGTTCGCGGAGTCATCAAACCCCCGAAAAAAGTGCTTTCAGTGAAATTAGTACCACTCTGATAAGCGTGGATTGTGGGCGTAATAATCAATGTCGATGTCTAATGAAACCGCCTTCCGTAGGTCCTTTTTCTCCGCCATGAAACAGTTCATTATTTTCACACTCGTTGGACTCGAAAAGCTTTGATTAACTAGGAAGTTGAGCATTTAAATCAAAAAGGGACCTGTTTTCATCGTTGCCGGGGAAGTTTGTTGAGATAATTGGATGTCATTGTAATGTCCCCTGCAGGATTCGACCTCACCTGTGTTTCTCATACCGTCTGCGCCAACTAGAATTTGACTTTCATGGAAGGGATTGCTATTTGATTGGAATGTATGCCATGGTGAATTATTCAGACTGCTGACCAGATGGAAATTGACGATGCAGATGACAATACGTACCTGTTCAGCGGTCTATAAAAATGTTATGTATACAATGTAATTTAATAACATGCAGTGGAGAGAGCTTTGTAAAGCAACCAAACTCGTCATTCTCGTCTGGCAACATTTTGTTTCCACTGTCGATTCCTTTGCTACACTCAGAAGTGTGAGAACTCATTGTACATACTTCGTCTTAGAATACATAAAGGCTCGAGTATGAAGGGATACACGAGGACTTGAAATGTGAAAAGGGATGACACAGGTAGAGGGCGAAAAACCCCTTTGGGAACTTCCAAACGCACCCAACTTTTCCCAGTTCGCCTTCATGTAGAATTTTAACGTGAAATTAACAAGAACCGAGCGTTGTTGAGTGTTCTCGAGGAAGTTGAAACAGGGTGTTTCCTCCTGTAGGATAATTTTAATGAAATATCTGTTGAACAGGAGAAGGGTGTGCAATGCACACTGTGCATACGCTCTCTTAGATAAAAGAAAACAATTAATAAAAACAAAAAAAAATCCATCGCCACAGGAGCCGTTGTAAACTTACTTTCTGGATGACCCTCGTAGTTTCTGGGTGCAGAATGATCCCCAAAATTAAATTGCCGGGAATTTCTCCATCACTGGTTGAAAGCGAAGTTACTTAGATTGATTTGCTGTGCCGGTGAGGTTTTATGATAACGCCGTCCGAAATCCTCGGAAAACACTAATCATCCTGACGAATACCCTTCCAACACTGTCACTTGAGTTTGTTACGCAATTAAACTTTAACCCAGCGACGTGTCAGGCTGAAAGAACCTCCTAGTGTACGTACACCTTTCTAAGAGAAGTAATGGACTGCTAGTGACGTTGAGATAAATGGATCCCACTTGTTTCCACTCGGAAGGTTTTAGCTGTTTTTCACGTGAGTGATGGCAGTGGACCCGCTCATGTAACCAATGAGCCCCATGAAGGATGTCTCCACAGAGCCAAGATAAGATAGTTTCGTCCTGTTGAAAAAAATGAAAGACGATACCATACACGATAAATTTATTAGGCTAGTTTCACACTTGTACGGTTTCATTCGGTTCGGCACAGATTCGATTCGTTTTCGGTCACCGCCTGAAACCTTGCAAGTGTTTTCACACTTGTTCGGTTCTTATCAGGTTTGTATTAGATTTACACAAGTAGTTAATATCCGCCATGGATGGAATTTATTTATTATAATGCTGAAATACTGCCGCCGAATAGGAACCTGATCGCACAAATGTGTAGGCTCCATCTAAGTAGTGAACCCTGGACCCGAAGTGGTACCGATTACGAACCGGATGAAACCGATTCGTGTCGAGGGGGCGTTCGGTGCTATGCGGTTTCGACCAGGCTCCTACAAGCGCCGTTTTCGCGCCGTTTTATCGCTCCACATTTATCAGGTCGCAACCGAAACCAAATCGAAATTGAAACTTGCCGAATGAAACCGTACAAGTGTGAAACTAGCCTTATTCAGTAACGTTTACGCCAACTGGTAGGGGAAACCGGGAATAAAGTAAAGTCGATGGTTATCAGTGGTTTGGCCGTTGGACTGCTGAGTCAAAGGTTGCTGATTCGATCCCAGTAGCTGCTAGACATCTTCCTTAGACCGATAATCACCTCGCGGAAGGCAATGGCAAACCACTGAGAGTATCTTGCCCAGGAAAACCTCTCACATTTGCCTTTCGGAGCCGGCGTTAAACAATAGGTCCCTAATACTTCTGTAATAACTGGTACAACATGCTCAACGAAGAAGATGTCAATGTTAGTAGCGAGAGTAGAGCCAACGCCCGATAGGGATAACATTGCGGTGGCCACGAGGGGCGTACGTGGGTAACCCCATCTAGCTCTGAATCGGACTTATCTACTTTATAAAGTATAAATACTCCGTTCCGGGACCTTAGGATGGACCGAAATTAATCGAGCCGGCACCACCGAGATACAAAAAATTGTGAAATGAGATGAAACTGATGCTTGGTTGGTGGAAGATCCTTGACGTAGCATAAAAATCGCAACAGTTCTCGCAGTTGTTCAACATTTTTATCACTTTGAAGCTGCAATATCCCGCAATGTATGTTAATACAGGCATATGCTTTTCAACTTGATCAATATCATGTGGTTCCACCATTATGTCCATTAAAAGCAATTAGAATTAACATTTAAGGATGTTTCTTACTTTCATTAGTATGTAAGAAAAATACGAAATGCACAGGACATCAACAGTACCCTAGCCCTACGGAAAAGTCCATGTAGGTACCTAACTAATAAAATGCCTTTTTGAAAAGAAGAAAATAACATGGGGAAACTTACCACGGAGTTTTTCGTTGGCTGGAAATTTTCCCTCGGAATTTTCCTTTGCCATCTCGCCTTCAATTCTTCATCCTTTGGGAAGCTGAATACCGAAACCTTCTCTTTGGAATCATAATTCCCTCGGCAGTTTGGCACGACTACTTCACCATACTGATTTATTATGTGCCTACGTCACTCCCGAAAGAATGGGTTTCGTATATACGTACGGTTGAAAAAACAAAAACAACAAAACAAAAAAAAACTCGAAAATTGACTAGAAAACTGACATGAAAGTACTGCCACGACAACGACGGAATGCTAACTGAACCGGTTTGGGTGGGGTTCCGTATTTCAGGGAAGAAAATGACCTGCCCCCCCCCGGTGATGACTCATCGCCTTTTCCTACCTGTCGTTGTAAGGCCTTGTATCTCGGTGGTGCCGATCGAGCCCGCTGCGGCTACCTACCTGCTAACTACCTCTACCACTACAATCGGCCGCGGTCTCCTTTGAGCTAGGATCGCTTCTTGGCCCCTTGGCTAAGATCAAAGTCATCTGTTCTTATCATCTTAATCTCTGAAGACAGGGAGTACATTGGATAGAAAATGAAAATATTCCTCACCACTGGAAGAGGCGGTTCCTGGCCCAAGAAGAGGATAAGAAGTTATGAGTTGGTTTATACAAGTTTTGGGGTTATTCAATGGTTGGGTTATAAAATTTATATAGGAACCGCCAAAACATTAAAATTTAATGTCATTTAATGTTTTGGCGGTTCCTAAGCAGTTTTTCAAGTTAAGTACGTGAGCTCTACTGTGAACGTAAAACTGTTTTACCAAATCCATTTGCTTACTTCAGAGACTAGTGTTTTGAACGTTGAAATTATTTGAGTTGGTTAGGGAGCGAGAACGACTCCTCTATAGAGGAACTATAGTTTCGAGTCACCAACAAAATGTTAAAACTATTTAAGCACAGGCCAAAAGCGAAAAACGCTGCAAATTTTAAACAAGGGTTGGTATAAATTGACCAAAAATTTGTTTTATGCCAGTAAACATGTTATTTGTCAGAAAACTTTTTTTTTTAATTATGAATAAAATGAAACTACATTCCTGAACGGTTTTTGGGCGGCTGTTGGACGGTGAGGAAACACATGTCCCCATGTACGGTAGATTTATAGCTTAACACAGGGCACGGTAGCTTCAGGAAACAGGTGAGGGGTAATAAAATTTATTTATTTAATGAAGAACCCACCTGTACGCAATGCAAAGATGAGGATGAAACAGCGGATCACTTCATCTTCGAATGTGAGGCCCTGGAGCCCAAAAGATATCTCGCTTTGGAATCGATGGACCGCGGGGAGAGATGCTGGCGCAACAGGTCCTGGTAGGAGGGCTTTTGATTCTCTTCAAGGCACAATCAATTTGAGAGGTACCACAATGGGTCTACAGGCCTTTCAGGTGGGGTGCGCTTCAGGAACAAACTTCCATGCCTTCCCTGGTAATAATCGAATCTAATCTTGCACAGTTGTGGGACCCCGAAAAATACTCTCTACGGGCAAAATTATCGGAAAACCACACCTCATTCGACATCGTGGCCTTCAAAAGCGTCATTAAATAGCCCTGTATTACAAATTTTGTAGCTCTATAAAACCAAAGTACATCCCAGGATGATCAATTTATCCGGAACGTTTTATCCGCTTGATAAAAATCCTTCAAGCGAGGCAATCTAGGATTAAGTCTAGGAGATCCACTCGAGTAAAACCTGGAAAATCCCTTTTCCAACCCCTTTTTTCAAGTTGGTAGAGACCTTCCCTACTCGAGGAGGAAACTCCAATACTAAAACATGAAGGATCCGATTGAAATGCGAAATGCCCTTTAGATTTTTACCTATTGTATCGTTTCGTTGTTTTATCGTTATTTACGTGCATTTTATTGGTCTATTGTGCGCCATGGAGAAAGGACGAAGTGCAAATGCGCCTCAAATGTTAACTAAGCCTGTCGATACGCCCAGTGTTTACAGTGACTTTTTAGTACGATTGTTTCCTGCCGTGGAGTTGAGCGAAATTACTCATTCAGATCGTCTCGCCCTTGAAACAATTATACAGTTGTAATTTCATCACCGTTATAATTTATGGTTGGACTTCGCGTTTACAGCTCGGGCAAAACTTAGTATTTCCGAGCAAACTTTCCTTCTACTAAGGGGTTTTTCATCACTGGATGCGAAAGGAGCAAAAACCCTCTGATCAATGAAAGCTAACCGGGGGAATCCTTTGTAAAGGAAATGTAGTTTATTTTCCTTTTGCTGCTCGTTGTTTCTATTTCTCTCCTCCCCACTCGGCTTTTTGCCGCAACCGACTTGGAAGGTTTCCCATTTGTAGTTGCACTCAGTTCAAGTTCATAAGTGAAGGGTATCTCGTTGGTTTCGCCTTATCGGATCTTTCGAGAGGATTAGCCATGTTGGTTTTGTTCTTGCCTGCACGTAGGATTCGATGTGAGCTGAATTTTAAATTTGATTTCTTTCCAGGCCACAGTCTCTTTTGACGTGTCTTTCATTGGGCTCGACGGGTCGGACTGGTCGCTGAACGCGGACCAGCAGATGCTGAACGACATCGAGCAGAACATTGCCAACATTGAGAAAAGCATGCGACGACGAGGGTCATGGAACAGTCACGAACCCTCGCCCGAACAGTCCCCAAGGTATGAGTAAAATAACTATTGTGGTTTTGTTAACCAAGAGATTCAAGATGCTTCGGATTAGTCAGTTTTAATTGTTGTTTACACTTGATAACATTTCTTGTTCGTTTTCCAGCAAAGTGACAACCCTTAAATCCAGCGTGAGGACTCTCATGAGGTTCGGAAGGCACAGAAACCGGCGGAAACAGAATCTCGGCGATTCAGTTGGAAACTGCGCGGCTGACGCCATCGAGCAATGCCAACCTCTCCTCCACAGTCAACAGAGGAGCTCGTCCGTGTCTTCCATCTCCTCCAACGATTCCGTCACATCCCTCACCCAATCCATACCCAACACCAAAAGGTACCAGTCCTAACCCCTTGCCACCCTTGAAAACGTACCCGCATATCAACGAGCATTCTATCGTTTCTTCTTCAGGATAGTGAAGCAAAACGCTGCCCTCAGCGCCTGGCAGAGCGCCCTCAAATCGCAGGACTTCCAAGTCTGCATCACCATCATCGAAGCCCGACAGTTGGCCGGCCTGAACATGGACCCCGTCGTATGCGTTCAAGTTGGCGACACCAAAAAATACACCAGCGTGAAAGAAAGCACGAATTGCCCTTACTATAACGAGGTACGACCTTCAATTTTTCGATGTTTGTAATTTTCGTAATCGTAATTGACATTCATCGTAAAATAAATGTCAATTTTGACATTTATATCGATATTTTTTCAATGATCATCAGATTTGATCGATATGTTACGGGCAGAAGGCGAAATCGGGCAGGTTTGGAGGGCCCCAAGCGGCCAAAATAAATCGGGCAAATGTAGCTATTATTGATAGATGCCCGAGGGGAAAAAATCACTTTATTCAAAATCTTCTTTGTTACTTTCAATAGAATGAGAATACATCTAGGCGTAATCAAAACCAAAGGGATCCACTTTTGCAAGTTTTACAGGTGAGATAAAATACTACAAATTTAATTTTGCGGCTAAAGATCAACAACTGGGTCATTGTAAATTTATCGCAGCCCCCCCTCCTCCCTTTAATCTGCTTAGTGATTACTGACAGTTATGTCGCTTCACGTCGCTTACGCAAGCAGAAAATGAGGATTCTGAGTTGTATCTGACTGGTTTTGACTCTCATGAAACAAATTTGGTCAAGTTTCCATAATATCCCTTCAGCGTTGTCCCTCCGAGCTCCGGGCCATTCGCGAACATCCCCGGGCAAATCCCAAACT